>JASVER010000049.1:1921654-1978243 GCA_030449065.1 Oceanodroma leucorhoa | reverse complement strand
CATGGTTTAGTGGGCATTTGTACTGGGTTGATGGTTGGACTCGATGATCTTAGAGGTCTTTTCCAACCTTAATGATTCTATGATTCTATGAAATAAAGCTTAGCTGAATTCCTCTTTCAGAGGGACAACCAGCTGTTTTGGAATCAAGCACTAAGAATAAAATTTAGCTATAAAAGTAGTAGTCACCTTCTAATTAGCAGAATTTCAAGAAAGGGAGGGAAAAGAACTCCTGAAATATAATAATGCTTGGCCTCAAACACATCTTTGTTTCAGTTAAATTAAATCCCTCATTGATTTTGATGAGAAATAAAACAATCTTTATAATATCTGTTAACTGTATAAGGCTGATCCTCTACACTCACTTAATGCCAAGCTACTGAGGCCCCCACTTCTAGTTATATATGTAATTTTTCAGACTAGTTTATGTAAATCACATATTTGTTAAGGCTAGTATTTGCAAGGTAACCTTAAGCCAGGAAGCTTGTTCCTACTGTTATTTTAGGTTCAGACTTTACTAAGAAAATTACTATTATAATTATGAGACTTTGAGACCTCATTCCTCTAGTGAATCCAGTCATGTAAGAGATAAATGCAAGAAAAACAAATTTAGAAGTCCAGGACTGGATTTCTTCAGCATTTTCCAATAAACTAACAGTTAGTATATACTAGCAATGGGTTAACATTTCATGTGAAGAGTAACATGTACAGTTAGTTACAGAAGATTATCAAATTACTCTTTGTTGGGGGGGACAGTTATTATTACAATAATAACTGGCACGTTACCGTGTCATGACTCAATTTCTAGGAAAGAGCTGATGCTTCTCAGGGAGGGACAGTCTAGAAGGTTAAAGCAACCATGCTTCATTAAACAAATGCATACCACTAGATCAAGTGCCAATAATGACATAACTGACATACGGCAGAAGAGGTCTGCGCTAGTGTTCTCACCTTGTTTCCACCAGCATGTGGATGCCTCTATTGAGGCCCAGCACGAGCAAGAGGAAGAAAACAAATGATGCCTTCATAGGGAGAGATGGGCACAACGTACAAATGTAATTTATCAAAACAAAGGAGRGACTGGAGCTGAACATTTGCATACATGTGTGTCTGATACACTTTAATTTCCAAGGTGTTGCAGAGTATACTCTGGGGGAATAAATAAGGATACTTTTTAGAGCACTTATATTGTTGCCTCGCTGTGGAACTGTGGATGGAAATAGGCAATACAGAGACAATTGTGGTTAATCCACAGTTCATGTAAAACATCTCACTACTTGCATCTCCATTTTGAATTTATCTCTGAGTAGGTTTGTAAGAATTATCATGCAAGTATTTGCGGGTGTTAACATAAACTGAAATCTCCAGCTGTCTGCACAAATACTCTGCTCTTTATAAAACTTTATAAAGTTCAACAGTTTATACCATTAATTCTTTCTTACTCCAGCAGTAAACTCTAGCAGAGGGATAGGGTGGACAGCTAACGGACAATAATTTTTTTAGGTGTCCTAGCTATATTTATTGCCAAGTAAACTGTAATATCAGAAACACAGTAAGATCAAGCCACAATAATTTTCTCCATCATGTCTCATTAATTATGTTCCAAAAATGCAGAAGCAAGAAGTTTATTAGTGTTTATTTAAGTGCTGTTGCAGGGCTACTTTCCCCCAAACACTCAAAATGCTTTTACTTAGATATTACCAGTTCATTCTACCCACACTGGCCACCCTTATTTGAATTTACCTTGGGATTTTTAGCCTGTCTACTTTACAGGGAGGGTGCACACTGACTCAGTTGAGCACTGACGGTCAGCAGCACCTCCTGAGTGTCCTCAGTGCTCCAGAAGAACCATTACCCCTGTCCCTGGAGAAGAATCACAGAGCACTCAGACTACTTTGCCATTAAAAAAAGCATGGGAAATACCCCAGAAACTGTAACACCGCAGAGAATCAATGAAGGTGAAATAGTTATACGAACATTGTCCTTATCGCTCCACCTAAGGTGCAGTATGAAAGGCCAGATTCCTTTGGATACCCACAGTGATCATCTTTGGGCATATGATCAGGGCTGGGATAAGGAGAGCAAGGCTGGGGTGCTCATGAGGAGAACTGCGCATTTGCTCTGCATGTTACAGCACTGAAAAGTACGATTACTTGTATACTTCGTTTCTGGACTATTTCCGTGGATTCTGACTGACACTGAGATACAGATTAGGCAGAAAAGATGGTTTGTGACTCTTCTTTGGAAAGGACCCACTGTCTCTCTTAAAAGATTAGATGGGCTTTATAGAGAACTTAACTTCAGATTGAGTYGCCTGTGAAAGCGATAGTTCTGCACATATGCACACACACATGCTTGAGGCACACACACACGTGTTGTTGGGCCTTTGCTGTAGTCCAAGCTGAGGCTCCTCCAGGGACTGGGTGCCCCAGGAGCAGTCTGCGGACCACAGTGACTGACAGGCAAGCATGGATGTTCACACCCAAGTATCAACCAGCCTTCCAACTAGCACAGCTAGCGAGTGAAATCATGAGGCTGCCTCGTTCCTGCCTTGACAAGAAAACTTAGAGGTTTCTTTAGCTCTTCCAAGAACTTCACGTCTGTTACTACTATACTGTTTAAATCTTATCACTTGACATGCAAGTCTGTGCTATTTTCTCATAAGGGTTCAAGCCTGCAAAAAGGTTCTTTAAAGRGACGTTATAAGTGTTGGTCACATTTGCTACCCTTAGATGTGCAGACCACCTACAGTCTTTCTTCCTGGTTTTATAACAAGCCAATCCTTTATAACAAGCCAGACCTTTAGTCTGACAATTTTCACCAGCAGCAAGATAATTTTTTAAGGAGAATGGTAGTGTGGAAGTGGAAAGGAACTGAGACTGGGGGTTTGCTTCTTCTGGCTGTGCTTGAGTTAAAAGAACAGTGGAGAAACAGTACAAGTCACCTTTTTCCTGTGGGTGTGTTTGTGTGTACAATACACACATACGATACATGTGATTGCACTTTCCCATTCGTTATTTTGAAAAACTTTAAAAAGAATTGACTCCTCCAGCTATTTCTCCATTATAGTGATAGAGAATTGAAACACCTCAAAACTTGCTGCTTGGATATAAAAGCTAATTAGCAATAATTAAGGTTGAAAGGCTTGTTTTTAAACAAAGCTAAACCATTGTACACTATCCACTACAGCAGGATATTTGGGGGCCACAAAAGGTTAATCACTAAAACTTAGCACATTGTCACTACGGCAAAGCGCTTTAGGGACTTCAAACTAGGGTTAACTGACTTGCCCCCGCCTTAGTCATCCCTTATCTGTGCACCTGTGTAGTTAAGCGCCTATTAGAGTACAAATTAATAGGTCTGAGGTACTTAAGATGATCTAAAGACTTATATTGATGTAATCTGTTTAAGATGATGTAAAGGTTTAGCATAGATTATGATACTTATGTATCTGAAAGCTTTAGTTTGGTTTATATGCAAAAACCCTTCCAAGATATGGTTTGGAGGCAATAGAGGTAAAGAGGGAAAAAGGGAACATCAGGAACATTGAATAATAGCTAAGAAGCGAAGGTGCATATTTTGCCTCAAGCCATGCACTTGAAAGAATATACAAGTACATGTCTAGAAACTCATGATTAGCCTGGAATACATAAGATGTATGTAATAAGAAGATGCTAGTCAATCTAGTCTATTAAATATCTCCCAAGTGTGTTCATGGGAAATTATTGCTGACATTATTAGGCAGTTACTAGATTTGTTATTTGGGAACCATTAGTGTTGTTTGACTCTTTAAAAAAGTAGAAATGAATTTTTAATTTCTGGGCTAAATATATACATTTTGACCAAGTTTATTTAAACAAAAAACATACACAAAAGAGAACTGTGAGGAGAGTTGACAGCATTCATCACCTTCAAATTTCCACCCAGCACTGTGATAGGATAAATGTTACTTGTGATGGTTGCTGGGAATTGCTATAGTTACCTAATTCTAGGTTATATTGTCATGCATATGTCCAACGGGGGAGGGGGGGGGGACCTAAGTAAGACATTCAATCCTAATTTTCATGCGCCCTCATCTTTAAGAAGTTAACTGAAGAATCCTAAACTTGTTTTCCTTTATGTATCCATCTTGGCTCTCTGAAAAAAAATGGGATTTTTACTACTGATTGGGAAAGGTACACAACAACGGCTTCATTGCTTTGCATTTAATAAAATAAGAAAGCATTTAAGGATTTAAGATTTGTTAGAGTTTCAATTTTTGCCTTCCTTCCAAAGCAATGTGAACTTTTCAGCCTACGTGCTAAAGATTGAAGTTCCACAAAGATAAAAATGGACAATGTTTCTTTAGCAGACAATTTGTCACATAGCCTTTAAGTTTTACTAGCCCGGAGAGATATCCGACAACTAAATAGTGAAAGGAAAGTGAATGATTAGCTGGCAGACCTTCAGGCTACTGAAAGATAGTTTTAGTAGCCTGTCATGAAAATCTGTGGCCTCAGGCTGCGGGACTACTTTTTATTTCCAAGCCTGTTATTGATTTTGGTATGAAGAAAATAATTTGGTATTGTTGCTTAAGGTGTCACTGAGAAAGGAAAAAAAAAGAAAAAAAAACCAACCACATGTTTCATTTGCTAACGGTTTTTACTTCAAATTTACCTTTTTATTACAACAGGGATTGAGCTGGTAGATGAAGGGCATTTACTACTTAAAGGTACTACCTTCTTTATGAAACATGGCACACTAATCGAAAACACAAGTAAAATGAAAATTAAATTTAAAAGCCTATAATTTAGTATCTTCCTTGCCAGGAATGATGACTTTCATTTACAGAGGGAATCCAGAGCTGCTCAGGGTCAGTCTGATGTGTGCCATTTTCAGGCCTATCGCGGAGGCTGATGGAGTTGATTAATTTCTTGGAACTCAGCTTTGTCTTCTCCAGCTCACTGAACAACTTCATTTCAGCTGATGAGTTCAAACAGGGGTCAGAGCAATCCTCATTTCTGACAATCCCACAAAATGGGAATTAATTTTATGAGTTAGTACTATTGCGTTCAAAACTAAGCAGAAAGCAGTCAGCTAACTTAACCTAAGGAGGGAAAGAAATATTCCATTTACGAAGCCTACTAAGATAGACTGAACTGTTTAAAAATACAGGAAAATATTTACATTAGCCAGAGAAAATGATTAAACATCCCATAGAATCTAATGCCTGAAAACCCGTTTAAGGTCCATGTCAGAGCAAACACTTAAATTGTAGCTGTTGTTCTTCATCATTATTTAAAAAACACATTCAGGTGGATTAAAATGAGTTAGAGGGAATTGAAAGATGCAGGGCAACGAGGAGAGCATACCTGCTTTAGAGGTAACAAGACTACAAGCTCTAATTTTATTTCAGTGGCTGCTGAGACATAATAAAGCAATGCTGCTCATGTAAGTAGTAACGGCATTTAACATTATGAATATTGATACTCTTTTCAGAAGTGGGTATTTCACAATGCAATCTTCAGTCTTTCCACTAAAAGATGATTAAATACAAATAACATAACTAATGCAAATTTGAAAAACAATACACAAACACCACCACTTGACCTAATTGTATTCACAACTTTTGCATAGTACAGGGACTTATTTTAAAGATTTTTTTATAGCTATTATTTGCATAGAATGATCTAGAACTACTCATATCTTGACATAAATATATAAGCTAAACTTACATATGAGAAGCATTTGGTAAGGATGTTACCTCTGGCACTGTTCTTCCCAGTACCCTGGTTTGAAAAACCTGCAATGTCTGAAACACCTCCTAGACGTCGAAGAAGTTTTTCTCTTTCAGTGTGCTGGGGTCCAGTTGAACAGCAGAGATCAGGAACAAGGAGAGCACCATATCCAGCAGCAGTGAATGTGAGTTTTCTCATATAGACATTACATCTTCTTGATTTGATGTAGAAAAGTTAAAACACAGCCTTAAAAATGGAGTTATGTTCAAGTCCTGTGGTTTCCTATTCATATATAATCTGATTTTTCTGTTTCATCTGGTTTCTGATGTGAGTGTAATGTTTGACTTGTATCTCCACCAGTCCATAAGCAGAAACTATTATCATCTTGTTCCTTTCTTCAGAGTACAGCACAACTCTGGCTGGATGGCATGGCGAAAGTAGACAGAAAAGTCAAATACAGTGAGATTACAAAGCTCACGTTGTTGTTCCTTTGATGTTTTATCTTTCCTCCAATTTGTAAAAGGACCTATTTATTCATTCCCCAACTTGGTGGTCCAAAAAACCACAACATCCAAAAAACATCAATCCAACATTGATTCTCTAGAACGCTAGAGTCAGAAATCCCATCTTGAATGAAATAACCATGTTCATGGATTTATCCTGCCAGGAAATTATCCATTTCTATGCATTGTTAACCAACATATATATGAGGACAGTTTCTCTAACTCAAAWGTTGTGATATGAACTTTTTTTGCATACATGTTACAGTTTCTAGTATCTTTTGAATATTTTAATTATAATTATTTTAAAAGTTCAAACCACTTACAAGCCTAAACCAGTGAAATGAGATCAATACCAAGAAATATTGTTGTATTTCTTTATATTTTCTACATCTTTGGTATGCAGATTTTCATAATAATTTCAGTAGGTGATGTTCAGACATCGGACTAGTCTTACCAGTTTGAAAATCCCTAATGCAAAGCATCCAAGTCAGTCATTACTAAACCACACATGTTGGTACGTGCAATAAGAACATTTATCCCATGAGATTCCTAGCTGATATCTTAGATTTCTCTTAGAATTGACCAAATGCTTTATTCTACAGAAGCCAATATTTATGTAGTTCATAAAGGTTAAAAAGGTAGCATTTTTATAAATACATAATTTTGTCTGTTTTTCTGGTTCCATGCAACTTATGTAAATAAAGTCAGCTTTTCAAGGGAAAAAAATTATGGGAAAGAATAATTTAAGAACTTCATTAAGTCAGGTAACTATTGAATTTTTGTTCGCAGCAATTTGATCAGATAATAGAATTATACTTTAAAAAATCTGTTTTGAATATCAGATGCTTTATTAGATATAACAATTTGTCCTTCTGCTTGCACCATCCCCCCATTAGTTTGTAATTGGATCTAGCAAAATGTAATATTCTACCAATCAATTTATCTAATTATTGACTCCAAAAGCAATCAACAATCCCAACAGTTGTTTACTTACATTCACTTCATATTAACACTTTAAGTGGTGATAAAATGCATATGAAAACAGAAGAGAAAAACTTATATTTTAAAGAACACACCTGAGAAGAGTCTAATCTAAAGATTAACTATTCATATCACAGAGAATGTTGCTCTGGTCTCTCCTATTTAGAGGCTTCTCTGTATATTTTATCTGTATGGGAAAACTGTTTGATCATAGACTTCTTCTAGTTTATTCCTAGTTTTCTAACTATTGCATCCAATCAAACCACTTTGAGAAAAAGGACAAGCAAAAGCTATTCTCAGTGAGTAAGTCTCTGACAGAGCTTCTCTATGCAAAACACACAAACCACAAATGCTTAAAAAGAATAAGTGATACTGAGGTATGAGGGATCAATCTTTTGTGTAATTTTGCACAATTTTCCACAATTCTTTCTGTGCAGGCACTACACAAAGACACTAACTTTCTTTCCAAGCAGTTCATGGCAGTGCCTATGCAGGCATTGATTTTTAACTCTGCCCCTTTTCTCACCCTTTACTTGCCTGGGAGACAGGGAGATGAGTTAGAGCTTTTGCTTATCTGCATGATGTTCTGGGTTGCCCTCTTAAGTAGGGTTGACTCATGAAATTGCAAACCTTGGGTTCAAAACATGAATCACTTTGCTGAGAGGAATAAATGAAACATTTTCCAAGTGAACCCTTCCAACTTCCATTGTTTTGTATATTGAAAGATATGGCAAATCAGTAGCTCAGAGCTAGAAGACAAAAAAATAATTCCTGCTGTCACAAATGAGTGCAGCAATTGTTGAAGCACAAACTCGGTGCTGGTGGAGTACATGGAGTTTAGGAGTTTTCATTCAACAGCTGATGTTTGACACTATCTCATGTAAATCCTATAAATCTCCTTGTCCAATGAAGCTGAGATCTTGACACAGATCTTATTACCAGCAGACGTGAATGATATGATGTTTTTAATTGATAAATGTATTTACATTCTCAGGTATTTCACTCAGAATAAATTACTCCATTGTAATTTGCAATGAAAGAAAGCAAACTGTGAATAACAGCTTAAAATGTCACTATGACAATGAACCTTAGCTACTTAGAAGTGATTTTTTCTGTAAGTCTTCTTTAAATAGAAATACTTATTATATGGATAGCAAGACTAGCGGGTCAAAAATCTGAGCATGATTTAGTTCCACTACAGAAGCCTTGAAGTGCTACGAATCACAATCCATGGCCTACAAAGATTATATGCTGAGCAAAATAAGTGGTGTGCAACTAATTTTTACTTTGAATTATGCATAGAATCTCCACCACCAAAGGTATCCTCTTCAGGGGAAAAAAAAAAAAGAAAAATAATGTGTTCATCTTATTCATTTTGAGCAAGATATTGCTCATTTTTCTTCAAACCTCTCCTATTACTGGGTTTACTTAAGTAATTAAGTATCCCATTTGTAACTGCAATTACTAGTTAACAGATTATACACAATAATGATTAAATGTACACAGAACACTGAAAGTGAACGGGGAGAGTTATCTGATCCAGTTCTGCAAGTGGTAACACATTTTGCAAAGTGAAAATCTGACTTTTTAGACTAATTTTCCTGGCTGTTTCTCCTTCCAGCATGTGCAAAACCTTCACGCTGCCTCTGCTTTTCCAAGTCACACGATGATAATTTATGTTTTGCTCACAGCTATCCACAGTGCATCTAACTCCCACCTCAAAAAGTCTTATTATGATGGCTTTACCTTTTCTTTTCCTCAATAAGGGAGGAAGTTGGGCTATTGAAATCCAGAATGCTAATATTTATCCAGATTACATTGCTGTGCCATATCTCTATTGATGCAGAGACTCCTCAACGTTTGGTATTTTCTGTGCTAGAATGAAGTCAGACCGTGAGTGTCACAGATTAAAACAATTTCCAAATCCCGGATGCCTTGAACACAAGGGTTACAAGCAGTGTAGGTTGTATTTTGATTGCTGCAATCTACTTCAAACTCATGGAAACTGTTTATGTAATCATCTGAATAGTACTGCTGACACCTAAAATAATTTGTGGACATACCTACCTTTACATGATAATTTCTAAAATGAAAACTGATTACTCAATAAGAATTTATACAAATTAAAATATAAAGATAATTTGCAAAGGGCGAGAGATTAAAACTTATACAGGCTTTTGTGCCTCGAAGTGCTGAGAACTTTGAACTTCCACCAATGTCAGGAGACATTATGTCGGCTGCAGAACTGCATCTTTCATTGGCACTGTACGGTATGAAATCAAATCAGTCTTTCAATAGCGCAAGTTTCAGCCACCATTTTAAGATCCAGAAAGTTCAAGTATGTTTGTATCTGCGTAGGCTGTAAATTGGAGTTGCAGCTTTTCCTGCAGTAAAAATTATATTATATGCTATTCAAAACTAACTATAGGATGAAAAATGAGAGTGACTATGTACTCAGGTTTGACACATATACATTACATTTATTTCAGACACTGCTGTTTCTGCTGAACTACGCATGGAAAGATTCTAGCAGTCTTCTGGTCCAATATATGAAAGCAGTAAGACTTACTGAAGCCTAAATTAATACATAACAGCAAACACTTCTGCATCAGCTACTTGCCATCTCTCCTTGTAACACAAGAAAATGGACAATACACATGGGATTTGTGTGCTATCCATTCAGAGGTCTTCAAACAGCATTCCTTAATTAATCCCCATGAGATACTGTTCTGAGAAATGGAGTAACTAATTTCTCTCATTACTGAGTTCTTCTCTATATTAACAGTACGTTACACCAATGGGATGGCAAACTGTTATGAATTGGGATTATACATTTATTTTATCATCCTTAATCCACCCTTTCACAAACAAGACCTCACATACACTGTGCTTCACTGTGCTCTGTCCATTTATGCCTAGAAAAGATAAAGCACAAATTGCAGCCATTGCAACACTGCTGCCCAGCCCTAGCAATTCACTGCTAATCTGGCAATCTGACCTGAAGGGACCAGTTTTAGGGAGAATGTAATTTAGTCATTATGCCCATTGAGTTTTAGGTTTATCTCAGCCTCTCAGTAGCTTCACCCCGGGCATTGTCAGTTACACTGTTCTGAACGATTGCTCATGAATTAATACGTAGTCTCTGATGCACCTGGCCACAACACTCTGAAGATGACAGAAACTGAGACCTGGGACTTGAACTGCTGCTGAAAGTCAAGTGATAGCCAAGAGAAGATATGAAAAGCCTGGGAAAAATGCTTAGCTTCTCCAGCCAATGAGATTACACCTACATTTTGCAAAGTCAAGAGGTTGTGAAGATCCCTCATCACATTTAAAGACTCATCCCAATCATAATTACTACCAAAGAACACAATAATGACTACCTCTAGGGCACAAGCTCTGTCAATTAAATAAATTAGATTTCTCCTGCAAAGAGCAGGTATCGTCATCCTTTCTTATACATATTGATAACTGAATGTGCAAAATAAATGAAAAATTTGATCTGAGGAGATCCTCTGGAAAACAGATGAAAGCCATTTTTTCTTTTTGAGTCCTTGAATAATTTGCCTATTTCTTCGTCTTCATGTTTATTTCAGCAAGTATTAGACACAAAATTAAAGAAAGAAAAAAAAAGTTGCAAATGGCAAGGTTATGATAACAAAAATATAGTAAACAATCCAACATTGGGTTTATTTTAAAAAAAGAATAAAAAAGTGGAAAAAAATAGTTTAGAATAGATAAGGTAAAAAACAGTAAAGCCCAAAATTTTCATTTTGAATTGTGTTCATTGGACATGTGCTATGTGTTTTTCATATTCTAAAATATCAGTTACAGTTTGCAGTTTTATACAGTTGCCGGACACACAAATGCCTTTCAGCATTTACTGTAGCCAGCTTTTATTTGTGGGCTTTTTTCAGCTTAGTATCATCTCTAAATTGACATCAAAGCTGTCACAGAATCGCAGCATGGCTGAGGTTGGAAGGGACCTCTGGAGGTCATCTGGTCCAACAACCCTGCTCAGGCAGGGCCACCTAGAGCAGGTTATGACAGCTTTTGAATATCTCCAAGGTGGGAGATTCCCCAACCTCTCTGGGAAACCTGTGCCAGTATTTCCTAAAGTTCAGACGGAGCCTGCTGTGTTTCAGTTTGTGCCCATTGCCTCTTGTCCTGTCACTGGGCATCACTGAAAAGAGTCTGGCTCCATCCTCTTTGCACCCTCCCTTCAGGTATTTATACACATTAATGAGATCTCCACAGAGCCTTCTCTTCTCTAGGCTGAACAGTCCCAGCTGTCTCAACATCTCCTTATATGTGAGACGGTCCAGTCTCTTCATCATCTTAGTGGTCCTTTGCTGGACTCTCTCCAGTATGTTCATGTCTCTCTTGTAGCACAGAACTGGACCCAGCACTCCAGGTTTTGCCTCACCAGTGCTGAGTAGAAAGGAAGAATCGTCTCCCTTGACCTGCTGGCAACACTCCTGCTAATGCAGGACACCATTTGCCTTCTTTGCCACAAGGGCACATTGTCAACTCACGTTCAACTTGGTGCCCACCAGGATTCCCAGGTGCTTTTATGCAAAGCTGCTTTCCAGCCAGTCAGACCCCAGTGTGTGCTGGTGCGTGGGGTTGTTCCTCCCCAGGTGCAGGACTTGGCACTTCCCCATGTTGAACTCTTCAAGAAACAGATGTAAAAGTCAGYGCACACAAAACTCACATACTAGCAAAATAAAAAAAGTACAAAAGAATAACTTTCTTTTCCTTCAGTTCCCACCCTTTACACACATGAAAAAGAAGCTGTATATCTAGTACACTGAGCATATCAGATACGCAAAATGGGGTAGCCAACACCTTTCCACACATCAAGTGTGCCTGATATTCCTTTGCCAACAAGCACTCATCGAGAATTCAGGATATCTAGGCCCCTTCATGTCCTCTCCCTGAAAGAATCCAAACTCTGTCATTTCCCATGGGATTTAACCAACCCATGTCTTCAGTGATCCCTGCCACGTAGCTTGTCAGCTCCCCGCTCTGCATTTGGGAATCCCTTTCTGAAGATTTTGCCTCCTGTAATGGATTTTATGGTGGACTTCCTTACTAGAGATATGACTGCCTATTCTACTACAGATGTTGGGGCTTAATCCACAGGTTTTATACAACTGGTCTTTACATTTTTATATATACACAAAGAAATATATCTTTATATATCCATATATAGGTATTTATACATACCAACACAGATATTCCCTATATATACACTATATACTACAGGTGTGTCATATTACACACACAGCTATATGTAAAAAGGCAGATAAAGACCTTAATTTTATAGTTGCAGGTGCAGCTGTAGATTTATATTTATTTATAAGGTATAGCTAAAGGTTTATATTTACAACTAAGTATCTATCTTCAGTAACTGTAAGATTTTGGATATAACTGTGTTATGCTGAAGAAGACATCAGCAACACACATACACCTCAGAAAGGAAGTGTAAAATTAATGTACATCTTATATTGATGGGCTACTTGTCACTTCAGTTCCTCTCAGAACAGCCAGGGCAGCTGGGACAGAAGCTCGACTGACAGCTTTGGAAGTGGCAGAAGAAAGCTGTAAATTATCATTGGTAAAAAGGAGGCTGTATATTTGCTTATACATCAGTGTGTCTTAAAGCACTGGGAAATATGACAAGTGGTTTGCTGCTTATTCATTTTGTTTGCTGCATCTCTGATGTAATTATCAGTTGTGCAATTTATGCTTTTAAACTCAATAAAGGTGTGTTCGGCATAAAAAAAAAAAAAGAGGAACCATCAATTCCTCTAGCACAGGCTTTTGTTAGCTACGTCCTATGACATAGATCTTACTTTGCTCATGGACTGGATTTTTTTTTTCTCAAAACTACTGGAGGAAGTAAGGTACTATTCTTTCATTTTCATGCGATTTTTCATTATTAAATTGAACAAGAGGAATTGGAAAGMTGAGCAAATGGTTTCAGGGCACCCAAATTAGCTTGTCTTTTGGACAGAAAGAATGTTAGGCTATGGAAAGTATTAATTAACGGTTATCATTTGTGGGAGTTCTCAGCAACTGACATTGAAAAGATCATTAGTCTCCTATATAACATTTTTTTAAAAAAGTTATATTGAAGTTAAGAGTAAATTTGTCAGTCTCTAGTGTAAATCAAATGGAAGTAGATGTCATAAGATGATGGACAGTACCATTGGAATTCTTCACAACAGTAACACCAAAACAAGATATCGTGATATGGACATATACCACTGTGGGGGTGATCAGAGTTTTGGAAGGTTATATGGGGGAAAAAAGACAACATCTCTTTCCCCACATCAGATTTTCCTGCAGAGCCTGTTCCTTGGAAAAGTGCATTTATGACGGAGGTTACAGTGGAAGCCAGAGGTAGGGACACTGGAAGTGTATCCTTCTCCMGCTGCCCTCTCTTTCAGACACTATCTTGCACAGACCCTTCACAGCAGTTTTTTATGAATTAGAAGGATGAGAAAAGGAAGTAAATATTCATTTACTGTAATATTTTAAAGAAAGAGTGGAAAACAGTAAAGCTACTTTTATAGAGTGTAAAATTTTCCCAGTAGAGGAAAGAAAATATTTCGAAAATTAAAAAGTCATGAATGAATATTTAACATACATAAACAGAAGTCTATAAAATCTGTAACTGCTGTTTCAGATAAGATTTGTAACAGCCGCTTAGTTTTTCACAAATGTGATAAAGTCTTCTCACAGAAGAAACATAATTCAACAAGTTAGTAAAACTCAACAAAGTGACTATTCCATTTAGGTCACAATGATATTTTCAAGCACATAAACTTTCCCTGCATTCAGGGGGCAGCTCTTACAGATCACACTACATTCATAAATACCGCTATGGGAATGAAGGGGGGCAAAAAAAACCCTGAAGTTTATTAAGATTGAAGTTGGCGAATGCTCACTTTTATTTTCCCTTGTGCTAATATCTTTCAAAAGTAAAGAGTACAGAAAGGAAAAGTCAGCAAGTGACTAGCATGGAGAAACAGGGAAGAAATAAGTACTGACAGTGATTGAATTATGTTGATCATATCAGCAAAACAGCTATCATTGGCATGGGAGACCTGGGACCATCAGCCTGGGATCATCTGGCAGCGATCATTGCAGTGCCTGACATCAAGCAGGTAATGTTAACTCCACCACTGAAAGGGGGCTATGAACTATGATCAGAGATACAGCCCCATCAATAGACATCTATTTTCCTGCTTTGCCATAAATGTCAGTGTCCATAGAACCCTCAATTATTCAGTGTTCTGCTGAAGGTTAAAGGCTTAGAACTGATTTTATAAGGCAGTCTTGACACATATTGTTTCCCCTGACCACACACATGCACATACACAAAATGCAGGCTGGGAATGCCATAGTAGATAAAGATCAGCTGTAATTCATTTGTGACAATTAGAGAAAAAAATGAGCAGTACTTAAGGTGAAGAAAAAGCAACGGACTTGGACTTTGTTTCTTTGGAAAAGATTCTTTGAAAGCAAAAGGCTAAACGCATTCGGCTTTTTTTGGTTTTCCCATTTTCAAAATCATCATTACAATTTTATGATGCACAAAATGGAAAACTTTCAAAAATGTCAGGTTTTGAAAAAGATTGCTATGAATAATGTATTCCAATACATCTTTGTCAAACTGTTCTATAGTACATACATTTGTAATTTCTTAACACTGAATTTACTGGGAAGTGACACTACTGTGCTCATGCTGTTCACACTTGTTTACAAATAGAGGCAGTCAGGCTTTGAGCTTCAAATTCAAGTGTCCAGATACTGACGTGACTTGCCTGAAAGCACTGGCAGGAAAAGTGTGCTGTGTTAAAAATTCATAAAGAACACTGCTTTTTATTTCAAGAGTAACAGGAGCAAAAGGTTTTTGCAGTGCCCTGGGAAACAGAAAGTTCAAATATTGTGAAGTTGCAGGAGTAGATCAGAGCATACTATTCACAGCTAAAGCCTACAAGGCAGTTCTTTATAGTGTCTTGGGTGAGACAACTGAAGGAGAACTGAACCTGAGGACCCAATTTGCTGAGTTTTGTTCAGTCTGTAAATTGAGTAGTTTTTATTACAGAATCATGAGCTGTGAGAACTGCATATTGAACAATGGAAAACTGTATTTGAATCTGTGTATTTCTAGGTTATCTAAACTTATGTTTCTATAACTCCTCCAAAATGTCAAATAGACCCATGAAGAGCTGATACAACAGATTAGATCTTTCAAAATTCTGAGTCTCACCAATTATTGATCCCATAGCTGGCTACTTTTTCAGGCACCCTCATGTGGGAAGTAGCCATGTTCAGGTTCTGGGCTAGAAGGAGACAGGTATGTTTTTTTTAAAAACTATGTGCTCAAACTTCCCTTTCAGAAAGGCATGCACTCACTTTGAGTTAGATCTAAAAGTCTACTACCTAAGGTGAAACATTTCTTTAGCCTTTTGTCCTCTTTACCCTGATGTCTATACTGGCTGCTATTTTAAAATATCTTTAAATGAATATTCAGCAAAACAGCTTTGCATTTTAGACAGTTTCTGAACCAGATCTTTCTAGGAGAGACAAACAATTAGAAACACTTGTCAAATATGTTATTTCATACATTTAATTAATATCTATCAAATGTCTGTCAGATAGCTGACTGAATCCTTTGAGGAAAAAATAGTAGAGTAAAACTTCAGTGTTTGACAGTAGTCAAATTATGCAAAGGGGGTCCACCTCAAGCATATGCACACAAATAAGGAAGTGCCAAGACAGCAACATTATGGGGAAAGCTCTCACACTTTTTGGGGGAAATCAGCATGACTGGGTGACCATCTGAAGCGCCAGTACTCTAATGCACACAATATGGGGAACAAACAGAAGGCATTAGAGATCTGTGTGCAGGTGCAGGCTGCAATCATATTGGGGTCACAGAGATGTGGTAGGAAGACTCCCATGACTAAAGTACTACAATGGATGGGTACAGATGCCTTAGGAAGGGCAGGCTGGGAAGGAAAGGAGAGGGAGTTGTCCTTCATATAAAAAATAGCAGGCACACATGAGGCTCTGCCTTGGGATAGATGACAAGCTAGTCAAGAGCTTATGGGTTAGAGGGTAGACAAACATGGGTGATGTTGTCATGGGTGTCTGCTATAAGCTGCCTCCACAGGAAGAAGAAGTGGATGAGCCCTTCTGACAACAGGAGGAAGTGTCATATTCATATGCCCCTGTCTTCATGGGACACTTTAACTACCATGATATCTGCTGGTAGGGCAATACAGCAGGCCACAAGCAATCCAGGGAATTTGTGGAGAGCATTGATGACAACATCCTAACACAGATCATCAATGATTGGACAAGGGTAGGTCCTCTTCTGAATGTGATATCTACAAACAAGAAAGAGCTTGTGGGAGATGGGAAGGTCAGGGAAAGCCTTGGTTGCACTGACCAGGAGATGATGGAGTTCATGATCCAGAGAGACGGGAACAAGGCAAAAAGTAGGATCACAGCTCTGGACTTCAATAGAGTAGATTTTGTCCTATTCAGGGACCTGCTTGGAAGAGTCCTCCAGAAGACACCTGTGGGGAGAAGAGGGGGGGGGAGGTCCAGGAGAGCTTGGTGTTTTTCAGGGATCACATCCAAGCTCAAGAAGGGCTTACCCCCATGACCCCCCATCAAGCAAAGGTGGCAGGAGGCCTGCATGGATGAACAGGGAGTTCTTGACTAAACTCAAATGTCAAAAGGAAGTATACAGAATGTGGAAGGAGGGTCAGGCAGCACAGGACAAATGTAGAGATACTACATGCTGGGATGAGTTAGGAAAGTCAAAACACATCTGGAGTTGGACTAGAAAATCCCCAGAGGTCCCTTCCAACCTCAAACATTCTGTGATTTTATGATTCAGTGATTTTGTGAAATATTCACAGAAATGTGTGTCTTAGTGAAATTTTACCATGTTTTTCTTAGCTTCATTCAGCCTTCTCATTCCTTTTCCTCCTGTGTGACGATGTGTGTTTCCAGGTCATCTAGAACGTGTACTTTCTGTACACACACATGCAGTCCTAAAGCCTCGTACAGTTTTCTTACATGCTGATCGACAGCATCCTTAATACTTGGTGAAATGTCAACACCCTAGTCCTTTCCAGGCTAAAATGAGTGCCAGAGAGAGGATGTGACATTCCTATGTCATGAGGCATCTGCTTGATATTTTCATTGGTATTATATAGCTGTCCAGTATGTTATGTCCTCCTCTTTTTTTCCTGTCCTCCTCTTTTTTTGCAAGTTTATAAGGGAAGTAGTTGTAGTTTTTTCCTCATATCCTCTAGCCAGAAAGAGAAAGGACTTTGATATGGCAGACCTTGGGATGAAGGCAATCTTTTTGTCATTCCCCATTATAACTTCTGATGATTAACTATTCTTGTTTTATTTGGAAAACTGGACCCTAGACTCAAACTATATTTAAGGGTCTTGATGTAGGTTTTCCTTGCTGCTGAAGATTTTTAAGCATATTTTGCAAACACATCAGTATAACAAGATGATTGGCTGCTTTGTAAACCCCAGAACAGCATCAGTTTGATGCAGTATTCCTTTCTTTCTAATGACATGGTACATGTAAACAGCTGGATTGGAAAACCGAGCATCCTGAACTCACAAATTTTCTTTTTATACAAAATCCTGTTTCAATGAATTTTGGTTGGATGAAGAAGCAGTCCCCTGGGGCCTCTTCTTACACACCACAACTCTGTAGGCTCCCATGTAACACAGATTTCCACTTCCAGCAATAGATATGCAAGCATTTTTCTCATATCTTATTCAAGCCCAGCCTTCTAGTCTCTGCTTTTCAGTCCCACCAAAGCAAAAAACCCAAGGTTCCTGCGGCTCTGCTACAGCTGCACGCAACTACAGCAATGACTATAAAAAGTCYTGAAGGTCAAACATCACTGGAGTACAGGTTCAGTGCCTATTAGCTCAGATTTTAATGACATCTTTACTCACCAAGAACATTGTGGAAATTTTCCCTGTTAGACACTCTAACACTATAATAGAAAAAGTTAATCTTTTTAAAATTAGCATATGTACAAGTCAAAAGATTCATCTCAAAAATGCTGCCACAGTTAAGGAAAACTGGCAAATATCTCCCAATGAGTAAGAAGGTAGGGAGATGTAATTACAAATAAAATGTCTTCCTCTTATTAAATGAACAAAATAGTGTAGACTTAATTCTTGTCAAAATCAGTTGTATTATCTTTGAAATTTCCTCACTTTAAATCTGATCAGATTTTTCTACCAGGAAAAGACTTTATCAGGGTCTGCTGGTTTTGGCTGGGATAGAGTTAATTTTCTTCATAGTAGCTAGTAGGGGGCTATGTTTTGGATATGTGCTGAAAACAGTTCTGATAATACAGAGATGTTACTGTTAAGCAGTGCTTACAGAGAGTCAAGGCATTTTGTGCTTCTCACACCACACCACCAGCGAGTAGGCTGGGGGTGCACAACAAGTTGGGAAGGGACACAGCCAGGACAGCTGACCCCAACTGGCCAACGGGGTATTCCATACCATATGACATCACGCTCAGCATAGAAAACTGGGGGAAGAAGAGGAAAGGGGGGGACGTTCAGAGTGATGGCGTTTGTCTTCCCAAGTAATCGTTACACGTGATGGAGCCCTGCTTTCCTGGAGATGGCTGAACACCTGCCTGCCCATGGGAAGCAGTGAATGAATTCCTTGTTTTGCTTTGCTTGCGTGCGTGGCTTTTGCTTTGCCTATTAAACTSTCTTTATCTCAACCCACGAGTTTTCACACCTTTCACCCTTCTGATTATCTCCCCCATCCCACCATGGGGGAGTGAGTGAGCGGCTGTGTGGGGCTTAGTTGCTGGCTGGGGTTAAACCACGATACAGGCTGATACTAAAAGAAACCATTAATCATGTGATGATCATAGTCAGAAGATGCAAAACGATTTAGACAATATATTCTGCTACATGACCATACTCTTGCTCACTTATAGAGTACCATTAGAAAATCTAAATCAAATAATGGTTTATCTAATAAGAAACAATGAACATTTATTTATCATAGCCTGTATCATTCTGGATCTAGTCAAAACAGCTATGTACTTTACTATTCTGAAAAAAACTACATGCTTTGTAAGAAGTCCCTGATGAATCAATCAATACGTGGATAGGTAGATCCCTAAGGCAGAACTGAATGTGAGGAAATGGATAATACTTGCATCTAATAGGGAATATGGAAGAAAATGTTTTTGTTGTGTTCTCTCCTATTTCACATGTATTAAAAAAAAACAAATACACTGAAACAAAAAAAAATTCACCTTCTTATTTGGTTTGTTATCAGCAGGTATTCTAGGTACTGACATGTTGTTCTCCTCTTACTTGGCAACACAGGTTTTCAATTGGAATTTGGATGCTCAGACTTCCAAAACTAGGAGTTTTCTTTTGCTTGAATTTTAAGGGCTCATTGCCTGACCTTTTCATATGACCAAATTTTAACCTTGAATAAATTACTCATTACAAATTTTTTGCTCAATTTCAATATATTGTTACAGTTCCTGAAACTATTAGTCAGATTTCTTTGAACTCTCCTTATGTTTGAAAACAAACAAGGCTATTTTATTTAGATTTGCTGCTTCCTTTTATTCCTCTACAGGGTTTTGACATTTGAAAAATTTTCCTTTTATCTTAATGATTGCAGTAAATTTTAATAAAATTTTCATTTGTGGCTTATTTAAATTCAGGGATTTAATTCTGGCTACCTTAATATATACTTTTAACTCTCCAGGGATAAGTTCGTCCAGAATCATATTCTCATCTGGTCAAATTTTTTTGTATACAGGAACTTTTAATTATTTGTATATCCACTGATTTCCCTTTTCAGTGTTCCAAATTCTGTCTAATCCCCAATTTTCAACATCTTAAATTGTACTGAACCTGCTTTGAAAACAATTCATCCCTTGTTAAATCTTTCTTTGTGTACTTTCACTCTACAATCCTTTTTCAGAATAATATTGCAAACAAACGGGATTATCTGCCCATCCCCAGTTTCCTTGTAATTTGATTATAGAGACGACAGATGATTTATAATCTAAGAGATTTCCCATTTCAAAGGATTGCCAATTACTGCTGTTGGGGGGTATACTGATACATCACATTCTTTTGTCTCTGATACCCTTTTATACTCATTACAAAAAGTCTGAAACATACCTTTATGTTTCAGTTTGCTAGTCTAGAATAATACCTATTACCTAATACCTATTGTCCTAACAGAACATATGCTTTCTAGAGAGCAGTTATGGCAGTTTAAAAAATAGTTGATAAATTGTGTATGCTTCTTTTCTCAACATGTTCATATCAATGCATTCAAACCTTCATCAGACCTTTCCACACTTTTCATACAGCAGGTCCAAGACACTCCACAATGGGTTCTGATATAAGAAAGCAGTCAAAGAATAATCTAAAATAGTCTGTATTCAGGACAATAATTAAATATATTAAACCTTGAATGTCTATCTGGAAGACTTCAGTAAGAATTAATATGCTGAAATTCCACGTGGAATAGCCTTAGCTGTTATAACTGACTATATTGTACATACGTGCTCTTCTACAAAGGTATCTACGTATAAAATGTTGTTAAGACAGCAAGTGAAATGAAGTGTCTAAAGACAAGTTTCGTCACAGAATAAAGAAGAACAAATACAGCATTGTAGCATAATCCCTTTATGTCACTGAGGCTGGTACTACTCACAGCCTGACTCTAGTCCTAGATACTAAAAACACTTGACAAATCAAGTTCGATCAATAAATGACTCCTGCGAGGACCACAGATATTTATTTCCCTTTCGGCTAAATGTTTCTTTTGTTATCATTGATCACATTTGGTACAACGATTGAGTTATTGCAAATTCTAGCTGATTAATCTTCTTTGAGTATTCTACTTCACTGGACCTGCCAGTTACTTTTTTTTTTTTTACTTCAGACAATTCTTTAGTGTACATTAGCTTTTGAGGATGCTGCTCCTAGGTTGAGTGCAGTGGGAAGCATGACCAAAATGTAATGTACCCTTCAGTATACATTTATTCTCAAATGCTCCATATTTTTTTCACAGTTGTATCTAGAATTACTGTTGTATACAGACTGAAAATGCAAAATTATGGTTTTAGATTAATAGTTAGAACCATATGAGTAAAGACTGTGTAAACCATTTGGCTCATACCATACTCTATTACTTTCTAAATTGTTCCTCATACTACCTAAAGAACAAACAACAAAGGAAGAGCTGAGACAAAGAAAGATACCTGCTGTTCTATTTAAGAAAGGGGTCATTGCAGGTAACTYCCTGCAAGCTGGAGAACTTCCCTTGCTGCTCATGAGACTAGTGCTTGTTCAGTAAAGCTCCAAATGGGAATGTCTTGTCATAATGCACAATCTCATATGCAAYGTTGACTCAGCCCTGAATTCCAGAACACCTTAAAATGAATCAGTCTTGCTTTGCAGATAGGAAAAAAAAATCTGAAATAGTAAAATACATGCACAGTTTCAGCACCTGTCCAGTGGAGCCACTTATCATGAGCCCTGACTGTCCACTTTGTCACATGGCTTCAGGACCACAGAATACTGCCCCTGAGTGTTCATGTAGTTTGTACTCTCAAATAGTATCTAGCCTTGTAATGAGTGTGAAGCTTCCAGAGGAAGATAAAGCCAAGGTTTGTATTTTTTAGTATAGTAGCAAAGAAACACAAAAAAGATTAAACCAGTTGTCAGGAAACAATGAAAAAATGCCCCCCACACTCCTCTTCGCCTCTCCCCCCACCCCACCCCCCCCCAAAAAAAACCCAAAGAAACCACGTGGCAATTTTGCCTCCCACTGATAATGGAATTTCCAACTTTCATCTTCCAATCCATCACACATGAGTCTTCAATAAAAACACTTAAAGAAATATGGGTACATCAGATTGTTGCTACTGCTTGAAAAAGTTATTAATTTATTTGTGGCAGAGATTGTGTTCCTAAGTAAGTTAACAAGATGATGCTATCACATCACCTTGCTGTTGATAAATCTTGATGCATTTCTTCTACCTTGTTTCTAGCAGAAAGTGTTTACGTTATAGTGCTTGTGTTGAGCTGAATGTTTATAGGATGCCACAACTCTGCCTGAATGATCAGTTTCCTCATCTCCTTCAATGGTCATATGGATTGTAAAAGTCTCTAAATAGGCATCTTCTKCTGAGATTCAAATCTTTCTCACATTTTGTTTATATCTGCATCTCAACGCAAGAGATCCCTTTCTGTACTTTGCATGATAGAATTGTAAAAATGATCAAATTACTTTTGCTTTTCCTTTGGCCTTGCTTTCCTCTCATTGAGTTTTGTGAATGCATCGGTATAAATGTTTTGGCACAAGAGTTTTGCACTGTTTCATTTTTGCTCTGCCAGTCACTATAAATACCTCTGTTTCTTCCTCATCAGTTACTCTTGTCAATTTGAGTGTACATTTCTTAGGTGTGTAAAAATTGCAACAGCAGATCCCAGCAGTGATGCCTAAAACTTTAGCCTCCATCTAACAATGAGGGCTAATATGATCACAAATCATCTCAGTGAAAGGACAAGGTGTATTCTTCTGAAACTTTTAGATATCACAGTTGCAGTCCATTGCCCATATTTAGAAAGACCAAGAATTCTGTGGCAATAATTGGAGAATATTATTAACTGTCTTATTAAGATAAAGTGCAAAATCACAATTTCTATGGACAAACTAGAAGAAACTTTGCTGCAGATTGGGATCTCACGAACAAAATGAAAAGACAACTGGACATAATTGTTGGTGATAAAGCAATCTAAATAGCCACGAACAATTTAATTCCAGGTGGCAGCAGGTGGGATATTTTAAGTAAAGAGAAGGAAATATTAATTCTATTGTACAAGTCTTTACTAAGATTTCATTAGAACATCAGGCACACTTCTGATTAGCTATGCTTAGAACGGTAATTTCAATGCAAAACCAGCCTACTCAGATGATAAGGGGTTTTAGAGAACAAATCTTAAAAGAAGAGACTAGTCTAACAAAGTTGGGGCAGGATATGATTATTTTCTACAAATACATTTACTTGATAAACACAATGGAAAGACAAGGACTGTCAAAACTAAATATGCTTGTACAAGATCAAAAGAATATGAAAATTAGTCATGGATATATCTTCCCAGCAAATTAAAAGAACATTTCTAACCATTAGAGATGAAGTCCTGGTGTGGTTTTTTGAATGATGCAGCGGAGGCCTGGAACGTACATTGACTAAAGATGATATTTGAAAACATATGCTAGACTCCATGTGGTCACCAAAATAAAAGCAAACAATGGTAATATTCATACATTTTGTAACTACATATACTTGTAATTTGAGCTGCATACATGTGTAATACATATATATCTAAAAATATATATGTTTATACACATACATGCACATATGTATTCTTGCAAGCCTAATGTTTGAAGTGTTATATATACTTAAAATAACTAAATATATTGTTTGTTTTATTTGGCTGTGACACTGTAATGAACAGACATGTTCACTGAGCTGCTAAGATCTAGAGATTTTTCTTGAACAATTTTAGTGCATTCAACTAAAAAAACCCTTTAAGAACAGGATCAACTCAAAGACCAGGGTACATTGTCTTGTTCATTGGTAACATTTCTCCTAGCTTTGCTGGATTCTTAGGGACTTATCCTAAGACACAAGCAATCTTGAGCAACTCAGCAAAGCTGTTCCAGCCCTTCATCCAGTTCATCAATTAAAATATTCAACCACTCATAAAGCCTCCTCAGATAGTCTATTATCAGCTTCCTTTTGGATTAGAATATGATGATTTTTTTCCTTCTCTTTCACTGCTCTCAATCAACATTGATCCTTCCTTGTCCAACTCCGTCGTGAATGAAATTTCAAGTACAGACTGTTCATTGAAACACTGACATAGACATTCAATGTACATAAATGAAGTTATCTGTAACTCAGTTAGCAATGTTCCAACAAAGGTAAAATATCAAGAGGAAGAAAAAGATTTTTCATTTTTTTCGTCAATGATACCGGAAATGCTTTTCCATAATGAACTGTTTGAGAGTCAGGTAACTTATCCATTTTTRCAATAGCTCCTTATACGACTCTTTTTTTTTGGTGTTTCTTTGTTTACCTGTTTAATCAGACCTATTTTACAGCTATTTGACAGAAAATGTGATTTTTAATTCCCTTACACCAGTTGATAATTTTCCAGTTTTCCAGTGTGGTGGGTTGACCCTGGCTGGATGCCAGGTGCCCACCAAAGCTGCTCTATCACTCCCCTCCTCAGCTGGACAGGGGAGAGAAAATATAATGAAAGGCTCATGGGTTGAGATAAGGACAGGGAGAGATCACTCACCAATTACCGTCACGTGCGAAACAGACTCAACTTGGGAAAACAATTAATTTAATTTATTACCAATCAAATCAGAGTAGGATAATGAGAAGTAAAAACTAAACCTTAAAAACATCTTCCCCCCACCCTTCCCTTCTTCCCGGGCTCAGCTTCACTCCCAAATTCTCTACCTCCTCCCTGCAGCGGCGCAAGGGGACAGGGAATGGGGGTTGAGGTCAGTTCATCACACGTTGTCTCTGCCGCTCCTTCCTCCTCAGGGGGAGGACTCCTCACACTCTTCCCTGCTCCAGTGTGGGAGACAGTCCTCCATGAACTTCTCCAATGTGGGTCTTTCCCATGGGCTGCTGTTCTTCACGAACTGCTCCAGCATGGGTCCTTTCCACAGGGTGCAGTCCTTCAGGAACAGACTGCTCCAGCGTGGGTCCCCCACGGGGTCACAAGCCCTGCCAGCAAACCTCCTCCAGKGTGGGTTCCTCTCTCCACAGGGTCACAGGTCCTGCCAGGGGCCTGCTCCAGCGTGTGCTTCCCATGGGGTCACAGCTTCCTTCAGGCATCCACCTGCTCCAACGTGGGGTCATCCACTGGCTGCATGGTGGACATCTGCTCCAGCGTTAACTTCCATGGGCTGCAGGGGGACAGCCTGCCTCACCATGGTCTTCTCCAGGGGCTGCAGGGGAATCTCTGCTCTGGTGCCTGGAGCACCTCCTCCCCCTCCTTCTTCACTGACCTTGGTGTCTGCAGAGTTGTTTCTCTCGCATATTCTCACTTCTCTCTTCGGCTGCAGTTGCACAGCCACTTTTACCCCTTCTTAAATATGTTATCACAGAGGCGCTACCACCGTCACTGATGGGCTCGGCCTTGGCCAGCGGCAGGTCTGCCTTGGAGGCAGCTGGCATTGGCTCTATCAGACATAGGAGAAGCTTCTGGCATCCTCTCACAGAAGCCACTCCTGTAGCCCCCCCCATTACCAAAACTTTGCCACGCAAACCCAATACATTCAGTCATTCCAAATATGATTCAGATCAGGTTTGGTTTTCTGATTTTCTTTTAATGTGAAAGAGATTTGATTATGGCCGAAGAGTATACACCCATACAGCTAAGTTCTGCCACCAGGAGCATATGGCTGAAACAGGAGAAGTTTCTCTGTAGACTATACAAGTCTGCAAGGAAATCTGGGAACCTCAACCGAAATGCGGGCCAGACTGTGAGGCTGGAGTAGCCAGCCTGACTGATGTCTAGGTCATAAATGTCTGGTTGGTGGCCAAAATGTATCAAACTTTCAACATGCCAATGAGAACCAGAATGAATATGACCAAGTGTGGACCCATGTGTGAGATTCAGGGTCTTGTCCCCCAAAGCAAAATATGTCTGCAGTGAAGTTTAGCCCTGTCTGCACCAGCAGCAGTAAACTAGACAAGGACTCTTATTTTGAAGAGAAATCTCAACACCTATCTCAGATGGAAGGCCACTACTTGAGTGGTGTTTCAGAGGGAAACTTCTATCTTTACTCTTCAGTTTAAATCRGTTTTTACAGGCAAACATAGTTCAAAGATATTCTAAATTATCTGAATGAGAATCACTTCCCCTGTCAATCAATCAGGTTTATTTTCCTTAGTATTTATGAAGCTGTAATCCTATACATGTTCTTGTTGTTCAGAAAATCTTCTCTGGTAATAGGCACTGAATTTTCAATTTCAAAAAATGTGGAAAAGATGCACAGCTTTTCATGAAGAATGAAGAGGGGCAGAAACTTATTATTTTACAGTAAGGATACAGAGCTGTTTGCCTAAAGATGAAAAGTGGCAGCCCCAAGAAACTTCCCAGCAGTATCAGCTTTCGCGCAAACACTGTCGTGGACTTGCCTCATAACTGTGTAAGTAAGTGTTGCATCACCACAGTGAAGAAATGAGGAATGGAAGGGAGAAGAAAACTGCCATACAACAGAAGAGCTCACGTGACAGAAGAGAGGACAAGATGTAGCCAGTGATACGTATGGCTTCATAAATAACTGGTCACTCGCTGTGTGCCTCAGGAGAGGAGCAAGGAACAGACAAAAAGGAACCTTTTGATTTTCCTAGTGTGACATATGAATGTTTTGCTGTTGCTCTGACCAGCAGCAAGGAAGACTGTCAATACAGTCTTACTGGGTATATGGTTCCCTGTTGTGCTATGGGAAACAGCCACCAAAAAAGTAAGAAGCAACTTGAACATGCTGTGTTTGGTTTGGCTGAACTGTAACAGATACTAAACTGGGTCCTAAGAGAGCTTTAATATACTCTGAACCCAGCATATTTTGATAATAACCTCTCCATTATATTAGTCATTAAGGAAACTTGAAAATACCAGTTCACAAACTAAACAGAATAACTCTTCTCCATTCCAGACTTTTGCTACAATTAGAGTAATTTATTTTGGGGAAGAGCCAGGAAAAGATAGAGGGGGGGAAGTCTGAAAGAAAGCAGTAACAATTAGATCACTTCTGCCTCTGCTTGCTGGGTGGGTCCTCTGAATGTCAGCCTCATTATTCTGGACGTCAACTCCAGGCAGCAGCTCCTAAATGCTGTTCCAAATGGTGGCCTAAATGGCAGTCCCTGTTGTACATTCTTTCTCCAGTAATAGTGGCAGGCTGTTGGGAACTTCTTTTAGTTCATAATAAATTTCAGGAGCGCTAGCTTGAGAACAATGTTTGAGGCTTACGCCAACACAGACTGGCAGATAAATGCTTCAAATCCACAATTTCATTATCGCTTCTGAAAGTCTGTAGGCTGCAAGTCTTGTTCACTGGTGGGGGAGAGCCCAGATATTCTGAGGTGACAAGGACAACTTACACAAAACTTATATAATCTCAACGTCTCAAGAGTTCCGCATGGCTCAGTTCACCAGGGACCCTAAGCCCCTCACAAACATTAAAGAAAGCATCTTCATTGTGGTTGCATTAAAGAAAGAATCCTTCTGTGAGGTCAGTTGGGATCCAAAACATGGACAAATTAAGTGAACAGACAACAAATCTGTGGCAGTGCCAGGAAATCATGTTGTAATTCTCAGTCCACAGCCACAACCACAAGAGTAATCTCCTTGTACATTTCTGGTAGCAAATGTGGGGGGGGAAGTCCCTCACAGAAGCCTCTTCATTCTTGTTTAACATGGATTTTATCATGCATGGAAACAACCGTTCCATTTTCTCCTGTAGGCTGTAGCAGACTGTTGAACTAAGCTCCCAACAAAATCCTTATACAACATGCAAAGCTGGGCTGTTTGAAATGAGAGATTCAGACTTCAGGCTGATTCAAAATGCACTGTTTCTTACTAGCAGCTGTGCCTCAAGCACTAACAAATCTTCATGCCTCTCTCTCATTTGTTTGGAGGGACAGCCAGTACCTTCAGCTGCAGGAGGCTGATCCATGGCTATAAAAGTAACTTAGTATGTTATGAGCAGAGGGCAAACCCTTCCTCAAGCTGTTCTTTCTGTTAGTTTAGCTAAAAGGCGGCTAGGCAGCCACACCTTGTCATGGGCACTTTGTAGCTGCCAGAGCTGCCTCTCCACTGCTCAGCAGAGCCAAAATTCATCCAGTTACACCTCAGTTCTCATGCACGGCCATTATGGTAGAGGAGCTTGCAAGATGAAGGCAGAATATTTAAATGCAGTTCTCCTGATCATGATGCTCCTGTTCAGGGCAGGTTTACCATTGATTGCCTTGGAGAAGTCAAAGTACTTGGCTAGTTTTGCCCTCTTCTGATCACTGTTGCTTTCCTCCTCTAAACTATTTAAATGAAATACATTTGAACAATATAAAAACATCAAAAGAGCATATTTACTTTGGTTTACATTTTTATGAATTCCAACTACCACAGAGAACTGAAAGACTCCAGGGTAGAGCCACATTCTCCAGTTTGCTTTAGTTGCTTGACTTGCCGAGACAAAAGCTAGCCCAAGCCCTAACACTTTCACTCAGTGTCACAATCCTGCTGTCACGCTATGGCTGCAGGAAGGAGTAGCTGGTTACTGCCCTGCCTGTGTTCTCCACCTCTTCTTACATACGCTAAACAGTGGATAAGTGAGAAGATATTCCTTGTCCCTATCCTCCATACAGACAGAGATATACACCAGTGGATTAGCAAATTCCAGCCCATGCTCAAGGTCTCCCACATTTCTGCAGGGGTGACTCTACACTCCCCAAATGCTGGTTACAAAGTGGAGGACTCACTGCAGTGAATGGATTCTTTATTTTGGCTCAGAACATGACTTTAGTTTTCTGTGTAGCATTACATTTTCCATGGTGCAGTTTTGTTTTAAGGCTTCTCTTGACAAGTAGTGTAGAATAGAAAAATTAATCCAGTATTTCAGTATCCAGTGGCTCCAGCAACTAGACCCGTAGGCATATGCTGTGCCTGTGTCTGACTAATCTGTGTCTCCCTGCTAGCAATAAGAAGCATCCTGAAGTCAGGAAACCTGGCTGCTTTGGGCTCCCAGGGCAGGCTCCATGAATGACTAAATGGCACTGTGACTGGGTCATCTCCATGTGATAATGGTCCTCAACAAATGTAAGCGTGCCCTTGAAGCCACAAACAGCAGGAAATAACTGAGTGGTGAATGTGGCTGTGGAGTTCTCTGTATCATCTAAATCTGGCTGAATCTGGCATTCCTGCAAAAAGGCTGTATTAAGTAAGATGCCAGAATGCAGCTGTGGCACCTTATTTAAAAAAAAAAAAAAAAAAAAAAAAAGAGAGAGAGACCATTTTCCTCCTAGGTGGCTATTTTTTCCGGTTTAGCATAGGAGCATCACCATTAACATTGGTGACATGAAGGTATAGAAACAGACTGGTTTACTGGAGGAGGGAGGGGAGAGGGAAGGCCTGGGCTACCACCACTGACTCACCAGGTAAGGAAGTGTTTACAGTGCCGTTAGCCAAGTCCATGCACGGCTACAGCTTCATTTCTACTCTTTCCTTCATCTTCTCTTTGGGCCATGTGGTATCCTTGCAAATGGGGGACATTTCATGTTCTTCGGCACTTACTTAGGAATAGTACTTCTCCCTGCAAACAACCACAAAGTCTATCACTCTATGGGTCTAGAGAATTTAATAATGAAAAAGACAAAAAAATATACACTATCTGTGAGTCAAAGCAAATGTAAACACAAAACAATACTCTTAGCTATTTATTCACACATTGTTATGAAAACCAAAACATAGGGTTTTTAGGGGTGACTGTCCACTACAGTCAACAAAGGGAACAAAAAAGGTGTGAGATAAAGGGAGGGACGCATGTCCACATTTGTCTCATCATTTAAGCAACAAGCTTCCAAAAGAGAAAGCAAGCCTCTTTTAGAAATTAAAATTTCAGTGAGTTCCAGACCAGAATGAAATCTTACCTGGAAGGTGCCCCTATGCTAAAGGAAGCCAGCATGACTTATCATATCTGTTTTGAGTATTGCTCTGTATAAGTGCCGTTTCAAAAGATTCATTGGCTATGTAGGCTTTTACTATCAGCATATTTATTTCACCTCGTAAATGAAATCCAATTTGAGGCTATTAATATTAATGTGCTGAGATAATTCTGATGATGAATTAATAAAACACTTGGCCTCTCAATATGCTGTTTGCTCTTACCATTTAATGATGCTCTTAACTGGAAAAAGGAAGAGAGAGAGCAGACTCCAGCAGGAGCCTGAAAATTAGAAACCACTTCATTGTTTTTAGCTTGCCGCTTTAATGACAATCGATGTCATTGATTTTGGACTAGAAAAGTATTTACTAAATCTTTACCATGTGCTACAGTCCCTATTTAGATTCCTTAAGCATAATCTGCACGTAACAGCTGCTTAAAGTACTTCAACTACTTGATAGTTGATAAATATTAAAAAATATTTAATGCATTTCTGTCATTTGTTAGATATTTGACCCTATTTCTTATGTTTGTCATAAATATTGGGTTTTTTTGCAAAACAATTCTCCTGCTACTGAAAGCACAGCTGTACCTTAGAAAAATCAGATGGCATCAACACTCTCATTCCTTTACAAGAGGAATTTCAGTTCACTGAACATTTTAGTTCAGATAAGGCTAATTCACCTACCTTATTATGCTAGAATAGATTTCCCTTTGAAGAACTGAACTCAGTTTATGTACATGATTTTCACATTAGTCTTCACAGTTAGTACACAATCCTAATAAAAAAAAAAAAATTAAATAATGATAGGATATTTCCACAGACAACTAATGTAAAAACATATGTGTAGACATCTATAGTGTCATATTCATAATTTATATAGTTTTTTATTATTGATATAAGTGAATATGGAAAACATTTCATTCTAAGCTCGCAAATACATATGATTTATTATGGTTAAAACATAGAACCTTAACGCTAATCATTTTTAGTTTTCATCTAAGAAAGAATGAAAAAATTCTAGCACTGTGTTTACCAAAAATTGTAATTTCATCTAGGATTTCAGTCCTGGAAAGTCTGTCAAAAATATGGCTAGCAGAATGCATGCAATCTAATTTTCAAAGTGTGAGGTGCACTTTAAAAATTCTAGCAGGATGGCAAGCATGAAAGTGCATTCCCAACACACTTCATGTTTAAACCTGGAGTTCTCATTCAAGCCAAATTGCCTCTCTTTGAAATGGGTCAGATCTTCAGATGATATAGAGTGTTTTACCTTAACTGCATTGTAGTAGTATGCAAAAATATCAGTAGACAAAGAAGCAACAACTGTAGCCTATTATTGCTGAGATTAATAATATTATTAATAATTACATTTCTGAAACAGAAAAGCTAAACAAATTACTACCTTCAAACTGCTTCTTCAGAGAGAAAACAAAGAGAAGATATTTACTGTTGTTATTCTTCATTAAATTATGAAGCACTCAATGTGGTAAAAGCCCTGTATGCATCTAGAGAAAGTTCTCCGATGTGGAAAAGAAATGTTTATCATTTCTAAAATTATGCTAATTGAGAGTCAGATTTTAATTTTTATTATTTGTGACAGGATAATAGCAAGTGAGTTTAGGTGGTAAGGGAGATGGATGGTGTCACAGAGTACCAGTTGTGTATCAGCTCTTTTTGGTGCTGCTTCTTTTGAGCAGGCATGGAAGGGAAACCTATACAGCAAGACATAATGCAATCTGAACTTCATAAAATTTGCCCTCTGCAGCCRTGTCTGAGTACAAACCAGGTAATACAGGTCAACAGTCACTGAATGGACACATTAAAAACCCTATCAGGGGACTCCTATTTTTTTAGTCTATTTCCATTTCCCCCCTACCTGGAAGAAATGTTTAATTTCTCTCAGAATTTCCAACAACCTAAAAAGACAGACCAAATGATAACCTGCAATAATAAATGCAAGTATGAAGGTTTAGAGGTTTCACCTCTAAGCACATTGCAAAACCAAAGAAAATGTTCCTTCAGCAGTTATTATATTATTTCTTTAGAACTAATATTGATTATCAAATATATCTTATAACTTCCATGAGGCATAATGTAGTGGTCATTAATTTAACTTCCTTCACTGGAAGTGCTCTGAGCCTTTTCTTTCTGCAAAACAGTATCCTTTCTCCTGTTTAGATATACCTAGTTGCCAATACACTCTCGTTATTTCTCTCATCAGGCTGGCATACGAGATCTTCAGTTACAAATTCATGATTCACACTACATACGAAGAATGAATTTCAAACATAGTATTACTCATGACTTTCCCTTCCATATACTCTTGGTTGAAAATTACAAGTTTGCAGAAGTTGTATAGGTTTGTATACTTCTTCCCAGTATTTCATTTTCGGACTGAGAACTGTAATTAAGAGAAATTAAACAAAACCCACATAGCTGCTACCAACTCCTTCCAAAACAACCAAAGTTAGTTACTTCGGCATCTACTCAACCATCAACAGGATTTTCATGTTACAGTTGTTGGAATGATAGCAGTAGCCACAACTTTGATATTATATAAGAATTTAGTTTACTCTAAATAAAGACTTCATTTTCTTAAGTACATACACGATGGAAGGGTAAGGCTTTCAAAATGAACTCAGTGCTTTGAAAATTACATTGCCCACATGTCTTTGGCCACCATTCTGATGATCATGATCCTAGGAAGGCTTTGATGTGTGCTTGATTTCATGCAGTTCAAATAGTCCTCTCAAAGTCAGAGTGGCTACTCTGATGCCTGTAAGTTATTCAGAACTAAAGTCATAACATACAAATCAGCTGACTTGAGTGAGTGATCTGTTACTCCTAAATCCTCATCAATCCTGTGAATATTATTTCTAGGAAATGTACCTACTTTCAGTCATTCTTGGAATATTTGCATGACCATGCTTTGTGTGAAAGTTCTGACCTCTGAGAGAAAAAGGAAATAAACGAGGAGATTCTCAACACCTTTAATTTGAAGATGCTTCTAAGCAACTGATTTAAGAGGCTGCTTTATTCTCTTCTTTCTATCACAAAATATTACACTTCTTAAAATCAGTTAATTTGGTGAAAGGAAACTGATTTTAAAATATTAAAATGCATTTGAAAATGTCAGGTAGCCTTTTTAAATACTGTTCAATGATAATAGGCTAAAACATTCCTATATTTCAGCTGCAATATATTTTCTTAAGCAACTGCAGTAATGTTTCATAATTAGATAACCTAAGGCTAAACACTGGGCGTTTCTAAGTGTTGAGTACCTTGAACTTTTGATAAAGCAAGAGCAGAGATTACTCAGTGCCTCAAAGGATAGGTCAGTGTTTATATAACAATGTGTGAGAATCAGGGTTTTGTCTTGTTTTTCTTAGACATAATCTGATGTTTTACAATAGAAAAAAAGTGTAAGCAGACCCCAGAATATCTCTTCTATCACTGGTGTGTATAAAACACTTCCCCTACGCTTTTAAGGTGATGAAAAGGACAACTAGCTTGTGTCTAAATCAGGAGGGCTTGATATGATGTCAAAGCCTTTGGCTAAACATAGATCGACTTAATTCTTTCGATAATGAACTTTGGTCCAGAGCATTTAACAACCACAAGAGGAGAAACCCAATATAAAAGAGAAAATCTCCTCATTCAGGTTATCTTGACTCTGCTGCAGGCAAAACGTAGAAATATTTTTTTTAATCGAGATTCTCTGCAGCAGCCCGTTCCAAATGCCAGTATCCATCACTGATGACTGGATCAATAGCTCTGTTTTGGCCCCAGTCTCCTACGAGAGATGGCATGCCATCAGTGACAGACAAATATCACAGTTAAGCAAAGTATCCAGCCAGACCTAGTAACATTTTTATTGATTTTTGTTGTGCAAATAATGTCTTTTTGGGCTGAATAAATGGCTTTGAGCCAAACAGTCATTGTTTATGATTCCAAAATGCAATAAAGGGACAGGAAATATATTATAGCCTATGTCTCAAGGCACACAACATAATCATCCTTTGGTGGTGAAAAACTATCCAGCTGAAACCATGAGTGCATATTTATCCATGCTTAAAGGTACCTGTAGGACTTGCAAATCTTACACAAAATGTCCTGTTAGGAAACAGATGGTATTGCCCTTTAACCTATTGAATAACTAGTAGAAAACCAAGCAAAAAATAAGCACTATATTTCTTCAATCAATACAAAGAAAACACTTTATTATTTTCCCTTCAAATGAAATATCAAACTTGCCAAAATGGCATTAGGATGCTTTGAAAAAAGGACAAAACAGGAAGTACCCTGACAGTTTTTCAAATGCTACAGAATTATATTAATAGTAGTCCAGCAAAAATATTTGTTGGTTTTGTCTTCTGTTCTTTTTTTCAGGAATTACTAAAACACATTTTGCATATTTTTTTAGTATTAAAGGATCATATTATTTATCTTTCTTAAAAAAATAATTCTTTTTTGTTTTGCTAATATAATTATTATTTAATCACTTAAGCTAGCAATATAAAAAAAATATCTCCTTATTGTTATATCTGCGCACTAAATCTCAAACCTTTTCTACTGGATATGTGTCTAATATATCCTGTAGATTTAATGAGAAATCTCTCTAAGTCTCAGCAAGTGTGCAGTGGCCAGACTTTCTAGACATGCAGGTGTCATAAACAAATATTCTCTTTCAATGATATTGTTAAGTCACAAGCACAAATCATCAGCAGTGAAGGTCTGAGGAAAGAAATATTCTTATAACTGCCACACTATCTACAATGAAATATTTTAACAGATTTGTTGTTGTTGTTTCCAATTAACTAGAAATAAGGTGTATTAGCTCGCATTATTTCAAGACTGGTAAAACTATTTTGCCCTCATTGCACAGCCCTGTGTTTTCATGGAAAATATCAATAATTCAAACACCTCTCAGAAAAATTCAAGAATATTTATCCTCACCCCAGAAGAGTCCATTCATCTGTAGGAAAATGCTACAGTAATCAAGCGCCAGCTTAAATCCTGTCTCTCTCCTACATCTTTCTATTTCAAGCTTTTAACTCTCTCATGACAGCCCTAAATATACTTTTGAAGGCTTTTGGAGTGCAAGACAAAGGCTGTTCCTAAGAAACAATACAGAAAATCAGGAGGTTTATTTGTAGCATTTGGAAAATTAAATTGCAGAAAATAGGGTGGAAGTCAATGGGAAACTTTAAGAGGAAACATGGCTGTATTAGTCTATATTTGTTAATGGCCTTATTATTTCTACCGTAAAACAAAAGCTCTGATCCTCTTCCCAGTAAGCCAATTGCAAAATTTTTATATTCTTCAGCAGAAGTTGGTATTCCCTTTGAATTGCATAAAATCATTCCAACAAGCCTTCCAATCATACATCTCTGCTGTATGTCTTTTGAAAGAGTTATTCAACGTTAATCAGTATGTCATTGAATGCTTCCAAAAGTTTTTAGGGGATTTAAGCTTTTTTTTTTTTAATTTCCCAAAGTCTCAACTCTGGAAAGGTTACACCTGTGATCAGAAATCATATGTGAGGACAGCTTCTCTGAGTCAGGACATCTCATGAACCCAAAGTTAATCCCATGTCTAAAGGTTCGTGAAGGTAGGAGGTGAAAAGGCAGATTAGAGATAAAATGAGATTGACTTTTGACATATCWCATATCATACAGGATACTCATAGATTTTGTACCTCTTTTCCCCCTGCCCACCTCATCCAAGTATTCAAAAACCAGAGTAACGATCTTCTGAGAGAGATTATATCAGATCATAGACTTGGTCTTCTGACCTTCACTAACTGGTGTTGGTTTGTTGTACACATTACAGCCTCATACCATGAGCAACATCTTCTCTCTCAACCTAAAGGGAAATAAATTATCATTCTTCCATTTCATAGGGGTCAAGTCTATTAGACAAAAATCTCTTGTGCTTTGAACCCCTGCCTTCGGCAACAAGTACACTGAAGCACGCGTGAGCCAAATCTCTCTGAATCCACTGTTCTAGCCCTGACAATATTTTTTTTTTTTGCTCCAAGAGAGAAAATAAGAAAACAGTAAGAAACACCTATTGAGTGCAATTCATCTGGCCTATTTCCAGATACCTCTCTTAGCAGGAGACGAATAGTCCTCTGAAAGTGTCTGTTTCTTTCCATTAACTACAAGGGGAGCCCAGAATTACTGCCTTAGACTTAGATGCCTATCCTACTTTTAGATATCCAAGTTAAGATAAATGAATCCCAACTTTGGTCACTCAGATGGTTTCAGGCTGCAGATCCTGAGCAGATGATGGTCTCTGTGTCCTTTAGGGCTGAACTGGGCAGGATTTCAGGCACACTGTTTCTTTGTATTTTCAACTGTCACCCATCCTGAGAAGTCTGTTTACTTATTTGGGAGCCTCGCTTTAATTTTAATCCAGAAAGCTGGTACCTAATGTTAGGAATTTTGATTTCTGTCTTTAAATATTCAGATGTTTTATTGGATTTGGCCTAAAATGTAAGATTTGTTGGGGCTGAAATCAAGCTAGGAGTCAGGTGGAAGCAATTGGACCTGCATATTGTACTGAAAACATGTACACTTTTTTTCTTTTCTAAGTTTAGAGGGTTTCAGGGCACTTTATTTGAAATTTTAAACTCAGTGTAAATCAGAAACATTAAACCATGGATTCTGAAGCTATTGGCAAACACTTCAGTGCATAATCAGCAAACACTTCAGTGCATACTCAGCCAGGTTACCAGTTCTCTGGAGTAGGTAGCCCCCAGTAAACTCAGACCCATAGTGAATCATTCCCAAGCCGGACGAGCAGGCCTATGTAAAACCCAAGCTGGGTATTAAGAGATCTGTAACTGCTCCTCCTGCAGACCTCAGGAACATATGTTCACATGCTTGACACAAACCGTCTGTGCCAATAAAACCCGGGCCATTGTCATGCTAAGGAAATTCAACCCTCCCTGCAGACTAAGCCCTGTCTATGTCAGTTGGTCAGGCACGTCTTCTCCTGGGGGAGTTGAATCCCACCAAATGAGTACATGGTTTCAAGAGGGCAAATAAATATGCTGTAACTGGATAGCATGTGAAATCTTCCTGCAAAGACTAGTCACCTGGGTGTTATGGACTGTGAAGTGAAGATACTAGAATGAATATTGTTAGAGCATGAAATCACCTTCACTGATGAGGCTAAAAATGATGGAATAAAAATGGTTTGTTCATAATCCTCTTTTACAGATCCTGTCTTCTCTTTACATAGGAACCCCTCCACCCATTGGTCTCACTTCAAGAGTACAATTTAAAGCATTTTTTTATAGCAAATGCAGCAAGGTAAAAACAGACATGCTTTACTGGCTGGCTTTTAAAGACAATGACAGCTGTAGCCAGACTGATCTCATGACCCCACCGGCAATATTTTTATAGCAGTTAGAGTAATGGTAAGGCAGAGGCTGTCCTACTTGCATTTACCTAACTGTTTTCTTTCCAGCTCCTTCTTCTCTGATGATATCTAAGTTTCTGATCCATTTTGTAGATTAAATTTTCCACACACAATCTCTACCCACAGGTAAGTTACTGGGAGTGCTTTATTGACTCTTGGAGGTATGTGAATTACAGCTTTGCACTGGACTTCACTTCTTGGATGGAGGGAAAAGCTGATGGGGAGTAAGGGTAGGCTTGGGAACGTGCAAACATGAGGTCTGCTCAGATGCACTTAACCAGCACAGGCCTAGATGCGGCGCAGCTAAGATTTGCATGAGACAAGCTTCCTGGAGGAAACAGCATGAGCTAGTGGACAGGCCCCTAACAAAGCAGTCCAGATGTCTTGTGATCTCTCTCTAGTCTTCCCTAGATTGCCATGTGATCTTGGGAAAACTGCTTCCCCTCTGGGCCTTAATTTCACAGTCAGATGCTTAGAGGGACACCTAACCTACAATGTCATTTCAGATCTTTCTGAAATGCCCATTTCCAGCAACTACCATGCCTACAGAGCATTAGCTGACTAATAATAGTAAGTTTAAGAGGGAAAAAAGGGTCATCTATTATATGCTTGAGTGGCAAATCTCCAGCTTGATCATTTTATGCAAGCTCTAGTTTTCCCTTATCATCAGCAATATCTGTTTGCTTTGTCTTTTTCACTGAGTACATTTGGTACAGGAATTATTCCTATGCTGCCAAATATTAACAGCAAATTGTAAAAGACCATACTAGGAAGAGGAGATTTCTGCTTCATGTAGAGTGTGATTTTCTCTTCAGAACTTCTGAATAAGTTTGCCTTTGAAAAAAACAACCAGAGCTAGGCAATATTTAAGCCTAAACAAGCTGCAGCAGTTTTTATTAAAAGCAACAAACTCTATAAACCATCATGGGCTGAAACAGAGTAGCTCATGACTGTACCTCCTCTATTGCCTTCGTAATATAATAAAGGTGTGATTATAGTATATGTAAGCATATACAAGCAGTCATATTCACAGAGAACATCACAGGCACAGGTCACAAACCAGAGCAAGAGAAATGAACCACCGGCAGCATTAGCAATTAGTGCACAGCTTCTGCAAAGTCCCTGAGAATATCACTGGCTTACTAGAGTGCAGTAAAGTCCACACCATTGCGTGTCTTCAGTGATACAACAGATAGATACACTAGATAAACTTGTTTTGCTGGGGTGAATGAGTCCAATATGAGCTACAGGTTCATAGCCTGTAAACTGCATGGTTTCTCCAAGGATTAGGAGATTTCAGAGACTTTTATAGGTTGGTTGAGGAAATCCTGATCTTTATGGGGAAACCATCTCAATGACTTTGGGTTTCTTCTAATACTCATGCTCAGGGAAGGAGACTTAATTAGAGCAGCAATAAGCTCTCCCTCATACAAGCACATTCTTGTGTATGAGGGAGAGTTCCATCTCCACACTTCCTAACTATTTAAGCCATGCTGAAGTACTCAGTCATTTGATCTCAGTATCATCTGGGGACCAGCTGTCCTGCCAGCTCTCCCACTCCCCATGTGGTCTCTGCACCCCATATGTTTCCGGCCCTTTTTCCCACATGCCTTGATCTCCCTGTATCTACCAGATACCCAGATTCCAGCTCTCTTACTTACCTTACAAGTTATCTGGGCTTGGTACAAATGGTGGTTTCCACCTCCATTTTATCCTTAGCAGGTATCTGGCCAAGCTTAGTGCCAGCTYGCCATGGTGCTACAGCAAAAGTAGCATTTCTGGAAAGTTCCTGTGTTGCTCAGTAAAATAAATTAAAAGAAAAAGTGCAAAAGATGAAAAAAATCAGACAATAGAGGATTTTTGATCATCCTGATAATATACTTATTGCCTGGAAAAAGATAGGGAAAGATAGGGTCTCTGAAGGCCAGTGACTCTTCCCAAAAATCAAAATTCTGCCGACAGTTGGTCACCAGAGTGAGTCCTTTACCTCTTTTTGTCTRCTTCTTCATCAGTGACGCTGAGGTCTCTGTAGGTGTCACAACCACTCTCTGCTGTTAGAATCCAGTCTTTATTATAATCTTAATATTATAATATATAACCCAACATAATCTTGTATCTGATTCTATCCATGTGACTTTAAATTTACTTCTCTATCCTACCATCCTTTTTCAAAGGCTTTATAATCATTTAAGATTTATCTAGCAATATAAACTAAAATATGTTGTACTGTTTCCAAACACTTCTTATATTGTGTTATATTTTTATATCACTTTTTATACATCCTGTAATCAATCATAAGTATGCAAAAGAAAATGTCTTCGCTATGAGCCAACTTTAGAATGTCACTTTGACTTGATTACAATCAAGGTAGAAACAAGGGTTATACATTATAGTCCCCATCTGAGCTCTGAATAGCATGTCTTGAGAACTAGAAACAATACAGTTTTGCCAGGGTAACACTCCACTAGCTTCTCAGCAGCATTTATTACTGGAGAACTGTTTGCAAAATATTTTAAAAAATACACATGAAATTACAAATTATCTGTGCACAGTCTTTTGTTTACTTGCAGGTAGACATATTCTTCTCTCCTTACATCAATCTAACATTAATGCACACCTTTCAAGCTGGAATTTTGCCTTGGGTTGAGAAAGTTGTAGCAACCCTAGTAATGCAGCCACCTTCACGAGTGAAATGTTTAAAAACAATTAATCACTGTAGACAGTATCTGCAAAATGTTCCCTGCACCATGCAACTCTACCATTCAGGATTGGACCCTGAGATACCAAAGCATGAAGCAGATGCATAGTTTCAAGCATGAGACAAGTCCCATTTACTTCAATGAACTGGTGCCCAAGAGCTTTTCCGGATCAGAACTTGTACCCTCACATCAATAACTAAGCAGAGTCAGGCTAAAAATCTAGGGGTGAAACTGAGGATGGGAAGAGGAATCTTGGTCCCAGAGAGTTGTGCAAATTTGATGAGGCTTTCAGGACATGAGGATAGTCAAACACTGCAACAGATTGCCCAGAGAAGTTGATCAGTCTCCATTTGTAGAGGAATTTCAAGACTGGAGCAGATAAAGCCCTGAGAAACGTGGTTTGACCTTGTAGCTTACCCTGCTTTGATCAAGAGGTTGGACTGTAGACCTCCTGAGGACCTTTACAACCTTACAACAAATTATCCTATGACCTTATGAGTATAAGGATCAAAAATTCAAAAATCAAAACCTTAAATTGCATCAATTTATCCATGGTCTTACTTCTCACATATGATAACATTACCATAATTCATAAAAATATATGAAAAGGAAACATTGATGACATAGACCTGAGATGTCATCAAAGTTTTGGCCCTGACTTCTKGTATTTGTTGCCTGGTGGTTCTCTGTCTTCTGCCTCATGACTATTGAAGACATTTGCTAATAACCATAATGTTTTCAAAAGCACAAATTAACTGGAAGAGAGGATCAATGTTAGGCAGTCCCTGGTGATGATTTTATCAGTATAACAAAGGGACACAACATCATGACCCTCATGTTATATTAGACATTTGGGAACAAACAAAAGTTGACTAAAGGTATGTCAGCAGCATATAGCTGGACATGTAGCTGAAGAGGTTTTCTAAATGGGTGTGTCTGACCATGCTCCTCTGATAACGTAAATACTGAGAGGCAACGCTTGTTCATATAGCAAAATATTTTTTTTAGTTCCTTTATTTCTTGATTGTAGCATAAGTAAAATGACAGTATCATTTGTAGAACAGAACAGGGCTTTAGCACTGAGAAGGACTTGGAAAAAATTTAAAAACCCTTTACAAAACTATTGCAACAATATTGTCATAGTAACCTATCCTTCCCGGACTGTGATTATAGGAATCAAGGAGTGAGCAAAGCAGTTGTGAGGATTTTTCTGGGTTATCTGGCTTTGAAAGGATCATGTTCAAACCCTGAAAAGATAAAAGAGAGACTATACAGAATGTAAGCTGGACTGTTAAACATTTCCATATGACAAACTCCTCTCCTGAGATCTGACCTGCCTGTAGATTCCCCAGTTTGCAGATCTAAAGGAACCAGGCCCACCCGCGCCTGTTCTAAAGAGAAGAAGCTGGATCTGACTAGCTTTTGAAAAMTACTTTAAAATTCTCGCCAGAAAATACCTCAATAAAAAAGGAAGATATATCCATAAAGCATTCAAAAGAAAATTCCATGAATCAGGATTTTTTAAAAGTAATTTATCTAAAAATGATTGTAAAAACAATATYCCATGTAGGCATTTCTGAAAGAAATAGCTGCCCTCTGTAGAAGACATTTCTTTTTCCTACAGATTACTGGTAAATTATGTCCTTAGGCAGCAATCCTGACATTTATGCACATGCATAACTCCAAGCACATGGCTAGTTTCATAAACCACAATGGAACTATCTGCGTTCTTAAAGTTAAACACATGTATAAGCATTTGCAGAATTGAGATCCATAGTCCTAAATCAAAAGTTTATCTGCCAGCAATAATTATGCTGGTGGGGTAGAAAATTGGCGGCATGAGTAGTCAGATGTAGATGTTTCTCCTTCATCCAAGAGAGTGTTTCTCCCCTATACTTCTAGCATCTCCACAGGTGCTAGAACCTGATCTCACCTTCCATCCCCATGGTGAGGCAGGGCCTTAGGTAGGTCACATGAAAATCTGGGTTTCTGCTGCCTCTTAGGACAGTCCCAGCTGCACACCTATGTACAGCAGTTAGTGACCAAGCACGCACTCCAGCTGTCATTGTATAGCGAAGCTGTCCATGTCACCTTGTCATGTGGCTGATGTCAGGCAAATAATGTAGCTCAAGGTCATTCCAGAAAGCTCGTGACATCATGTATCACAAGACCAGGTGGGATTTGCAGGCAGCCTGAAATCAGTCTGCTCTTTGAACAGAACAGGCACCCACCACAAAGCTACAGGTATCTCCCCTACAGGAGAAAATATTGGTACTGCTAGAATGCATTGCTAAATAGCAAATATTCAATGAAACACCAGAATTCTAGGAACAAAGCTATCAAAATGATAATTTTGATAAATTATCAAAGTGAAATCAGGCACCCAGGTCAATATTGAGTGAGCAGCCATCATATAAACACAGATGTAAAATCCTTTTCAACATTAATAGGAGTCAAGTTGAAATCTACCCATTAACTTCTGACACCCAGAATACATGGGTGCATACGTCTTAAGAAAATCTACCACTTAACTATTTAAAATCTATTCTTAGCAAATGAAGAACAGCTTCTCTGGCAAGTTTCCCATGTGGATTCCCAGTAACTATTGTAAACCCACTCAAAGCACTCATTTCTCATCACAAATTTCCTGTTAGTTAAAAATAATAATACTGTTAATCATCTACGTCATCATGTCCAGTGATTAAAGAAAGCTACTTTGACAATTCTGATCAGCTAGTGTTTTGTGAAATGTTAATTGGTAATGGTCTGTCCTGTGTTTGGGAAAGCTGGTGCCCACTGGAGAGCTAGCCACAGGTTGTCTCTCGGCTTAGCTTGATACCAAAAAGGCCCTCGCTGACAGAAAGCCCCACTCAAATGCATATCTAGCTCAAGAAACTCCTCAGCATCGAGTAATCAATCTGAGGTTCTAAAAACCTTCTTTCTCTTGCCATGTATATATTGCATAACAGAACAAATTTCTCGCTTTTGCCAATTATTCTTAGCAGATCTGCAAGCCTCCTCCCTGCTGCACATCCCTCAGGAACCTCTCAGCAGTCAGCTGCACATAGTTCAATCACAGCCCAGCCATCTGACAGCCCAGGGGTGTTTCACTTCAGGCATCTTCTCCTAAATCAGGAATTTTTCACAACTGCAAGTATCAGTAGCAGCTGTAACCGTTATATGAACTACAGAAGTTAGGAAGCCTGGTTTCTTGTGATTTTTGTTTTGTGGTTGAATTGCTCCATGTCTAATGGATTAATGCCTCCATAACACATTTCCACGTGGGTCTTCTGATTCTAATATTAGAAATCATGGTACATCTTTTATTTCTGCAGGCCCTTCTCCATTCTGCCACCTCAAAGCCTGTGGAAACTTCTTCTTTTTTGAAATCTCTATTCTTGTACCAAACTTGCTAGAAATTTGCTAACAATTTCAAAAGACATCAGACAGATGCTTAGATCCCCTGACTTCATAAAACATATTTCTTCAGGAAACCGGTCTGATAAATCTGCTAGGTTTTCATATTACTAAAAACATCACTGTGAATAGTAGACCTCATCTTCATGGGCTCATTTATCATTTCCATGTGTTTTGACAAGTCAGTTGACTACAGCTTGTTTAGATCCATTTAAATAATTGGGTTTAACAACCATTAATAAATCGCTAGCTTGCAATTTGGTCTAGCAGTCTCGGCCATCTTTTAAAGTTTTTATATTTTTTTATATAAAGATGAGTCCTTCCTATTTAGAGTTTCACACTCTCAGAACTGATCAAGAATCTATAGACAATTACTCCCTATCAGAGGAGTATCAAACACACGCATATAATTATTAGTTAAAGAATGATACTTCTTTAGCTCCTACCATAGCCTACAGAGAAAAAAATGCTCAAAACTTTCAGCCTTTTACACTGACTGAGAATTTGAGACCTGGAGTATGGGAAGTAATTCAATAGGTAGCAAATCCAGGGCTTTGAAATTTTGTGGAGCTGGAGATAAGTCATAGAAATTATGTCTATAAAATGAAGAGACAGTTGCAGAAAACACTTTTTAGTCACGTGCACTATAGAAGGATAAAATTAGTTGAAGGAAAAAGTTGCTATAATGATGGGAAGAATGGAGAGTYATTGCAACTGAATATCTATGTATCTATATCTATATATTCATGTATTAGTTATCACTTTGATGTGAGTAATAAATGAGGTCTTTTAAACACTAGAAGAAAACTTTACCAAATTCTTTCAATAATAACACACTTTTTGCTAACAATTTTTACACATTTTTAATTATTTTCACTACATATGGAAAATTGTTAATTCTTAACATTTATATCCTTAGCTGTAAGTACACAAATTAGCTGTGAGTATGCACAATTACTAGGTGATCAGGCTCAAGAGCTCTTTTGGGGGAGAAGTTGGAAAATAAATGGACTTGTTTTCTTTCTTCTACAATTTTCCTTGCTTTTGCCTGATTCTTAATGCTATTTACCCCCCTCCCAAAAGGGGTTGTCCTCAGCTAGCCCATATGCTTGTTCTTTGTCTTCCAACTTTTTGTTACATGGGTGCTTCTTGCCTGCAACTACACACATCTTTTCCCCTTTGATGGTCACATTGTTCACATACTTATGTAAAATGCTTACATTGGGTCTGGCTATGCCATCACAATTTTGCAAAATATTTGTATACTGTTGTCATTTAAACTGGTTTAGTATGGTTATATTTAACTAACTGGTATTAATTATATACTGATTAATACAGTTATAATTTCTAAGTGTCACAGATCTCTGCTTTGGCTTCAGAGTCCATCTTACAAGAAGAGACTGAAATAACTTGGCAGAGAACCTAATAAAGATAAGGTGGTGAAGGGTTGCCTGTTGATGATGACTATGAGATTCTGGAACAGCCTTTTGGCAGAGGAAATTGAGGGGGAAAAAAAAAAACAAACTTGTAATTTTTAGGTGGAGCTGATCAATTTGTTCTACTTTTGAAAGGAGCAATATGTTATGATTTCTGCAATGGCAGACAACCAGGTATGACTGACTCAGTTCAAGTCCTATAATCTTGTGTTCTCCTTCCATATGTTGGATGATGATTAAGTCACCCAAGGGAGGAGAGAATTAATAGTCCATGCAAATAGGAACTACTACAGTGACCCGCCATTATGCACATCCGGCACAGAATAAGGTTCTTCTGGACCCCTTTGTGACTAAGCCATTCACAACCTGCTCCTGCTTTTGTGAGGAGGCAATGAGCATTTAATGAGTAACTTCAGGCTCCGCGGCCTTAAACAGGAATTGTGCTATTCCTCTTGGGACTTGGTCCTGGATTTTCATTTCTATCCTATCAGTCCTAGAACTGAGACTACTATATAACCATTTTGGAAGTTTTATCTATTTGGTCAAATTAGGATGACAGTTCAATATTTCTGAAAAAGGGAATATTAAACAACCCACTAGGAAAATAAAATTCATCTTCTATCTTTCACTTCTTAATATTGCAGTAGGAAACTGGAAAACACGGTACCCACTTTATACCTTACCAGCAGCTACTCAGTCAAAGCAGAATTCATAGCAGATAGAGACAAATCATCTGATGGCAGAGGTTAAAAGAAGCCTGTTACTATGACAACAGATAGGGTCAGATAACAAAACGAGCAGACACTTTTGATCTTCAAAAAATTCTTTTTCCTTTGCTCTCTCCTCTGTTATCTGGACCACTCCATCAAACACCTAGCAGATAACAGAGTTGAAAACCCAATCGACCTTCAAGGAAGACCAGACAAGTTGGAAAGTCTACGGAAAGCTTACTATTACAGTGGAAATGCTTATGATTATATTTTGTGTGTGTGTGTATGTGCATGCGTGTGTATTTTACCAAAGTAACAGAGTACTGTTCAAAAGGCTTTACAAAAGCCTCTAACATCACAACATTGGGGTATGTATTTTTATAATGCTACTTAAGGAAAAGAAATAGAATATAATGTGATCTGAAATGATCTGCTGCATAGCCATATTGTACAGTTAGAATACTGTGGGCTAAAAAAATTTGATTTAGGCACTTTGGGATTTTGGAGCAGTAATTTATTGTGCATGCCTTACCACTAAATGTTACTTCAGGCATGCTACGAAAGCTGGAAAAATACCTCTGAATTCCAAGCCCTAAAAAATATTACAATGTCATATTTTAGTGTTATTTTACAGTATTTCAAAGATTTGTATATTGATAAAAAGCAGTATGTTACACACTGATGAGTTGGAAAGAAAAACAAAGCACCATGTTACTACACTTTGCAGTTGAAATGACAAAAGAAGAGCAAAGAGGAAAAAATGACAGCAAAGCTATGCTAACTAAAGGGAAAATGCTACCTTTCCATCTGAGAAGTAAGTTTTCAATGCACAAGTTAAAAAGCCTGTGTAGGGAATGCCGCTTCCTACATGTAGTAGTCATGCTGTCCTAAAGGCATGTCTCAAACCAGGAACTGGATTACATAGGTGAACATATTTAAGGCCAGGGGTTCTACTCTGACATTATTTTCCAGTCCTCCTCCATATGGCATTGCCATTGAATGGTTAAGTGAGACAATGATGTTCCAGACATTGTGTTAATTTAAGCTAAGTATGAAAGATCTTCAGTGCCTCATGCCGTGGGTCAGGAATCCTCTGGTGACTCTGGCCCACATTCATCCATGGTACTTGTGTAGTGTATCATATTTACTATGTGCATTAGAGGAAATATTTATTCTGCACAAAAGTAAAACTTGTGTGAAACTTTCACAGGGACTCTTGTCCTTATTCCTCTGAGTTTCACACAAAACCAACTGACTTAATGCTAAAATAACCAATCACCAAAAAAGGGGTGACAAGGTGTGATGCTGTTACAGAAATTGCACTGCTTTCATTATTGTCAACAGAGAGAGACAAACAACCACTATCTTCACATTAATGAAACTGTATCTTTTCCTTCTTTCTGTTTTCAGCAAGAAATCTAAAATCTCTATCTTTGACCAAAATTTATATTTAAAAAACATTAATTTCACTTGGCAAATATTCCTGTCAAGGCAACACAAGATATTTGTATTTTAGCTGATTCTACACTAGGACCAAAAAAAGGCTCTGACTCCTGGATGAATAAGACCCTACACTTCAAAAAAAATAATTTCACACTTCATAACTTGCACAATCCTTTGTTTCACAACTAAACTTTCAAAATAAGTATTTTTGAAATATTTTTCTAATATTTTTCTATAGCTATCAGAAAAGAACTACAAGTTCAGTGTTGGTATCACATATAATTGTGTTGACTTCATTTTTGGCCAAATATTTTATTTAAATTTTCGGTTTTTAAAAGTTTCAGAGATTTTGAATTCACTGTTTAATGGTTCCCTCTCCATACTAACAAGCTTGGGAGTTTGCTTGGGCTTTATCACCTGTAATTTCCAATCTCAAAAGATCTTTTTATTTAGCTTAACTGACTGTAAATATCATGCTCTGAAACTCATATAGCTTCTGGCCACAATTCTGATGGAGAACAAGGACAGAAATTGCTGTGCTATAAACATTATACAGTACTAATCAATTTCTGTAAATTAATCGACTATAGATAACCCTTGCATGAAAATCCTAGTACAAAGCAAGAAATAGGCATGGCTTATGAATGTAATATTTCTTACGATTAGCTGATCTTTGAACTTTTCTAGAAACCTGAAGGGAGTCCTCTGTTCTCAGTGAAATGGTCTCAAGAAAACCACCAATTTGTATTCTTTCCAAAAAGTACCAAAACATTATCCATAGTTTAGAGTAAAGGGGGGGAAAGGAAACAGACTTTAGGAAATTCTGCATTTGAGCAAAGATAGTATTATCTTCCTAGCACCTGTTTACTGCATAGAAGTATCATGCTGTTTGCATACTGTGGATAAAAATAGTCAGGTTGAAGCAGCTTTCAATTTTCGAACAGTAACACATTGTACATATCTCTCCCCTCACCACTAACATGCTTGATTACATGTTGTTGGGCCACAGCAGTCATGAGATTAGCTTTAACATAGTAGTTGTTTAAAACATGGTTCTTTGTTTGTTTTTATTTTTTCTTGGGTTTTAAGCTCCATCTTTCTAAACTTTCCTTGTAATTCCTTATAATTTCCTTGCAAACTTGTAACTAAGAGAGTGAGGCATTTATTTTTCTCTAAAAGTGAAAACTAAGTATTTATGTAATGATTTATGTCCAGGTGAGGTTTCAGCAGAAGCATCACAAGTCCTTAACAATAGGGAAAAAGATTGTTCGTCAAAGTCTCAAGTTTGACTCTTATATCTTGTCTCTCACGAGGCTCCTCATGAAGTTATTAATTGTCATTTCTCAATTTAAAATTCATRTAAAAGGGGTTGTTGCCAGTATCTGAGAACTATGAGATACATACCTGAAGAAAAAAACCCAAAAAGCAGCAGGCAACTTTACAAGTGTCTACATATACTCCAAATTATTCTTAGACATCAATGAGTTGGTATTGTACAGTAAATGTGCATACTAGTGAATGAACATTCATAGAAGGAGCTGGGGCAAAGGCCTGGGAGCCCACCTCTCATTTGTTCATGTAGCAGACAGCATAATAGGGCTGCACACTCTTCCTCCCCTYGTTCTAGCAGGTCCTCTCTTCAAGTTACTCAGCCCCTCTGTTGAAGCAACAGCAAGGTCACCAGAAACTGGACTTGGATGTGGAAGGCGTTTTGTTCAGGACACTGAAGAGTTGCCAGTCACCTCCAGTTATTATTCACCTGATCTTGAGATGAACCAGAAAGCAAACTATCCATGCTAGAACATTTTCAAAGAACATATGCTGTACCTAAAGAAGAAGAAAGTATTATTAGAGAAAAAAAATAGATACGTGCTACATGGTATCTTCATCAATGCATCTACATCCCAAGCTAGAAAGAAAAGTCCAATCTGATTTTTTTCTCATCTCTATTCATACAGGAAAAACAATTTCTGATTTTAGACAATGAGTGTTTCTAGATAGTGAGTATACCTGTAGCACTTGCAATTTATTTTTTTCTTTAATATTCTTCCATTTAAGAAAACCCTTCAGACAAAAGATTTTTAGATAATTCCACAAAGTGCTGATGTCAAAAACCCTGTAAAAGGGCCACTGTTTGGTAACTATTCAACTTGCCTTTTTAACAAAATAGAAGTGTGCAGGTGAGTATTGTACTGTATGTCAATAACTGAAAAAAAAGAGATGTTAAAGCAAGCTAAATAATTGCCTAACAGTACCTGTACTAATGACCATAAACTTCTACTATGCTAATTTTTCTCTGCACTTTTAATTACAGATCAATAATACTTTGTGGTTGACATTTAAAAATGCTGAACTGCATGTAGGAACACAGACTGAATAAAAATATACAATGTGGTACTGAATTTGCCAAATCAATAAACTTTGCCATTTAACAAACAGTAGCATGTAAACAGTCACCAAGATTAGCAAGTGTAAAAGATTATGCTTCAAGCGCTTAATTATTGTTTAATAACACTAAGCTTCAGTTCATTGACAAAATTCCACTGCTGTGAAAATCAGCCATTCTACTGTTTGTTTGCTTTATTTATGCATAACATCCCTTTCAAAGGTTTGAGCTTAGCTGAAACAAAAGCTAAACAGCACTCACTCATTCTCTTTAGAAAATAAGATTCTTAAAGATCAAAAGGTGAATAATTGCATAGGTTTTAGCTTACCTTTCCTTACTTAGATAAATGATTTTTTTCCTTTAAAAATGCTTTATTGTGACAAGTACATTTATTAAATAGGATCATGGCATTAAACAGTAGTTACAGATGAGAATATCAATATAACATCAATTATTCTGTTTGAAACTAAAGGCTAGAATCAATAAAATGCCGTTCAAATTTCCTATACCAGCTCATGCTAAGATAAGCAGGAAAGAGCAATTTTTTCAATCTTCTGACCCTGCAAACTGCTTTTCTTTTTTTTTCTTTTTTCTTTTATTTTTCTTTTCCTCCTCTGGGTTTTGCCTTCATTGCAGCAGTAGGCTGAATTTTAACTGAGCATTGTCACTACCTAATTCCAATGCACACAAAAACATTTCTAACTATGTTAAGGGGGGTTTTAACTCTGAGCAGTATGGAAGGAAATATAAGTGAGGCTGAAACTAGTAATTCAGTGGGACAATCAGTGATTCTGTGTTGCTGATGTACCTATCAAGTTCAAGTGCTGTTCTACTGTGTGAATTTTCTGGCCCAAGCTAGGATTTTTGAGTTGAGTGTGGGTAACTAAAGCTAAAGTCATAATAAGGATGACCAGTTCATGGATCTCTACAATATTACATAAAACGTGTGACCCCTGCATATAATTTCCAACCTAAATGATCATTATAGTAATAGATGCTACAACAGAAAAGTTCCTTTTTTGCTACTGTGTGAGATATGGCAGACGTTCTGACACCAAAGATGGATATAAAATGGAAATCCTAGCCTGTGAAAAAAGTTACATTTTCTGGAAGAAAAAAATACATGTTGAGTCAGGACACCAAAAAAATGGATGTCACAGGTGTCTTGTTCCTCCTGCAGCCAGACTTGGAGGAGGAAAGAGACGCCAGAGGCAGGTGATTGGGATCTTCTGCCTTCTGCCTATACTCCAGCTCATCTACAAGAACATTGACAAGTATCTTCTTGGGAAGATCAAGTAACTGTCATTTTTGTATCAGGGTGGTATATCAGAGTGTATAAAAAATTTCAGTTCAGGAAGGAATAAAAAAAAAGGATTTTCCATTGGTAAAACATTTTCAGCAGGATATTACGAACAAGTTCTATTTGCTGTTTACTTCCTGGTGCTCTTAATCACAGATGAACAGATCAAGAAATTGTCTCATTAAGGCAACTATTGCACAGTTGTAAATTTAGAGCTCACTTTTGCAACTGTTACTGACATTAAAGAGCACTTACTCTTGTAAGTGGTTCAAACTAAGTCCCTTTTAAATCAGTGAATTTACTATTTCCTTACTGTGTTAAGTATCTTCATAGCTCCTAGAGCTGACTTAGCAAAGTCTGCTTAGAAGACTTTACACAAAAGTAACTGATACAAAACCTGTTCAGTGACTAGACATTTTCCCTGGGGAACTTTCCCTGAGTGATACTGGTCTCCTGCAGTGTAAAGCATGGAGATATCTCTAACCCCAGCTACACCATCCAACATAAGAGTGGGAAGGAGACAGGAATGGATATAGAAAGGTAAAATTTAGGAGGGGTTCATTAGAACTGCTTTCAGGGCTTTGTATTGCTACCACGCCTATCAGATGGATAGAGAATTGTGATTAACATTACAGTTTCTAAATATTGATGGCCTGGTGTGCACATCAGTATAGTATGTTTGAGATGATAGTGTGCCTAGGCACACCTGTCCCAAGGTAAGCCTGTCACAATGTCCACTGAAGGATTTCATTTGCCAGGATTGTCCAGAGGACACCAAGTGCTATAGAGAAGTTCATTTCAAAACACAGCCAGAAAATAGGGGAGGAGAAAAAAAACCCCAAAACCAACAAAAAACTTGCTCCTGGGACTGCTTTTGCATTCCACACATCATATGTTGGATATATAAYCAAAGCAGCCAAGGGAGGATGGACTGAACAGCCAACATTTCATATGGGCTGTTTTGGAAAGACTGTACTGAGTGTGCTGGATAGTATGAATCCCAGCTTAGGTGAATAAAACTTCCCCATTCCTCTCTTTGACGATTGTGAAATAGTGTCCTGGAGCTAGGCACCTAACTTTCAGTTGTTGTGGCACAGTCTCACTGTGCCTGTATTTCACTCTGGATTTGATCCCCAGACTCCCTACTGTAATGTCTGAGAAGAGTTGGATGGCAAGCTCTACTTCACCTAATACAATGAAGATGGAGCCAGCTAAGCCATTCACTAGGGAAGACTTCAGTTCTGAGCACCTCAATTTCATTTATTTCCTTGACAGTTGCAATTGTGAACAGATTTCTTTCATTAGGCATCAAGTATTTCTCATACAGACAGTGTTGTGTGGGCACTACCTCCCTAACATGAGCGCCAAGGTCTCAGGTAGAATGTGGAAGGTCCAGGTTGCTGGTACATCTGATCCACATCTGATCTCATCTGATCCACATCAGGGACCAGAAACTCTCATAAGCCTAAGCAGGTACCTACTGGTTCACTCTTCTTGGTTGGCACTAGGCCTATATACAAAGTAAGTATTATCTGTGCCAGAGATCAAGGCAACGTATGGATTCTATATGTCAGGTTACTAGAATACACACTTGAGAATCAGGCTAAAGTCCCCAGTACAGCAACATTTAAATTATTCTTCAGCAGTAGCAAAAAGAGAATATGAAATACATAACCACTTCTATCCCACCACTCTGTGTTAAGCAGAGGACGTCCTCCATCTTGGTCCTCCACATCTCAGCTGAGTGGTAACTGGAGTGAGGTAAAAGGTAATAAGCAGCTCCTTTGGAGCTGTTTCATGTAATACTCTGTCCACGTGGCATTTTCGGAGGACATCTGTTTCACTGGATCCCAACAGTGAGACAAGCAAAGGAACATACAGCTCACGTAGTGCCAGCAGTATTTTCTTCCAAGTACCCTGATGAGGTCAAGATGTGGTGGTCTTGTGACAGCATCTTAGGACGTAGATCATAAAAGAGTCTTTCACAGAACTGCTGCTTCTCATTGTTCACCCCCACACTTTTTCTCTTGCCTCATCAACTCCCACCCTTGGCCGTTTGTCCTTGCCCCATGCTGCCTACTCCATCGTGCTGCTACAAATGTCTGTCAGATGGTAAACCAGATCAGGACTCCATGCATAACTAACAGCCAGAGCAGTTTCTCAATCCATTTCACCTTGTGTGGGCACACAAACGCTTGTGTTGGCAGAGAAGAAGCACAGCATGAGGACAGGCTCTGGTCAAGAACAGGGAGGAGAAAATTACAGCTTTAGTTGGCCTAAGCTGCCACTGAAAGTAAAGTTATGATCTATGTACCTAGAGTAACTTAATGAGGGAATTCAAGCACCTCCATGACYTGCTGTAGCAGGAAAGTGGTTAGGAGATTTTTATGATGACCTCATCCCCTCACTCCTATATCTTTTGTCTGCTCATCACACTGTGACACTGTCATGGTGCTCCACAGAGCACTGTCATGGTGCTCTGTGCTTTGTACTCTGTGACTGATATCATATGCTATTTGACTACTACCTTAAATATTAAACTTCTGGTCATGGATGTCAGAATCAGTGAACTTACTGTACCTCAGCTGAGGCCACTTAACAGTGTTAGCATTCAAAACTTCAGCCATTCAGAAAAAGTAGAAGATATTTTGAAAGGCTTCCCCAAATACTGCATCAGCAGAAGCAATATGTTATTGCAGCAAACTAGAATTTCTGGGCACATAAAGAGGAGTTTCTTTCAAATGGGAAAGGTCTGGGAAAATATTTTGAGAAATATTTTGAGAAATACTAAGAGAAAGTACAAAAAACTTGCTGTATGTTTTGCTGCACTTGCCAATGAGACTACGGTTTCAGTTTGCCTGCCAACAATATGGTCAATATTAAACAGTAACCACCAAGTTTAGTGAAAGCTTTTTGTTTGCTCTGATATGAGCATCAATATACCTTCAACTCTGAATACATTATAACAAGGCCTGACTGACCATGACAATTTCCAATATGCATTGCCAAGTTTCATCCATATCACTCGTAAATATAACAGTAATGGAGAAACTAACGTCAGCCACATTAGTTTGCTTTGCTAGTGCCTCTTCAGTTCTGCTTTTCCAATTCATCTTCACATGATAAAAGTAAACTAGAAAATACAGTTACTAAAAACACATTCCAACAGCACTTGAAAGTTATCTGTTCTCCAGTAAGTACTTTACAGCTGTACAAGAACTATCAGCAGTGAAGTATTCAAAAGAAAAAAAAAAGCAGATTATTCCAAGCACAAAAATATTCGGTTCAGAAAATCCTATTCAATCAAGCCCAAATACTGTCTAATTGGTTTTTAAACCATCAACTACAACAGGTAAAATATAAATTCTGAATTTTAAAAAGCTAATAGCTTAGAAAACAGCTGAATATTAAATACTTTAAGTGTACCAGAAGTGTATTCATTGGCACACTGCTCCTTAGTTTAGCACTGCTAGCTTATAAAGGGAATATGGACATTGTTTAGACATCAACATGTTTAACTGGATATTTTTAAAAGCTGGTGGGAGACTTTTATCCCAGATCTGCTATTCTTGTGCAGTGGATATGAGGCAACTCAGAAACTAAAGCAACAAAAGAGGAAACTGAAGTAAGCTGATGAGTGAATATCATTATGGTGATTTCTAGCATTCAGAATTCTGAAGAAATTTAATATTGGTATGCCTAAGCTCTTGTCCAAAACATCTATCCTGTATTTTTAACTGCCTGAAGTAATATATTAACAAGCTGATATATCTCTATTGCATCAAGTGTGAGAATGGGAATGACAGATTAGAAAGAAGTTACTTAAACTACAAGTAAATTAAGTCAAACAGAAAAGTTATACAACATAATAATAACTAAAAAATAGTAACTTCTGCAAAGGTCACTTATGCTTCAAAAATGTACCAGTGTTCTTTCATCATGACAACAGAGCAAAGGACAAAGGAAAACTTCATATTAACTATTTGATACCTTCTACTTCACCCTTTAAAGCTTTTGACAAACTCCCTGACAGCTTGCTGTTAACAAACCAATGACGAATGATAAGTTTTAGCAAAGACAGAAAATAGAACATTCTCTATTTAGCATTGCTTATATTACGGGGTAAAAGTGCTGTGCAAGGTGGTTAAGTGTATAATCATCATAATGTTACTTACCACCATATTTGTCAAGTCAAACCATCATATTTGAGGGGGTTTCATAAAGTTACACAAACACATGAGGGAGAAGGGAAGATACCCACCTATGACTGGTTCCTSGGAAGACTCAGCTCAATGATCCCTGCTGCATTCATTCTTTGCTCAGTGTACCAGAAGCTATTTGTTATCTTCATCCCCAGCAGCATGCCCTTAAATTTAGTTGTATCTCTTTGGGGCAAAACTGAAAAGAGTTTTCAGACATCATCAATGGGGTTTTCAGATTCCATCAGTGTCCCACACTGGGATGTCTCATGCAAGTCCTGGGATCTTGGTGCAAATGTCAGCAAAGCAGAGTCTGATGTTCCAAAAAACAATCACACTCATGGTTTCAGTGCATCTTTGAAGGAACTCAATGGCATTGCAAAGGGGATTCATATTGGTATTGGTCTTATTTTCCACCATCAAAACATTGGCAAGGCCACCCTTCCTTTCAAATTCTCATATGTTTACATTAAGCCATTCATAGAATCATAGAATCATAGAATCATTAAGGTTGGAAAAGACCTCTAAGATCATCGTGTCCACCCATCAACCCAGTACCCATGCCCACTAAACCATGTCCTGAAGTACCACATCCACACATTTTTTGAATGCCTCCAGGGATGGTGACTCCACCACTTCCCTGGGCAGCCTGTTCCAATGCCTGACTACCCTTTCAGTGAAAAAATTTTTCCTAATATCCAATCTAAACCTCCCCTGGTGCAACTTGAGGCCATTTCCTCTCGTCCTATCGCTTGTAACTTGGGAGAAGAGACCTACACCCGCCTCGCTACAACCTCCATTCAGGTAGTTGTAGAGAGCAATAAGGTCTCCTCTCAGCCTCCTCTTCTCCAGGCTAAACAACCCCAGCTCCCCCAGCCGCTCCTCATAAGACCTGTTCTCCAGACCCTTCACCAGCCTCGTCGCCCTTCTCTGGACACGCTCCAGCACCTCAATGTCCTTCTTGTAGTGAGGGGCCCAAAACTGAACACAGTATTCGAGGTGCGGCCTCACCAGTGCCGAGTACGGGGGCACGATCACCTCCCTCCGCCTGCTGGCCACACTATTCCTGATACAGGCCAGGATGCTGTTGGCCTTCTTGGCCACCTGGGCACACTGCCGGCTCATGTTCAGCCGGCTGTCGACCAGCACCCCAAGGTCCTTTTCCGCTGGGCAGCTTTCCAGGCACTCTTCCCCAAGCCTGTAGCGTTGCCTGGGGTTGTTGTGACCCAAGTGCAGGACCCGTCACTTGGCCTTGTTGAACCTCATGCAGTTGGCCTCGGCCCATCGATCCAGCCTGTCCAGATCCCTCTGCAGAGCCTTCCTACCCTCAGGCAGATCAACACTGCCGCCTAGCTTGGTGTCGTCCGCAAACTTACTGAGGGAGCACTCGATCCCCTCATCCAGATCATTGATAAAGATGTTAAACAAGACGGGCCCCAAAACTGAGCCCTGGGGAACACCGCTCGTGACCGGCCGCCAACTGGATTTGACTCCATTCACCACAACTCTCTGGGCTCGGCCGTCCAGCCAGTTTTTTACCC
>JASVER010000049.1:1873633-1920674 GCA_030449065.1 Oceanodroma leucorhoa | reverse complement strand
CAGGCCGGTCGTCTTCCTCTTACGGCACACGGGGACAGCCCGCTCCTGTGCCTTTAAGACTTCCTCCTTGAAGAACTTCCAGCCTTCCTGGGCCCCTTTGCCCTTCAGGACTGCCTCCCAAGGGACTCTCTGAACCAGCATCCTGAACAGGCCAAAGTCTGCCCTCCAGAAATCCACGGTAGCAGTCTTGCTGACCCCTCTCCTTACTTCCCCGAGAATCGAGAATTCTATCATGTCATGGTCGCTGAGCCCCAGACGGCCTCTGACCATGACATCTCCCACCAGTCGTCCTCTGTTGGTAAAATTCCATGCAATGAAGTCTGTGGACAACCTGACTTACGCTCCCAGAACATCTCTTTGAATTTTGCCAAATGCTCTGGACTACCTGAGTCTTGTAGACTGACTATGCACATTGAATAGAGCCAGGAGTAGGATACCAGCTGTGCTACTCACCTAGAAGTCAAGAGAGGTAATTAATCTGCCCCAAAGCCACATATGCTACCACTACACAGTGGCTGTGGTTCCAAAGTGGTCCCAAAGTGGTCCCAAAGAGCTTTGAATTCAGGAGCACTCCAAGGACCCAAAACCTAGCATATTGCACTTTTTTGCCAGTCCCCACTGAGCTTCAGCTCAAAATACAAGTCTCATCTTCCCCCGGGGTAAGGTGCATCTACATACTGGCAGGAATCAACCCCGAGCCCTGGGAGGTAGGAACCCTCRTTGCACATTCTCTGTCATTGATGGGGCCAATGGGACAGTCAGTGTCTGAACAGAGTGCTGTGACTCATTTATACTCTAACTAATGCTAATGTATTGGTTCCTGTATTTTCTTCCTTGAAGTTAAACTGGTGTAGTTTAGGTCTCCTTTGACCCTGTGAGCTCTATTTTCTCTACTACTAGCAGGTAATCAGCCTCAGATTCCTAAATAACAGCTTTCAGGACATTATCTAAGCAACTGTGATCCCGAGTTTGCCACAAAAGATGATGGATAACATAGTTCCATCAGTTGTATCTCAGCACTCATGTAGGACTGTTTATGTAAGATGTTGCCAGATCCTCAGACATTGGAAAAGTGGATTGTGCTTGTGGTGAAGCTGCTGCAGCAAATCTGATATAAAGGGAATGTGGCAGTGGTTCAGATGTCTTTGCGTATGTGGGCTCCAGTCTTTGTGCAAATGCAGCAAAGTAAGAAGATGTTTCTGGGCTACGTATAAGCTTCAAAAAGGATTTCTTTCCATCTCTTTAGTGTGGAGGAACTCTTGCTCAAAGAGTGGCAACACTATCTGCAACAAAATTTGCCTACAAACTGCCTTAGCCATCAGACTTGCCTTTCTTCATTTTCTTGCTAGAATCCATTCTAGAAAACAGTATGTTCATATTCTTTAAATTTCTTGGGTTTGGACATGATCATCTAGGATCCTGTATACCCCTCTAGAGCTGCAGACCTCATCATTCGGTGCACCAAATGAAACCTGAATCTCAGCCAAAAAAGAGGAAGGGAATTTAAAGATCAGAGTATGCCATTACAACAGTCTCTTTTGACTGTCCTGGATAACAGAAGGCTGAGATTTTCACTAAAGGATTCCTATATGAATTCCACATATCCTCTCTTTAATCAGAACATGACTTTTATACAGTCATCAACCTTTATTTAAAGACTTCAAGTAATGCGGAAACCATCACTAGAATTAACAAGTTGTGCTGATAGACAACAACAGTCCTCACCATTAAAAATAGGCACTTTGTTGGAATTTATTTCACTTTACCCTCCAACTGAAAGATCCTTTCGTACCTTTTCAAGCTAGATGAAGGACGCTTCCATCAGAAATGTTCTCTTCAGCTACACGTACAACACAGAAGTGAGTAACCACTCAACTTTCTCTCAGATAAACAAGAAGGATTGAGTTGTTCTAGTCTGTCCCTTAATACAGTTTTCTAGACTAGGAATTATTACTGTAGCTTGCTTCTGAATCCTTTGAGGTGAAGGTAGCTCAGTTCTGGCATTGGTGGATATTTTATCAGGACTGCTAACACATATGTTAGTGGTTTGTTTACCTAAAAAAGTATGAACAAGGACTCTAAGGACATCATTGTGGCAAAGTTTATAGTGCTTTTCTTTAGCTATGCTTGGCACTTGTACAATACAAGATTGATTAATATGCAAACACGAATATTCGTCTTTAATTTATTAATTCACTTCTACATTTAACTGAATGAACAGTGTTTTCTCACTTTAAAAACATCTTCTTTCCAAAAAATTTTGACTACTTTTATCAAATATTCAACTATGTTTATAAATATTTAAACAGTTACTAACTAACTTTTAGATTCTTGGAATCAGAGCTATTTATTTTAAGGGCTTTGTAAACTATGTAAACTATGTGTGTGTCACTCCTTGAACCAACTTGTTTGGTGTATAGAGCTTCAAAACAATACTAAGTATGTTTTTTAAGATAGATCTCTTGCAAAAGTATATTTGCTTCTTAGTCCCATGAACTATGGAGTTACTAAATTCCTAAACTTGAGAAGTTCACAATTTTTTTTGGACCAACACTATGAAAGTTGTACATGTTTCAATTACCATAAGCCCTGTGGCAGAGCTCTGAAAGATGTTTATAAAGTCTACTAAGATGTGACAATATTTTTGAACTCTATGAAGCTCAAATGTCCATTACCAAAATATTAGCTAACTAACCCTGTACAACATCAGGAAATATTTCTTGTGGAATGCAGGTACCTGTGATTTACTGTAAAAAAAGGTATTGCTAGATGCACATCAAATCAAGGTAAATCAGCTTCAGCCAGAAATTAATTTATTCTAATTAACTTGGCACCTACTTCAGATGTTGCAGATAAACCAAGATGAGTTACAGATGTAAAAACTGAAGAGACAAGAGATAGGCACTGTAGCTGAGGCTGAAAGCACGGATTATAACAGCAGTTTTCCAAAACCTAGAAAGAGTGGCCTATCAGAAGCAAATTACATTTCTGTTCATTCCCAGTTCCTGAAAGAATTCTGATTCGGCTGATATCTGAGCTAGGACTGTCAGATCAAACTCCTCTCTTCAGCAACATAAGAATAGCTTTAAATTCTAGGAGTCATCAGTCCCATTTTTCAAGTACCTAACTTCCAATCACAGCCCAAACACTGTATCTAGTATACAACTGTATTTGTGAGGCCCATGCTCACCCTGGCTAATGTGCTGATCATCATGACAACTGGAAAAATCTGAGAACATTTTAAGGACCAACTATCTTTTTGGATGTTGAAGCTGTCAAGCTCTTTCAACCAGGGCATTTCTAGCTTTACTGTGATGAATAATTTAGTCATTCCTCACTAAGGCTTTGGCATGTTGTGGGGTAACTGGTGACCAAATTTATTGCTAATGTATTCCCATCCTGTGTTTCAAGGAGAGGATAAACACTTTTTATTTAATCCAGCTATGGCATACAAAAACTTGCATATTATTTCAGATTGCTGAATGCTCTCCAGATGCAGAGGTCGAGTCAGACCAGTCCTAACACAATTGGTCTTCCTGTAGGTAGCAAAGGAGGCAGTTCTCATATACAAAGCAATGGATTGTGGACAAAAGTCTCAACTAAAACAATAGGATAAGCAATTGTAAGATTTTTCTAAATATCTGTGCTGAGGTGGAATTTCACATCTCTCTGAGTAGGTCTATCTATCTGACAAGTTAAAAAGTGAATATTTAAAAAGTATGTTTGAATAAAGAATATTAATCTGTTCATGTATAGTATAGTTATAGATTATATATGTGTATGTATATCAAACAACTGTCATTTAATTTTTTCTGCCATCTGAAAACAATATTGKTTTACTGTGCTGATTTCATAATACAGGTATGTTGTGTAAATGGAAAGCTGCTCTATTTCTATTAAAGATTAAAAGTATTCAATGAGCAGAGGAGTTGCAGGAATATAATTCAATTTAAGACCAGTAATTTGTGTAAATAAATGTCTAATATGAAAGAATCACCACAAGTGGAAATTAAGAATGTTCAATTTTTCATGATACTTATCAAAAGAACTAAAGAATTCGTGCTCATTAAAAAAGTTCTAAAAATAACAAGGTTCAGTTTCTCCTATAGGCTCACATGAATTTTTTATTTTCTATTTTAAAATTAGTATTGTGCCATATACATGCTTTTTTGCGCATACATGAATTGAATTTAAGCTTTTCTCTTAAATTATTAACCATAGTTTTAGTATGCTCTAAGGTGAGTAAATTAAGAAGTCTTGGGTTGTAGGAGATGTAGAAAGTGCCTATATCAAGGGAACTGGTGATAAAATTGCCTGGAATTATCTAGGAAAAGGYACTTCAGATTTCTTTGCAACAAGAATAAATGTGATGCCTGATTTTAACCCTAGATTTTTTGGGCTTTTGATTAGTTCACTGATTGATTAATGCTAGTAGATTACAGCAGGCAATGCTCTTCCCCATGATAGAGTTCCATTGAAACTAGAAGGGTTGCATAATAAACAGGAGCTGCTTTGAGGTTAAGATCTGTATCATTTAGGTATCCAAATATCAGGCTGTCCTTAAAGTTTGGAAATATTTTTGCCCAAATGCTAAAGGAGCAGAGAGGATACTTACTTTTAATAAAGGTGTTCACTTTTAATCTTTAACAACTGATCACGTGCAGTTTATACAAACCCATTCTAGATTTGTATTTCAACAAATTAGAGGTAAGCTCATGGTGAATGACTAACTTTCCAGCAAAGTGAAAACACAGGAAAGAAATGACAGGGAATAAACACTTTTTGAGAGCAATAACATCCAGCTAAGGGCTGCAGTTCAGGATTGTGATTTTTTTCACAGAAGCACAATTGCTTATCATGGGTTTAAATGTAATCATTCTGGAAGAGGTAAATTCTGAGGTCTTTCATGACTGCCATGACAAAGACTCTTTCTATGCAATTTACCACCTAACTGCTCCAGACTATACCTTCTTCAATGTAGCAATTGCATCATTTGAACACTGCTGTGGCAGACGTTCAAGTTTCACGCTGACAAGACAACATCCTGTTGACTGCAGTTTTGATCAGTTTTATCTACTGAGACATAAAGACTTCTGGTAAAATTGTGATCTGTAGTGTGCAAGCAACTTTCATGCTCAATACAGTCTGCTTACAGTATAAGTAAATATTTGCAATTATAGAGATTGTTATTTTCTATCAAATGATCCTTTTTCATAGGCTTCTATGTAAGAAGGCATCTCAGAGAAAATGCCGTCCTTATGAATTTTAGCATTAGCTCAATCTTTTTATCTATGGAGATAACTTTGAGCTTGATTAAGCTTAGATGTGATTAGGCTTAGGTATGGCAAAGACATTTAGCTGATCTCTAGGCTGAATATCAGTTCCCCATGGTGAGATTCTGATGGAGTTTTAGACAAATAAAATTTTATGCCTACATTTGAGCTATTTGCTTTATGCTGCCCTTAAAATAAATGGAGACAAGTAAGTGCTTCTTAAAAGCAGTTCGGCTGTCCTATTTTAGATGCTTATCTTAGCATCCCTGGAGATGCCTATTTTCTTCCACTGACCACAGAGAGGACATCAGGACTAGACATCATACTTATAAATGACAAAGTTACAGCAGAGGTATCCATCCTCAATGATGAAGGTAAACTTGTGTTATACTGAGTCTTGAGCCCATTAGCAGCCTTTTTATTCTTGGGCCCTAGAATATTGTTAACTCGTCTTCAGTTCCTAGGTAAGTAGAAGTGTTTTTCCTTTCTGAGCATTTGATCATCTGCCCATAGCAATTTTTGTGCAGGATTATGAAAAGTTCTGTTTAAATCATCTGCCATGTCCCTCATGTATAAGAGGCTKCATGATATTCTCAGTGTGTGTATCTTTTTCCCATCAAACCTGGATAATTATGGCTTCCCTTTCTGAAGTTCAGGTGAAGTCGGTATCTGTACTTCAGTCCATGTCAATCAAAATGAARGAAATGTCAATGGTTCTCAAGTGTAAATGTAAGGTGGGGTAGTTGTTATCCCTTTACAGTGGGTTTCTTATTCTTTGCTAGAAAGATCTTTAACTTGTGCCAAATGTTGCGGCCTCTGTTCACACAACTTGAACTTAGCATCAAAAGCAAGGAATACGTTTTTTGAAAAGTAGGCATTTAAAGTCTGGCTACTCGTTTGTAAGTTGTTATGTTAAGCCAAGACTTTAGGCCCTCTAGAGTGTACCGCTGGAAACATTTTTAACTGAGGATACCTACCATGGCCATGTGAGTTCGTAGTGCTATTAACAAAGTCAAAATATATAAGAATAATAAAAATACTAAAGAATATTATTTCAGCCATTGTATTTTAGAAGAAACTTTGTCTAATCTTTCTACTTCACCTAATAAAGTGTTTAATACTGACAATACTTATTGAAATAATTACCTTTATTTGTCTACCATTAAGTTCAGAGGAATGATAACATCAATAATAACATTATTTGGAGAAAATAAAATAGGCAGACTAATTATAGAACTCTGCTTAATAAAAACATAACTCCATTGCCTTTAGCATTGACATAATATAGTACGGTATAATGATTATAGTTTTTAGGGGGAAATAACCAGCATGTTTGTCTCACCATCTTTATTATTTAAATGATCATATATTATATAATTACCTTCAATGTAACCATCTTATCTCATGGAAGATCTGCGGGAAGGGAAAATAACTTAAATTTAATGACTTTTCTGGCACAAKCAGTTCTTCGTTCTGTATCCTTTTATGTGAATGAGAATACTGATACTGATTTGAAAAGGGGAGATGGGAACTGCATAAGAAACACTGCCCCAAATCACCTAGATACTATAGAGTAAGTACCTTTCCAGTCATCTGAAATCCAGATCCTATTCCCAGAAACATATCCAGATCTGTGCTAAACGTCTAACTCATCTTGCCAGTCTCTGCTGAGGCTTTTTCAGAGGACCATGGGTTTTTTTCTTTTGCTTTCTTCGGGTGCTTCTTCAAGCTTATTCCCTCTTCCCACAGCTTTGCGCTTCTCTGTCCCAGCTCTCTTTGTAGGTGCAATTTCATAGGAAAATGATATCATGTCACAAGACTCTCTTTGCCCTCCAGCTCAACTACTAACGGAAACTTATTATGCTAGCAAATTTCACTACAAAGTCACTTGTGCTGTGAACCCAATAACAGGATCAGAGAGCAGAGGGAAGGGGGAATCTTTGTGAGAAGGAGAGAAACTAGCATGGGAGTGGGAGAAGAATCCCGAAAGCTGGAAGCCTTCCAAGTCTCATATCTCTGGAATGATGCTTGCTTATTTGCCGTAGGCTCCTGCAAATAAGTTAAGCCATGGCATACACAGCTGAGACTAAAGGATGGGTGACAGTTGCTCCTTCTGCCAGCCAGACAATTTCATGGCAGACAGGACCATTGGCATTTGTATGGTATCGTCCTTTGTGTGACACAGGACCCCTAGGTTTTAGATTTGGAAGAGTTCACACTCATGACTTAAAATGAAGAATTTACCACAGCCTAGAATTTACCAAAGCTGCTCTAGGAGAGCCAGTGGCTCCTCCAGGCAACCAGAGAAATGATCATTCTGTCCATTACATCTGCTGTACCTGAGAGAAGAAACAGCAGCTGGGGAGTACTGCCAGAGACAGAAGAGGAGGCCAGTATCTATCCCAGCTGCTCTCCCCATTTCTTATGAAACAGAGCCTGCCCTCAGTCCCAGGCACCTGCCAGTTTTCCATTCGCAAGCCCTTCCCTCGGCACCCCGAATATTCACCCATTTATTCCTCCTAAGATTGAAAAGAGTTGCACAGGCTATGCCTCTTCTCAGGTTTTCTTGAGAGAAGATACATTGCCTTATCACCTGATGTTTATGATTTTGTATAACTGAACTGAAAATATGCAAATTATCTTATTAGCTAATGCCAAATATGGAACTACAAAAAGCTCAACAAATAATTCATCTGCTCCTGGCCACAGATTTGGCAAGACTGTAAATTATTACACTCTGGGGCTATATAGGCATAAGGAAGAGTACTATAGTGAGGTCTGAGTCATTCTCCAACACAGAGAAATGAATGTGCATCTACTTTGGGAAAATACAGATGACTGAGAATAAATGATGGATTGATTAAAAAGCATACGTTTCTGATGAAATTTGAAATATAATGTCACAAGTAAGTTATACTACAGTCAGTGACTAACTGAAGCCCCTTCAGAACATAAATATGTGTGTCATGTGTGAACCAGAAAAGACCTAGATTCCTATGGCTTCAAACCTTGAAATTGAGTTGGCATCAAACTGTATCATGGCGTGGTGATTAGCCACACTGTGAGTAAGCTTGCAGCGATGTTTCTGTTTGAAGATAAGTTCTCAAATCCATCCAAAAGCCACATGCAGTGATGTCACCTTGAACACTGACAGGGTGAGATTTTCTTGGGTCTTTCACATTTGAAGTCTAGGGTTGGAAGTCCCACATTCTGGATGCACCCAAGGAACAGAAGGTTGTTTAAGTAAAAACAGCAGAGGAGGATGAAAGAGGCTGACTGAGCAGAGTAGTCCACATGTCAGTAAAAGGGAGCTGGTGCAGTCTGAACTGGAAGCGTTTAAGAGCACTCTCCAGCGTGACGCACCCCATTCCACAGGTTTACAAAAGGACGCCTCATAACCCATTTGTACAATACTTAGGAAAAGATCCCTTAGCAGGATATAAAACATGAAATATGACAGTCTTTACGGCAGTCTTTTTCACTTTGAGATCCTAGTTTGCGCTGAAGGATGAAGAGAGCTGTTGCCTGCTTGGTGGTGCAATCAGTAGCCTACAAGCATTCAACATTAAAGCTGTATGTAAAGGACTGAGATGAACTTGCAGATTTGTTTTTCAATACAACAGTGATTTAAACAGCTGCTACAAAATCTGATTAAGAATTGCAACTATTGTGTTCAGGATGTTGTAATCGGGTTCCTTTTTTCAAAACTTTTTGCAAGTACTGCCTGACAGCAATAGGACTGTGTGGCAGACCCTCAAAAGAGAGGTGATTGCTGTGTTTTGCGGCATGAGAACCACAGGAATGCAAAAAATGACAATTGGGAGTCTTTTATGTTTGTGCTGTTATGGATTCTGTGAAGTTAATGTTACTATTTGGAGTGTCTAAGATTAGTCAAAGCTTCCTTTAGATAGCACATTAATGTAATGGATTGTTTTCCATGTCTGTTTAATTTTAGCAAATTGTTCACTTGCCTCAATATTGTAAGTTTAAGGAAATCCAGCTGTCAATTCCTATTAAACTGGCCTGAGTTTTATATTGTTAATTCAGTTGTCTTTCACACTCTGGCTGCTAAACCTAAAGAACTCTTTACAAAGGCAGATTTATGATGGATGCCATCTGGCCTGATAGAAGGAAACAGATATTGATTTTTAATATTTTCTCCAAACTTGTTTACTCTAGGATAATACAGCAGCTGTGTGGCAGCTTGTCTCAGAGTGGAAAGGATTATTACCAGTGCCTTTTGATGAGATAAATTACCTAGAATGACTTGAATGGCTAAAGGGTATACTTTGATGTTATGTCGCTTCATTTACCCTTATGACTAAATGATTATTGATTTTATATTTTTAAGCTCTTGAAACGTGAAAATAAGTTGGTAGAGAAGCCTAGCTGTGTTAGTTTTATTAATTTATTTCTGCGGGGCATAATTCACTTTGGACCAGGTTGTGAAGGTTTTGGGTTCATGACCGACTCCAGATACAGTTGCAAAGAAATGGCTTATTTATATAGTCATTGCAAGTAGTTCCAAAATCAATACAGTCTGGGATTGGATGATTAAACTTAGTCCCTTTGTGGGATTCATTCCTGCAGCTACCTCTGAAATGATCTTGACTGAAGCAGATTCATGTGATCCAGTCTACAAATAGCAAGTTTGTTCAAGTTGAAATATTATTTTTTGCTCATCATTTTTTTATCTACTATGTTCACTCAGTGACATTTTAACAACCAGAAAAAAGCAGTTGATTGACTACTTCAATGAAATCACTAATCTGCATTCAAAGAGTTGCCTCCAAAGACTACTTAGATTTTCCATGGATAGATTTAACTACTGCTTTGATCAGTTAGTCCCAGTATGCAGTGGATTTAGGTCTCTGTACTTATGTAGGCAGCAGGAATCCAAAGTGTACACTAAACCTTTAAATAGTCTTCACAGTTCAAAACAGCTATTTGCCTTTTGTGTACAGCAGACACCTACATATTTCTGTGAAGTATTGCCTTTTCTATCATCATTTAACATGTTGGTGCTATTTAATGTTTGTCTGAAATGTGACTCTGTTGTCAGCCTATTGAAGTATTTTGTAGACACTGGAACAAGTGAAGAAATGTGCTCGAAAAAAAAATTCTCTCTCTCCAGTTTCCCACAATGACTACTTATATATGCACTTTGCTTGGTGCCTTTTTATACCTTAAACAGCAATACTTTTAAGCTTAATTTCTTCTGGAAAGGTTCAGCAACCAAAATGCTGCATTATCTTATTTAGTCTCAAAAATTGTGATTCAGAATCCTGACATTTCATTTATATAGACTGTGAGCAAATTATAAATAGTATTGCTAATAGTATTTCAGCTGTCTAAAAGGAACTGAAGGCAATAAGCTATAACAAAAGCTATGGCTCTAACAAAGTTTATTACTTGGAAGAGTTAGCAGTGCATGAACCTACACAGGACTGTCTAAACTAAAGAATAATATTTCATGATTTAACAGTACATATCTATCCATCTTCTGTACAGGCTATTAACCATATGCTTGTCTCTTGTTCAGATGTAACTAAATGTGGAGTTGTGTGTGGTTTTTTAAAATCTATGTCTCACCTAAAACTGTGTGTTTCTAAAACATAGATATCTTTCTAAATGTTAAGTTTATGTAGATAATATTATTTACTTTATATATATACATGTGTGTGTGCATGAGCATGCGTATGTGTATTGTCGGTCAGGAATATTATTTCCCCAAAGGATCTTTTATTGTTATAAGCCTTGGCAGCATATTTTACAGAGTTAAAAAAGGTGTAAAACACTTTTCCTTACTTTAACCACACTATATGTATAATTAATGTGTAGTAAATTATATGGCCCAGTTTAAGGCTTGTTTAAATGCATAGAATTTGAAGTCTAATGCAGGAATAAAATAACTTTTGGATCAGTGTAATGTAATATGTTGATCCATTTTACAGGGTGGTGGTGATTATTTAATTAATCACCTTTTGACAATTATTCACACTGGTCCAAATCAAGGTCTCCATTAAAACCGAAGAATAGCTTCATTACAAATGACCCATAAAAGTGTCAAGTGCTGGCAGTGAAGACAAGTAATTTCCTTTCCCTTTAAAACCATTAGATCGAATGATGGGGGTGGGGAAGGTGATGAAGTGCGTAATAGTGTGATTACAAAGAAAAGCTTAAACAGTAAATTTGACAGCCATGTTAGAGGGGATAGAAGATCAGGATTATAAACTGTTGGTTCTATACCTCCAAAATATTTTAATTTTATAAGAAGACAGGAATGAATGGATTATATTTTTGTGAAACTTTTTTTATCCTTGTTTGGTGTTTGCTTATAAATTGACATTTGAAARTTGTCTGACTCAAAGCCATGGAGATATAAAATAAATACTGTCTTGCCTTCTGAATGTTGCTTAAAATAGCAGTTAATTGAGACAAAATTGTTTTACAGCTCTGCAACTATTTTCAAAGCCTGCTTATCTACTGAATCTTTTCTATATCTTATTGGTGAGAAAAGCAGCAGGACCTTTATGTCAGTGTAATTATATCGGGCGCTTTCTTTTACATCTGGAAAGTACCAGGAACTACCAATTGATTTTGTGTAGAGATAAAACTGCACTCATCTTTGATTAAAGGTAAATGCTGCACCTCTTGCTGAAAGTCCTTACGTTCGTGCTATGCCAAAACATCTGAAATGGCTTTAATTCTCAACTTCTCATAAAACCTTGTATATTTCTCTAATGACCACTACAGTTTCTCTACAAACGAATTAATTTTTTTAATTTTAATTTTGCACCTTTCAAATCAAAATATTGTTCTTTCTCTTCAATATTAAATCCTGCCAAATATGCATACACTGAAATTAGACAGGAATGTAGCTTCAGAAAGTATAACAAGAATATTGCAGTGTCAATTTCAGATGGGCTGAACTAAATAAAACAGTATTCACAAGCCACATTTTGATTTTAAACACGTATTGAATAGCGGTTGTAGACTTTGTTGTCATTTCGTTTGGTTGTGCCACGTAAGATTGTGGAATAAAGATTTGCTAAAGAATTCCATTTAGTGACCTTACCTCTCATGTAGGCACACTGGCTTCAATTTGTGAGAGCTAACAGGTGGTGGTTATTAGCTCAGCTATCATTGCAAAAAGACGTTAAAATAATACTTTCACTTGAAGGTTCTGGATAATCTTGCTAACACAGATTCCACTTACTACAGAAGATGAATATATATTTACTAGTTTTTCAAAAGTGCAGCAAATATTGACCAGTCCCAGAGACATATTTGTTAAATCTACTTGTCATTCTTTCTTTGATCTTCATTTATTTTAAAATCTTGCACCTAAGGTTGCACTAGTTACTGTAAAAAATCCCAAAAGTTCAAGTGCTGCTTCTAAAAACTAATGGCTATTGACTTTCATTAGGATTTCTCTGATGTTATCTAACCCTGTAAAGACATTTGCGGTATGCAGTTTACATTGTATCTAGTGATTGTATAATCATTATTGATTTTCCTTGTGTGTAGTACCTATGTCAAACAACCTAATATATTTAAATGGTGATTATTTCAGCAATATATCTATTATTAGATAAGATCAAAGGCGGTTAAATGTGTAGCAGATAGTGTGATAAGATGATATAATGTGTATTTGTGCCAGTACCTATGCCTTTTTGTGCATAAAACTGCAATTCATAGTCTTTAATGATTAACTCTCTGAAGCATGTTGTGATTTCTATCCTGTAGTAGAATAAAGTACGACAGATGGATTAAAGGAAGCCCACTTTTTAAGCAAAAGGCCTAGGAGTTATGTAAATGTAATACAATTAGATGAATTGCTTTTCAAAGACCATGGGAAATCACTCTGTATATTTCATTCATTTCTTGTTTTCCTACGAGTAGTTCTGAAGAAAACTAGAAATATATTTAGAAAGCTGCATGATTTCCCAAAGGATATAATCGCTGTTAATCCCATGAGTATGGATTAACAGAATAACTCGGCCCATAACAGCAAGTGATTTTTCAGGCTAATCTCATGAGTAGAATGGTTATTGTATTTTATTAGTGATCAAACAGTATGATACTTAGACTGTAGTAGAAAAGCGGCAAATCTAATGCATTCATTTAATATCAAAGAATGCTATACTTTACTTGCGGAGTTTCTCTGCTTTTACTAATATCGTTTAATTAAAATATGTTTCTGGTCAGTAAATAAAAGTTGTACTATACATTTAATGCAATTAAAAAACAAAAAACAAAATCAAAACTGAATATGTAAATATACCTGTAGTGCTGAGGTGAAAGTACAAAGCTAGGCTTTTCGTTCTATCTTGCTACTGTTACGATTTTATCACTTTCTGCATGGCTCAAAAAGCAGATGYTACATTTGAAAATACAGTATCTGTGCATACAAAACGTACATTTGAATGTGTGAATGTGCTTTCTTAGCAAAACTGATAGCTTTATTACAATTTTTTAACTAGTTCTGAAAGATAGAGCCCTGTGATGGTACAACAGGCCCGCATTMATTTTCATTGTAGCTCCAATTTCAATTTTGAAATGGTTCCTGTTATTGCTCACAAGTCATTGTACTGTGTGCATGTACCAGTTCTGTTAGTGTTAGAGATCCTCTCTGCCACTCTCCATTACACAGTATGGAGATGCATGCTTTGGCCACCCTTTAGTTGCTACTCATATCTTCAAAATTACTCTTTGATTTCACTCTTTAAGTCTTCTCCATCCAACTGTAAGAATGGAAACCGTTACCGTATCTTCCACCGAGAAGTTATCAGCACTGACAGTCAAATGCTGGAGCAAATCATGTGGATGTTCCCCAATTAATCTCAAGGAAAATCAGACATATTATTTAAACAATTAATGTTATTGTGTGCCATAATCTGTCTGAATCCACCTGAAGCAGCTGAGGAATGTCTCAGAAACTGCTTTTTCAGTAACTCAGCACTAAAGGTGATCGTTCTGATGACCAAGTACTAAAGGGGTAACTCCAGCAGAGTAGTGATGAGCAGTCAGAGCATTTATCCATCCACTGATACAGCTGGAATAAGAACAGGATGCTGATTCCCAGTGGTCTGCTCTGTTTTAGTCAGTCCACAAGGATGAAGATGCCTACTTGGTAATGCCACCTCCTGACTCCAGCCCAGTAGGGTACTCTAGTGCAAGGTACCCACACAGAGTGTCCCTTCGCTGTAGCTTGCCACTGTGGCCCATTCTTGAACTCCCCTGATGCTCCAAGCTGACACCCATCCTGGGTAAATGTGAGAGTCCTGATGATGGGTATTCTCCTCTCAGATAGGAGAGCACTGCTTTCAGTTGGGAAAGTTTCTTTGACTGATGGTGAAACTCCTTGGTTGATTCTCAGTTGTAGAAACTCGAAGTCTTTTTCATTGGAAAATTTCCATATGCGACTGAATGGTGGAGCTAAATGATAACTTACTTATTTTAATCATTTTCTCTAGATCCTGATTGTGCAAGTCACATCAAAGCAACGTCAGGAATTTGAATAATTCTGCTGAGGCTGGTAAAATATCATGTGTTGTTATAAAGCTACTTACCATATGGGAATGCTAAGGACAAATTTTAGACTGCAAAGATGATTTCTTCATGTTCCAGATTAACTAAAGATACCTTATTCAGTACAAGGAGTTGCAGTCCAACAGTAATTATTGACCTGACATTACAAATTGACAATGCTGTTCCTGTGCGAACCATCCAGATAGGCTCGATTGCAGGACTAGAACCTATGTAATTATCTCTGTTGTACATACAAACGCATCAGCTGAACCTGTACCTTATGCAGTCCCACAATGTGTCAAGAAGGTAAACAGAAGTAGGAACTGGTGACTTGAAGAAGAGGAAACTTCTAAATAAAAGCGGCTTCCCAGAGAATGTCACACCAACACTTTCATCCATGTACTCATGATGCAGTTGTTCCACCTTAATACTGTTCAGAGCTGTGAGACAGCCTCACACAGGAATAGGTGGAAAAGCACAAATGACTAGTTCTGAGACATTTATTTCTCTGCAGAAAGTGCAATAATGATGTTTCAGTTTACATTTAGAAGCTTAACTGTATAGGAGTTTCCTCTTTATCCCCTGATATATTGTGCTTTGAGTAGCAATGGAGTTATTCGTACAAGACTGTGGTTCAGCCTATAGAGAGAAAACAGAGAAAAATGAAGAAAAAAAGGTCTACGATAGTCATGTCTGGAGTCTATAATTCCTTCTACTATAAGCAGAGTGTGGGAGAAGACAGAGTAAGCAGCCAGGAGCAATGCTATGAGCAAGCTTGCAGGGGGTATCCTAGCTGTCAAGTTATTCTCCTACATTTCTGAGTGTGATCATTTAACTAAAATACTCATTTGTTTATTTTAATGTGGTCTTTTCCATGTGCAGGAAACAAAGGACCCAAACAGGAACAAACTTGCTCTTTATGTAAATGTATATTTTAATAATGTTTATAATGTATTTTTTTCAGTTGATACAGTTCTTTCTCAAACTTCAGGCATATAAAAAATCTAAATGAGTCTGTATTTAATGCCTGAAGCTTTAAAAATGTCTGTTAAACAAGTTCAAGTAAACCCCCCCAAACCTTACATCTTTTTATGACAAATACTAACTCCCATGGCATAAGGATGCAGAGGCCAAAAGGGTGCCATGGGGCAAATTGCAGACAGAGCCTCTAATTCCATGTGTCCTTGAATTTTATTGCACAATTTCTGTCTCTTTCCAAAAGGGTGCAAAGAGGAAACTGGGAGGACCATGTTGAGAGTATGACTATTATTATGTCTCTGCATCATGTAGAGCCACTATGCCRAGGAGCTCTGTAGTGGTTGGTTACAGCAGCATAACTTCTGCACATCATAGCTTTGGGCTGCGGGGAAACAATTCTCCCCTCCACCCTCCCCTTCAACTTCACATTGTTTTTCTCCCTTCCTAAGTCCATTCAGTCAGACTTTGAGCAGGACGCAGGGGAGCTGGCAAGAAATTCCACTCATCCATTACCACAGTGCTTAAGAACTTGTGTCTGGGAGAGATTCAACCTCCAAGGTGTCTTTAGGACCAGGACAACCTTACAGTAGGTTTCTTGAGGGTAGAATGACCACGTATGCCATCTTTGGCATTTTATTTTGTTCTACCTTTTGAGGGGTGACAGGCAGTTTTCCCTCTCTCTTCCTCCTCTCAGGCCATTGCCCATTCCCAGCTGTGTGACAAAGCCTGGGAGACAGACACCCTGACCCTTGTGCTAGGCTATGTAATCCTTTGGAAAAAGTTCACCTCCAGATACATGATCCAATACAGAGACATGTACTTCCTTCTGTCTTCTACTGTTAATTATACTCTGGCCAAGGACTTACCCCATATTCCAACCTTTTCTTTTTCTTTAACAGACCATCCTGGCTTATATGCATCCTTGCCTTTCCCAGACTCACCTGAGCTACACAGGTGTTGAGCGCATCTGAAAATTTTAGTGGGGAAGAAAAATCTCCACCCCAAGAAAACAAAACAAAACAAAACAAAACAAAACAAAACAAACAAAACCAAACAAACAAACAAAAACAAACACTGTTACTGTTTTCTCCCATTGGACTCTGTGACAAAAAGAAGCCTTTTTTCAAATATTCCATCCAAACCTGTGAGGCTTTAAAGGGAAAGAAAATGGGAGAGATTATCGGTTTCACCTTTAAAAACCAAAAGGCTGGTAGGAAAGGCATTCCCCACAGATTTCTCCCATATAACACCTATATGAAGGCTCCTGCATGGTTGGACACGGAGCAGGGACTGGATTCTCCCCTGTTGTAAAGGATCATCCTCAGAGCTGCTGTTCCAGAAGTGTCTCATCACCCTGTTTAGGCTTCATCAAGAGGTGCGGGGAGGGAAAGTACTCAGTCAGCTGTAGATCCAGGCTACTGTCACTGTACTGTACCTAAATCAAATCCATTTACTGTAAGCCCTTCTGAAGGAGTTGCAGCTACTGCATTGATTAAAAAAAAAAAAAAGCCTGTCTTTTCATCTGCTAAACATGGAATAGAAGATGTTTTACTGAAATTAAAAAAAAAAAAAAACACCACAGTATTTTAGGTTATAGTCATTACTTATACAAAATAAATGATCAAAACTAAGTAACAAACTCACATCTCTCTTTTGAGATTTCTATACACAAAGAAATTGGGTTATCTACAAACACATTATGGTTTTGAAATATGTTACTGCATTCTACATACTTGAATTAAAACAATTTGGTTTGAATTCTACTATTATAGAAGACTCAAAATCCTTTTATCAGAGGTTCTTTTTTTTTCCTTTCTTTCTTTTTTTTGGTATTATTAAAGGTTTTCAAGCTTTGTTATTCGAATGAGATAAACACTATGGTAACTAGGGAAGCCAGCATGTTTTAGAAGTCTGCAGTTTTGAGTGCTTCCCAAAGAGACAAGGTAGTATCTGTATCCTAATATTTTCTCAATGAATGTAGTATAATAGAAGGGAACTATTTCAATAAAATTCCTTTAAAACTGTTAGGGATAAAAATCCTGGCACAGTGGAGATACTGCTCGGCGCACACTTTCAGGATCAAGGTCAGCCCTTACGCCAAACCATCACATTGTAGGAGAATCTTGTTTTTGCAGAATAGAACATAACATTTTTTAAGTAAATCCTAAATGCTTAGGAAAAAATATTTCACTCCCAGGTTTGTGGAAATTCTACCTGTGTATGTCCTTTTTTGGTGGACAGGTGGCTTAAATAGCAATGTGAAAAGAATACCATATGTCTTTGTTATTCAAGTGAAACTTGAAGTCAATATGAAAAAGTTCCTGGTTGAAGCTTACTACGTAAAGATGGYCAAATTTAAAAAACCTCGAAGTGTCAGTTTACAAGTCTGGATACTAGTCTGAAGTCTTCTGAACTGTACAAATATTTTGGATGTGAAAAAATTGGATGGACATCTTGTGAGAATTGCCTGTTTCATTTCAGAATCTGTGTTCTTCAGACTCTTCTTATTTCCTCTTTTGAATCAGAGCCATATGCATAAGGACATATGGCATCGTGCACTTGCTAATAATGGTCACAAATCCTTCAGAAGGTGTGTCATAACCACAGTAAAAAAAGTTCTAAATACATAAGAAATTAGAGTTTCCAATAAGCATTGACATCCCCATTGGATTATATTACTTCAATGCATAGGGAAAAATAGCATATATCTTAGACATATTACTTAAAAATATATTACTTTTTTTAAATGTTTGGGGAGTTAAACTGCACCGAATTTTTATTGTTACTCATTTACTAATTAGGCACAGTCTACAATGAATACATCATGTGTTAGCTTTTGAAACTCACCACCACAGGATATTAAGGTCAAGATCTTYAAATTTATAGGATTCATATTTTTATAAGAAGACAATAAATAAAAACCCCCAGGAATTTAATTTATAAAAACTATCCACTTAAAGTCATAGATCARCTTCTAGTGATCTGGTGGTGGGGAGAAATTCTATGGAATGGTGCAGCATTTTATATACCTTCTGCTGAAACATCTCTACCACTTGCAGAGACAGACTGCTCAACTAAATGGGTGCCTGGGCTAAGTTTTTGCAGTAGTAGAATTTGCTACGTGTGGAATTTGCTTTCCACAAATACAGGTTATGAGAGTTCAGATTTAGAGTGACAAATCCAAATCTTCTTAAGCCTACTCCTGTCATCAATCTAGGCATTTTTTTACAATCTATCTTATATTTTCCTTAAATGAGGGAGGAAAAAAAACCCACACCTTTTAAGCAAATGCTTCTCTTTTGCTAAATTATTTTTTCTGATTTTTAAAAATTCAGGGATTTCTTATGTGAGTTTATGACAGGGGCTAGTGACTGTTCTGTTAACCCTAGTGAGTGTATAAAGTACCTTAGATTATCAGAAAAACAAAATATTTAAAAATTTATGGAGTAGCTTGTAGCTTAGCAGGACAGCTGTATTTCTGTCTTGTTTTGGTGATATTCTTGCTTTCGCCTTTAAAAAAAAAAAAAAGGCAAACTTCCAGCCAAAAAGTTTTACTCAATGACTTTCAATGTAATGCTCAAACAAGGTGTTTTTGCTGAAAGGCTGTTCTTAGACTCATGGTCATAGAATTTTATGTGAACTAGGAACTTCACGTTATTTTATATACACTTTATTTCTGAAGAAATGGCAGATTCTGGGTCTTGATCTGCTGTTAGGTCTGCCAGAGCCTCTAGTTCCTGAACAAACTGCTGCCTTGGTGGTCATGGTGAACAGACAAGTGAAAAAATAAAGGAATCAGATTCATGGCTAGCAGGATACTTATTTAAATAAACATTTTGTCTTTACTTTTCTTCACTTGACTGGGGTTTTTTTTGGACAACAGTCCTGAAAGGCATGGCTGAAAGAGGATCACTTTGATAAGTTCGTAAAAGGTCTGCACATTAATTCTCCAAGTGTCATTACATGATCCAGGCTTCCCCCTAGTAAAATAAAGCCTATTAATAAACCACGTTTCATACTGTATGTGCCTACCCAACAAAAACATTGCTGCATTCATTTTCTCCTTTTACTGACAACCAGTTTTGCAGCAACCCAGCAGTATGCAGCTAGTAAGCTTTCAACAGGCTGACAGCAAATTCTCTACCTCTAGAGGCAGCAACTACTACCTCTAGTAAGTTACTCAGGTTTTCTTTACCTCAGATTCTTTTCCATAAACTAAAATACTGTTTGTTATGGACAGAACTCTTTCATCCATAAGCAGCAAAAAGGCTTCTGCAGAAGTGGCAAATATAACTAGTCTGAGTTTGCAAGTAGGTCAATGGGTCTGCAAGCATATGAAATTATTTACTCCGCGTCACAGACTAAATATGAGTCGGTAGAAGAATGAGAGTCTGCTGCTCTTTTCTGTGAGTCTTTGATCAGCATGTGTTTTAACATTTTAGTGACTTATTTTATAAATAGCATTTAGGATGAAAAGTTTCCAAGCATTTCACATATTTAAGATGCTTAGGATCTGATTTCAGTAGGTACTTAGTACAATGCACTGCTTTGTATCTTCAGTTCTAATTTTTGTCTGCTCTTCTGAGTTAAGAAAGCTCGGGATGTCAAGTACAAATCTAAAAGATGAGAAAAACATAATTAATGAATATGATTGACACCATTAATTTAAGTCGTATTCCCAGCCTGGCAAAAGGGCAGCAATGCAAGTGTGTCTAAACACAGCCCATTTTGGATGATTTCCATCATCCTGCCCAGTCATCAGCTGCTGCTCCAGAAGTGTGTGAGTCTTCCATGGCTCTCATGTCATCTGACAACCCTATATAGGGCTTCCACATATTCCCTGGACTCTGTGTTTAGGCACCTGAGTCACTTCCAGGAACCCTAGGACAAAGACACGGAGATCATTCCAGGACAGCATTAAGCTGTCCTTTGTCCGCTTGCAATCTCCAGCTCTGGTCACAGCACCATGTCCAGCTTTTCGGGTGATTTTCCTCATAGACAAGATGTTTTTTTGCTATGTTACCTTGATTCATTCCAGAAGCAGGATTCCCCACCACCTCCCCTCCTCAGCAATTTTATTTTTGGTCTCTTAATGTCATTTTTCCCTAAATATGCAAAATCATGTTCACATGAATCTTTCAGGAGATGGAAATGTTAGCTTCCCTCCTCACTACTTTGTCACTAGACATCATAGATGAAAAACCTGATGGGATTCATTGCACCTGAAGGATTCTTTAAATTAAAGCACAGTCCTATTACGTTATTAACCGATCACCAATTAGACAGGATATTTGGAATATTAGGAAAAAAAGAAACCCTGAAAAATGGAAATGGTAGAATTGCCAAGAACTAATACAAGAAGACAAAACTTCTGTGTTTGGAAGAAAACCAGATTATACAGGTACACAGCGCTATGATGATGAAACACTTTCTGCTGAAAAATTTATTACCTGGATATTACACAGCATCTGTTAAAGCTAGTCATTTTTAAATCATTAACTCTAGAAAATATGCAGTTTTTAAAAATAACTAGCCAAAGAACTCTTTAGATTATTAACGCTGTTTTTTCAGTAACTCTAGGAATTTGGGAGAGTTCCCCAAAATGGAATAAAGCTATGATTGTAGCAATTACAGGCCTTCTAACCTGACACTGACCACAGATTAATCAAGTACCCAGCGTGACACGTGACTAAAAAGGAATTAAGAAGAGTAATATAACGGATCCCACTGAACATGGACTTACAGAAACTTGCTTTATATATTTTTCCATAATATATCTTTTAAAAAAAAAAAAAAATTAAAGCAGTATAGAGAGGGGTTTTTTTGTAGTTGACCAGATACCACATATTCTAATGAAGAAATCAAACTAATACTGAAGCCTAAGTAATATTCATTAAACAAATGAAAAATCTTTCTAACTGTTCAGTAAAAACATAAGACGGGAAACATTATTGATCAGTTCTTGTCCCTTTATTGTTCTATCAATAATCTGAAAACAGTTACTATTGATAAAATCAGTGATTGATAAAGGATAGGGAAAGTGGTATCTATAAATAAGATGGGTCTTTGATTAATGGGCCTGTGGCTAAACATGAAATATTGGGGGAAAAAACATTTTTTTGTGAAGGGGGGTCATACCTCACAAACCTGTAGAACTTTTTTGAAGGAGTCAAAGCCTATGTGGACAAAGATTTAGTTGATGTAGCCTTCTCAAATATCCAAAAGAAATTCAGAAAAGCTCATTTTCAAAGGCTTTTTAAGGGAAGGTTCTTAAATGGATAAACATTTTTTTAACAGATGGTAAATGGTCAGTGTTCATAAAAAAAGGGAAATCACCTGAGGAGTCTCAAAGGGATCAGATTGTGCTAATCAATCATCTGAAAAAGAATAAATATTTAGGCAATAACTTTGATATGATGATACTAAGGAATTTAGAAGAGTAAAGATAACTATAGAAAAGATGGCACTGCAAGATTTGTTGGTAGGATGGCAAAATCTGGATGCTAAATATGTGTTTGGATTAAAAAAAAGAAAAAAAAGACCAGACAATTTTATGGAAGAAAAATCCATCAATAGCAGTTAACTGTCAAGACAGTACTTAGGAAATTCCCATGTCATGTACTGTTGGGGACTGGGAGAATACTGCCATGAAAGTACTGCTACTGGACTCTCCTATTTTCCCTTAAGCATGTATTATTTAGCACTGGGGTTGTTTTAGGCTTTTGTGCTAAGCTGGGGGAGAGCTCAAATGCAGTTCACCAGTATCACAAAATAGCTGTTTGCTGCATATGAGGAAATTACAGGTACAAACACATTTGATGAGCTTTTCCCTGGGAAAATCACCTTCTGGTCATCATGTCACCCCTGCCAAGAAGCTAAGGACTGCTGTCAAAGAAGGGATATTTGACTAAATTGCATGTTGTATGCCTGTAGGTGAGAAGGCAATATAGCTTCCTTGGTAAACCAGGCATGAGCAAAACCCCATTTCTATATGGTCAAATATAAAGTACAAATCATTATGATAAAAAGTAAAGGTAAAAGAACAAATAGACAAAATTTCCCTGGTAGCAAAACTGTAGCTTGGAAAAGACCAAGCATGGCGTAAGGAGCTGAACATGACCCTCTGCAATGTTTCTGTAGCCAAAGAGCATTGTTTCTATATTGCAATCCTTTTTACCTGATCCTAAAAGATTGGTCAAGTTGACCTAAATGTCAGTCACCTGAACAGGGGAACAATATTTATTATTGGAGAGGGTACAAAGTTTCACTGAAGAAAATTTGAACTCACTAAGAACAATCAAAAATGAACTGAACTCAGGTCATTTATCACTTTGGTTAGATGTTCAGTACCAGAGAGATTATGAGAATGACAATGTTACCTGTTTGTACTGAGGAGAAACTCAACCTTTGTTAGTTTTCCCCAACCATAGACCTAACTACAAATGTGTGTCTGCAGAACCCTGAAGGATAAAAGTGACAGCTCTTAAAAAAATGATGTGCATGGTTGTTACAAGATTTATAAGCACTCTTAGGTTGGCAAAATAAAAAAGCTTATCTAGAACAAGTCTCTGCATTACACTTTAGTGAACTATTTCCATATGAAAAGGCACTTCCCAACCCCATACATTTCATATGCATATTTGTTGACCGAAAAAATGGGTGGAAAAGTAATTTTCTCTGATCTCTAAAACACATAGATCTTAACAGCTTTCCTCAAACTTTACACAATCTTGTGAAAAATCATCTTCAGGATTGATGCCATTAGCAAGAAATTTCAACAAGAATGCATAAATGACACTCAAACCATAAGACACGTGAAAATGCTTTGTGACATTGAGTCTGCCACATACTTGCAGTATTCAGTTTTTTGCACCAGTTCAACTGGAAGGGTTAAAAATAAATTTACAGCTTTTTCTGGTAGATCTGCCATGGCAACAGCTAAGCCGGAATTGTGGAGACGTGGCATCTAATTGTTGATCTTTGACAACATAGTGTCTCAGTGGGTCAAACTAGAGAATTCCTCTCAGTTTTCTGAGTACAGCATTAAGGCTGAAGTTAAATATCATTTAACTGAAATGTGAGGAAAAAAAGGCATTGTACTGGCAACCCCAGTGCTATTAATATAGGTCATATAATGAGAAAAACTAATTTTTTTTGTGGCTGGACATTAAAATGCATACATACATAGAACAGAGTAAAACATATCTCAATACGTTCTAGGACTGAAAAATATCTTCAAAAATCAAGACAATATAATATGTTTTGAAGTCAGTGGTTTCTGAACAACAGCTGAAACTTTCATATTTGTTTCTGTACAACTTTTCTTTACTTCCCCCTCCTTTACTTTCCTCTCCCTTTTTTCTTTGCATGTCTCTAGAAAGAAAAAATCTATTATTTTACTACAAGATTAATAGTAAGGTTTATTCAATGAGGTTATGGGATATAGATTTCCTTTGGCTTACTCTTCATCCATAGACACTAGAGAGGGATGAAACCTGCTGAAATATGTAACATTAGATTTTGTGAACACAAGACCTTAAGAAGCTAGAATATTACTCATACTAAGCTATTCCATTCTCATAAATCAGTCAGTGGTCATTTGGAGGCTTACTTTTGTGTACTAGTATTGCAAGAATGTTTACAAAGTAGTTTTACTGTGAGCATTGGAATTATTGTATGATAAAGATATTAATATATTAATATATAATTAAAAGGCTCTGATGATATTCTTTATTTTAAAATAATTGAACACATAATAAATATACAAAAATTCCTTTTAGGGGTAAATTTATTCAGTGTTTACTTTTTCTCCAAGAGGGTTTTTTAGATATCCAGAATAAAGCTGCATAGGAACACACCTAACAAATGATAAGTGGTGGTTTTTTGCAGGGGGCATAGTTCAGTATGTTGTTGAAATAGCCTGTGGCACTAACTGGGCTTCATTAGGCTTTATGAAGCTTAACATCTTTTGTTGTAATTGCTACCTAAAAAGGTGTGACAATATTTGACACGGTACAGAATGGTGGATGAGGTACGTAGTGAACGAGTGGAGGAAGCAAGTGTTGGAGTAAAGGTGCAAGAGACTGCTGGTGTTAAGCTTTGTAATTCTGTCTGTAACCTCCCTCCAGAGGTTATTCGAGTCACTTCCCCTGAAATACCAACTCCAGCAGCTTCTAATCTGAGAGATATAGTTCACTAATCTTTTCCTGTCAGCACCAAGTCTTCCAAAAAAATATTGTGGAGTCTTTTCACTCCCACATGTATTTCAGGTGAAGCATCCCTTCCTGCTAGCTCTTTCAATCCTTTTGGTTTTGTCTGCCATGGCACAGTGTTGGGATGCCCTGAGATGGCATCTGTAGCTGGCCCAGAACATCTCTGACAATTTATTCCTGGTGAAAAAGAACCAGAAGGACCAACTAAAGGACCCCCTGGCTCCATTCACCTGTTTGTTCAGGGAGAAGACTTGGCCAGGGAACTCTTCAACTTCCCCTTCTAGCAGCCAGTGCTCATGCTTGTTTTTCAGCCATTTGCTGTACGAATGGGTGAGGTCTGACCACAGCTAGGCAGCAGAACTTAGCTACATGGGTACCCTGTTCTGCACCACAGGCTGGGAGATTCAATGTAACGAACACACTGTGGCAATGCTGCCCAATTTATTTAGCTGCAATACAATTCTCATGTAATTTCTGTACTGCAATTTCTATGCGACTGCTTTATTTTCACCCCATTTGTCTCCAGTTTAGAGACAGGCCACATGGTAAGGTTCTACTGACTCCTGCTTTTGCCATTATAAACCCTTCTGCCCTTACAGGGAGCAGGGCAAACACAGATTACAAAACCCCATTTCCTATTTAAAAGCTCTATTTCCAACAATCTCCTAGCAATTTGTTATTTTGACCTTTGTACATATTTTTGCAGACAGAAGATGGGAGGGGGCCAGTCTGAGACAGGTGTAGGGAGACTGAGTTATAAAGAGTCATGTGCAGAGAGGGAGAAGACTTAACTGTTAATTCCCAGACATTCTAGTTTTTTGTAAAAGTAGAGAAATATGTTTTTTAAAAAACATGATGTTGACTGTTGGGTGGCAGCTGGATTCCACTTTTAATGGGAGCTAGGGATCTGGTCCTTAATCCTCTGKTTTGTAAAGAGTTTTGCATATAAATAAATGTACCTGGTACTACCAAAAGCTTCCAGACCATATTTTGGAAATTATTGGACAATGAGGTCTCATATAAACAACCATGGAGCAAACAGAGGCCTGATCATAAGCGGAGCGAGATGAAGGATGGGGTGCAGCCCAGCTCTGGCACTATGAGGGCAGGAGTACTCACTGCAAGGGGCAGCACGAACGAAGGAGGAGGATGGGTTTAGTGCCCTTGGCCACCTCTGTAAATTCATTCTTGCAAGCTGTAGTCCAAGAACTGAAGGCTGATAACTGAAGAATCAAGCCATGGCTTTGCTTGTACAAATTACATCCAGAGAACYGCTTACACACACACATGAGTTTCATAACATGCCTATTAGCAGATCTAGATCTGTTCCAGGTTAAAAACACATGCTAATGTATTATTCCTCGGAAGTGATTTCCTTAGCTGCCTTGGAGAAATGGGACCTGAAGGGCAGAGCAGAGGGGAGTTCCCCTGCTGGAAAATACACCCCTTTCCAGGTATGCACATGAACTGGCGGAAGGGCAACTTCAATTTATGAATACACTGTGCTTCAGGCATCTGCTGGGGTTACTGGCACTAGTTCTTTCAGATCTGCTTCCAATACCCCGGGTAGTACTTAAAGAGTAAAGAGAATATTTCAGTCAGCTGCCACAGACTGCCACAGACAGTAGTTTTTGCAGCCAGAAGAATTTTAAGACAGTTAGTTTTGCCAGGTTAAATTAAAGAAGGTATGCCATCAGTAGAAAGCAGCACTTTGTATAGATATGGTATGGTATGGTATGGTATGGTATGGTATGGTATGGTATGGTATGGTATGATATGATATGATATGATATGATATGATATGATATGATATGATATGATATGATATGAACTCCCCACAGTGTAACATGGTCAGCTGTAAGCATGGCGAAGTAGGCGGCTGATGCTCCATGTGCAAGTAAGGCATCCCCTTCTGTAGGAGCAGTTTGCCCAAAGAAGAAAACTTTTTGGGCAGGAGCAAAAAAAAAAAAATGCTCAACTCTCCAGGGCTCTCCCCTCAGCTCTTTATTCAATTCTGCCCTTTCCCTCTCTCCCTCCCACTTTCACTGCAAGAGTTCCCACCCTTGTGGTCCTGGCATCCCATTGCTGGCAAGAAAATTCAGTTTCCTCCACAACCATTGAGAATCTCTGAGCCAGCTCTAGCCAAAGAAAAGTTTTCCATCTTGCTTTCATGCTTCCTTTTAACCAAGCTCTACCAATAGGACATTAATGCCCTCACTGTTTGGACCTGTAATATGGCAGTGCCATTTTGCCACCTGCACCCTGCCCTGGAGCTGATTTTGCCGTGTAGTCAGGGGTTGACTGCYGTCACCACAGGCCTTAAGGGAATGGTACTGTGAGAAAGGCCAGGGTCCACGGAGCATCACCTCCTCCTGTTAAGTTCTCCTGGAAGCAGAAGCTTCCATGAATATATGCAAGGTTTGATACAAGACTTGGACATTATAAGGGTGATGTTGTAACTGAAGCAGATTTTTTATTACCTCTCTTCGATCAGTTGTCCTTGATCCCGCACATGACTGAACGAGGCAAAACACCTGGGACAAGAAGGAGAAGGTTTGCAGAGAAATGGCAAGGACTTTTCATTTGCCACATTTAGTATGGAGAGGAATGACTGCACTGGTTGGGCATTCACAAATCCTTATTCAAGCACGTGCATTCAATTATCAGGTGGCTTTCGGATAGCACAGTCCAAATGATCTGCCCAGCTTGGTCATCACATTTCCTGGCAAAGACATTCTGGCTGTCACAAATTATGGTATGTTATTGTCTATTTATTGTCTGTCTTTTCAGGGATGAAAATATTCCTCCTAGACAAGGCATAACATATGATATGATAAACCGTGCAGTTATGGAAGTTTACAACCCCTTGCTATTAATAAGTGGGGTGGGCAGCATCCCTTATATCAGAACATCCGCCTTTGAAATACAAAGTAACCACAACACATGATCTGTCAAAAACTATCATGATGATAAACAATGGGGTGAGCTCCAAAATAAATAAATAAACACTGCCAAAGAAATTATTTGCATATTTTTCTCTCTCCCCAACCAGTGCTTGAAAAATGTCCTCATTCAATGTGCTTGCTCATCCACGCAGCTGCCAGCTGTGCCTCCTTCCTTCAGCAGTAGTCACATGTTACATGGTTTGTAATACCAAGTCCATATTGCTGCAGAAACATAAGCTATGAAATACAACTCTCTCTGGCCCTTTAGAATTTGTGTGGAATTATGATTTCAGTGCTGCAACTAAAATTTGACATTCGGCTGAAGACTGTGGCATGCAGGAAACCAAGACAGACAGAGTACATGCAAAAATGTCCAGACACTAAGAGACATCTCCAGCAACCCTCATGTAATTAACATAAATCTGGGCTGCCAAAAGTACTAACAGCACTTGAAGCAGCTTTGAAATCCCAAATGCACGACTTCTAAATTTAGAGCTCTGTTCTTACTATATTCTGTTATGCACATGTTTAGATTTCTGTTGATTGTTTGCAGAAGAAAAGGAATGTAAAGGTTACTTGTTTAGAGTGAAACCGTGGCCTACAACTGCAACTCAGTATTGGGGGGGTGAAGAAAAACTCCCCTGCCAATGCAGGGGTTTAGAATGGCATCGTGATTCACAATGAGCTCAGGACTGAGGCAGCTGCTCTGCTCTTAAAGAGGGTGAGGTTGGCGATAGCGGTGTTTGTTAGCATACACAGTCCGCCCTGTTCCCTTTGCAGATGCTAAAAGAAATGGTAGGTCCACACAGCTGCTACGCTCACTGAGTGTGAGGTCCTGACCATAACTGTCCCCTGTGTGGATGGCACAGACATGGAACATAAAATTAGAGCACGATGTAGTGGAACTGCAGAAGGTTGCAACGGGGACTGAGTAGAAACCCACACCTCAAATATGGAGGAAGAAGGTAAGGACCAACATGGATTTTTTTCTTATTCAGGAGCGTCACCATTCCAATTCTGGTACTCAGTAGATACACTCATGTTTTGCATCCCCCTTAACATGTCACAGACAGCTAGATTTGGCTACAATTCAGTTGTGTAGCACCACCTATTTATCCATAAGGTCTGAATTTTTAATCTGTGTATTTGTTACAGGGCTTCTACTTCAGCAATTCCCGTCAGACATTTCTCCCATGGGCTTTTAAGGCACATCTGTGCCATTACATAGCTGATAGAAGGAACATATATCCTACTCCTGCTATTTTATCTTTTTTTTTTAATTTATTTCCTGTGTGGAAGGAGATCAATAAAAGATCATACTTTGTATCTACTTTCTAAAATCTAAATCTTTCTTATTTCCTGTTTCTAGAGTTATGTGCACCTTCATGAAACTGAAACTGCTTTAATGTGTGCTTTTACATGTGCTTCTGTAATGATGAGGCTGTTTTGCTTTGTGATTATACATGCTTTTATGCCATTATGAATCCTGAGATGAATTTTCTCTTTTTTCTTTTTTTTTTTTTTTACTTAATTATTCCCTTGTAGTTCTATTAACTCGGTAAAACGTATTTTGATGGGAAAATGCGATTGCAATTATTGGTCAATATCATTAAGTTTCTCCCTTTTCTCTGTTCCTTTGGGGCAATTCTGTAAGAACTGTCTCCTTTTCCCAGCAACCAGAAATTATGTTTCCTAAAGTTTAAGGTCTTTTTATACCAATATCTCTTCCTTTTCTTTGTAAATAATTTTAGCAGTAGTCTGAAGGAGAAAGAGCATGTACTCAGTAGAGTACACAGATACTACGGAAAGAGGCAGATTGCATGATTCTAATGGATACCATCACAGTAGTAGAGGGAATAATCTCTAGGTAAGGTATTAGGTTGCTGTTAATGTAACCATGAAGGCAGAGGGTGGTAACAGGATAATCCTAGTAGATATACTCCAGTGTTTAAACCAGTTTTATGGTATCCTCCACACGATAATGTAAGCAAAAGGGGTCAGATAAGGAACACATTTTTACCCATTTGTATATTAGTGAGAGGAGCCTAGATAATAAAAATAACAGCTGGAGAAGCTCTTGCCTGAGAAGGAATATTCTGCATTTGGTACTGGAAATATGATAAGATGGTTGTTATGACTAAAATAGCCTTTCATACTTCCAGCTTCTTCCATAAGGGTAAAATGGGGAAAAAAGGCACGGACAGGGACTTCACATCAAAGACACTGTTAGTTGTTTCTGATAGCTCAGAATGGGAGGCAAATGTTATGGATGAAACATCTACATAGCAAAAAAAAAAAAAAAAATTAAAAAAAAAATCTACTGGCCTGTTTGTAGAATCCACAATAGAAAACCTTCTCACAGTAGATAACAGCCTGTACTGTTCTTTAACATCTGCCCATAATGTGTAACAAAGCTAAAAATTTTAATAGGGGTGACTTCATCCCAGAAGATGCTTGCTCATCATCTCATGCATCACAAAATTTTCCAGAATTTCTAAAAATAATAAATGCTAATATCTTTATGCAGAAACTCCTGAACTCAAAAAAGATAACTCAGTTTTTGATCTTATTTAAATGAACTAAGAGTTAATTGCTACCATAAAGCAAATGGTTTCCTAGATATAGATATCATGATCTGATTGCATTTACCTTGTGCAGACAGAACATACCACCAAACTATGTGTGTGTGTGTGTGTGTGTGTATATATATGAACTTTGTGTAGGCTATTTTTTGGTATATTGTACAATAAAACAGTCATTGGTATATCAGATATTTAAAGTGGTAAGTATTGGCAAAATATGGGAACTGTCAAAAAATAAAATCCTGGATACTCACAAGCATGGTTCACAAGTAAAACGAATTATACTGAGCAAGAAGCTATCCTAGTTAAAAGGAGATTGAAAACAAAATAGAATATAAAATATTAATACAAAACCTGAGTAAATAACAAAATATTATAAGCTACAAGTTGAAATATACTCAGCCTGAAGAAAGGACTATATGCCCAAAAGCTTGTCTGTTTTTTCCAGTTACATCTGTTAATTTAGTAAAAACGTCCCCTCTCCCTGCAAAATTTGCACTAAATATATCCTCAAATAACCACGGTTACAACAATACGTAGTAACAAAAGGAATTTAAATGTAGAGGACCAAGAAAAACCCTAGGTTGTGTATGCTTATTCTAGATTGCAAACTGTAGCTAGGTATGTATGTTCCATAGATATTTTTGGGGTTGTTGTTTTAACAAAACACTATACCAATCACATTCAATAAAGTGCCAGGGACTGAGAGTTTATCACCTTCTAAGGATGGCACATGAGGAAACGTGCTAAAATGATATAGYTTCAAATTAACATATCTTATGAAAATACTTTACATGCAAAAGCCTTATAGAAACTAATCACAGATCTTTGAACAACCACTGTCATATTTTTATAAATATATGAAATATAGGGAATTTTCAAGGTATTGAAAAAATTCCTGTACCAATACAATTCTGATAGAAGGTTCATCTAACTTGGTTTAAATAAAATATTTTAAATGTAGTATTCTATTTACAGATAAGCTTGGATGAAAGAATTGTTGCCAAACAACCATTTTTGTCAAGATTACAAGTTTAATCAATGTGTGCTACCACAATAAACCCAGATTTCTCCAGAGCACAGGACACATCAAAATTGACCAAGACTACACAGATCAGGTTAAAACTAGCTCACTAAAAGATCTCAGACTAGGTAGTCCCATTTCTAAGGAAGTCTTTTAGGGATTTCTTTTTAGCCGTATTATTTTACATATGTGCCAGTCATCTAAAGATGGTACAAAAATCTTTGTTAACAAGTTTTGCAGGTAACACGAAGGTTAGTGAGGCATGTAATGAAAAGGATCATCAAGAATGAGCCAAATAATCTGCTTAAAATGCCACGCCCCCCAAAAAAATCATTTAGTAAGATTAATATATTACCAAGTAATATACCTGGGAATAAAGAATGAAAATTGTGCCTACAGGTTGAGAGATTCTGCTTTAGAAAACTGTGGCAGAAGTTTAAAGATACTAGGGGTTAAGCACCCCAACTACCAGTGCAAGTCTACGGCAAAAAATAAAAAACGTTTCATGTGATCCACAGACGTCTAAACCAGGAAAAATCAAGTGGAAGCAGAGAGGTGGTCTTGCCTCCATACACTGTCAAATCCTAGCTGTGAGGCTAGTTAAACAGGACTCTAAACCAAAAAACTGGACTGCCAGGTCTCTCCACACAGACTGCGGGTAGAGATGGGCTGTGCCAGGGGTCACCCGGCAGAAGAAGCTGGGCTCCACTGGTGTGGGTCATCCCACATGAGCCTCTGACCAGGCAGTGATTTAATGGGGTTTTGCTTTCCTCGTAACAATAGTGCGAGGAGCGTTGGTGGAGAAATCCCCTCCAGCCAGTGATGCCGTGGTTTTCATCTCTCCTGTGACATGCAGCTTAGCATCCCTAAAACCTGAAAGGTTTAAATCTCAATAGTTTGCTTGGTAGAAGGAATTTATTAGAGGCACCTGAGCCACTTCTGGCAGTGACCATTTGGGTACTGGAGACAGCACAGCTGCAGCTGGGAGCTGCGGCGCCTGGACTACGTTAGCTGTACCGCTTTCAGCACTGCTCCCAGTCTAATGCAGCTTTATTGCTTCCTGTAGCTGAGCTAGTTTGTTCAGAGGTAACGTGGGTATCTCTGTATGGCACTGCACCATGTCATGTGCATATACCTTTTATGGCCTGCAATGCACGGGATGTCAGGCTAAGATGATCTAATAATCCTTTCTGGCCTTAAACCGCATGAAACCATCATCAGTCAGTTCCATTAATCTTCCATGAAGGAAAATAAGACACCTGAACATAGCAAGACAGTGAGATACAGCAGTAAAAATGTTGAAAATGTTTCTCAACTTCACCCTGCTCTCTCTCTAATTCTGCCATAAATTACCAGCCCGAGTCAGGCGCTGTCTGTGGAGACACGGAGGCGCTCTCAGACTTTAACGGGCTGCTGCAGAGGACTTAGATTTGGGCTTGCTACCTAGGCAGTAGCAATTAGCACAGTTTTGGGGCAGGATAAGAGAGAGACGGTTGTACGCAAAGAAGTCCAGTATGGTTATCAAAGCCCCTGCACGGTAGCACAAGGATTTTTAGGCAGCCTGTAGGCCCACCATGTTAGGTACTGTTGGTCATGCAGCCCTTGCTATTTTCATGAGGATGAGAGAAAAACAAGCGATCTTGGATTTACTCCCTCTGTTTTCATGTGTCTCGTGTAAAATGCACTGAGCAAGTTGCAATCTGGAAATGGGTAAAAGTTTTGGATCAAAAAATCCAATGGATCTTGGCCAGTTTGTGCAGAAGTTACCAGAACACGGTCTCATTGCTCCATACACAGAGAACAAACAGCTTGAGGGCCTAAGCGTCCACATGATGGGGGTTTGGGAGAACCAAGCCTGGGAGATGTGCTGATTTTCTCTTCTGGCATGTGAATAGGTTTATTTTGGACAGCATCTGTTTTATTTTTTTGTTCTCCGTTGTATGTCATGTTCCTTTAAAAAGGGAGTGACTAGGTCAGATGGACCCCCTGGAGGGAGCAGAGATTCCTCCTTTCCCTGGAGAGCAGATGAGCATGCTTGAGGACTGGGTGGGAGGAGGAGGAGGATAGGAGGAGCTCCCAGGCTTCGGGGTGTAGCGGAGAGAGGAGAAGAGAATGGGAGCCCCAGCGAGAAGATGGGAGCCTGCTGTTCATGGAGAGGCTCATGAAAGGAGCGGGGAACATATGCACAGCCAGGCTCCCTTGGCGACAGGAAGAAAACTTCCTAGGGATCAGAGAGGATTGCGCGGAGCTTGCTGCAACCCAGAAAGTCACTGAGTTGACTGAAACCAAACCTGGAAGCAAGTACCCACCTAACACCACACAAGGGAAGAGGGGTGAAGCTGCTTATAAGCTTTTCTTTTCTTTTTTTTTTTTGTGCTCACAGAGAGGGAAAATGTTTCTCCGTTTATGAAGTTAAACTTTCTCGTTTCTATTCTATACAAATTGCCTTTTCGAGTTTAAAAGACCCTTTGGTCTCTTCAGGGAGCTCGCAGTAAGCAAAAAGTCTAGATCATCATCAAAGCCCGTCTGTCCTCCCACGAGGTGCGGAACCAGAAGTGAATCCCAGTTTTGCTCCTCCACACTAGAGATACGTGAATGATAGAAATACTGTGAAGCAGTTAATTAAATTTCATCTGTAGCATAAAACCGCCTCCAAAAAGTGTATGAAAAATTGGGAAAAATATATTAGTTAATATCTCCTTAATAATTCTTCAGTTAGTTTCAGTAGGTCGAACAGGGCAAAAAATGGATTTTGGTTCATTGGTAGTTCAGAAAAAAAAGACAGGGTTTGTTTTGGATCAAATTGAAAATTATTTTCTTTTTTTATAGTTTCATGAAACATTGCAAAAGTGATGCAACCCAAAATATTTTATGTGGGTTCAAACCTTTTAAAACTTGAAAAAATTGAAAGGAAATTTCAAAATGGAATGTCATTTCAAATGAAATAATTGAAATGCTTCACTTACAAAAATGTCAAAAGGAAGCATTTGATTCTTTCAGAAAATTACAAGGTTCTTTTCAAAGTGAAGCACTCAACAAAATTAACACAATTTTGCAAAATGTTTTGGTATATCTCTGTCTCCATTGCCGAAAAAAAAGTCGGCTGAAAAATTTCACTCAGCTTCATAAACAAGCAAACATTAAGAGCTAAAAAGCATGTAAGCACTGAACTTTTTCTGGCCATACAGACCAGAAGTGCCCCCAAAGAGCTAGTTTAGTCATAACCAGAATAGCCTACCAGAAACCCAGATCTGTTAAGAAGAAAAATTAAAAACAGATATGCCATGAATGTTTTTGTTGCTCTTTATTATTTTCCATTTTCTTTTACATTCCTTCTCCCCTCCTTTTGCCCAGTCCTTCTTAGATGCCTGTGTACCAGACATTCCAGGACAGAACATCTTGTGATCTGCACACAAATACCTCCCCCAGAACAATTATGGGTCAAAATCTCTGCTGGCAGAAATCGTCTCCCTACTTGTAAACTGAATTATGTTAGCTGGGAATCTCACCTGGTAACTTCAGATACAGTGATTTCAAAAGCTTGTTTTACAGAGAGGCTCAACATATTTTGACAGTTTTTATTCCGCAGATTTTCATAGGCACGACAAAAGTTTCCTATTTTGGGATTTGGAGAGGAAACAAAGCCAGTGCCAGCATCACTAGTGGATTTCAATTATTTCAGAAACTAAATTATTTTCAGGACAAGGTGAAGGACACGCAACGCTCCCTTTGCAGGCTAAGGACTCTCCTGAATAAGAAAAAGATCTGAGACATTAAGCAGAAAAGAAAAACTTGCGGCCTTTAGGACAAACTGAGCCTACAGAGTATTTTCACACGTTCCCAGACCTCCCAGAAACCTAAAAGCACATCAAACTGTGCTGGGGGAAGAGCTCCTTGAGCTAATGCTGACCTGAAGTGCTAAGCCATATGGCCTGCTGCTGTGCCATACACATGCCCCATCTCCAACTGTCAGCTGAGTTTATTAGTTTTGGTATCACACCTCAGGAACAAAGTTACTTTGCTTTTGAATCCACACAGGCTCCCAAAGTACCAGGTATGCACGATTCTAGGTCACGGGAAAAAATACTGTGTAAATGTGTCAATGCAGGTTAGGTTTATGCTGTCCCTATTTAGTAATGCTGGATGAATGTGGACCACAGCAGGCACCAGGATGCTGGAAAATAGACCAGGTAGAATCAGTTTAATGTCCCTGAGATAAAAAGTATATCATCTGCTCTGTTCCTAATCAACTGAGTCCTCTGGTGCTGATGAATTCATATGGGGGACTTCTGTTGTTTTCAGTGTTTCTTTTGAGGACAAATCTTCCCTTTGTTAAATCAATTTTATCTTTTTTTTTTTTTAATCTGAAAAATAGAATTCACTGGAAAGCTCTCTCTTTCTTTCTTTCTTCTTTACTTCTTTCTTTCCCTTCTTCTTTCTTCTCCCTCTTTCTCCCTCTTTCTCTCCTCTTTCTCGATTTGCTCTTTTGARGGCTTTTCAACATTATAGGAATACCAAGTTTGGACTTTGCCATTTTATTTTTTTCCTGGAGCAGCTCTGGGAAGTCTTGTGTTCTGGGTGTTCTGGCACTGTTGTATAAAGAATGAGGATCTTGAACAAAGACTTTCTTTGCCCAAAATTGTAATTAGTTGCTGAAGTTGCTAACAAAAGCAGAGGCAGATGAACAAAATGATTCTAGACATTAAAAAGCTTGTATGATGACAGATTGAAGAGATAGGGACTGTTTAGGGAAAAAACTAGGTCATTTCTGTTCAGAAGAACAACTAGACTTATTAAAGCAATGAAAATTATGGAAAAATAATATTAGCACAATTACGATGTCATTGTGTAAATCAGCATTGTACCTTTATGTTAAATACTTTGCTCTGTTGGCTAACCTACCATCACAAAAGTGAAGTGGGTTTTGAAAATTATTCTGATTCTTAGCTCTTGACACACTGAGGACAGTGAGACCTCGTGAGTGGATAGAGCTTTTGATAAGAAAGTCCACGTCTATTTACAGAACCTAGCTAACTCATGAGATTTACAGGATGAATTTTGTCATCTTTTGCAAAAGTCCAAATAAATTATGTCTTCCAATCTTCTTGTATTCACTCTTTTGTTATCACACCCAACAATTAAAAGAATGTGAATAGCTTACAGAGGCACAGATTTCTTTTACAGAAGCCATGGTGATCTGTCTCCATCATATTATTTTCAGCTGGGTCTTTTATAATTCTGTTTTTAATTAGCGTTTCAACCAACTTTCTTGGTGCTAAAGTAAGAATTCTCAGCCCTGAATTTCCCAGAATAACCTTTACAGTAAAATACTATTTGCAACAGAGCTGTTCTCTGAGAGAGCAGCTATTTAATTTTGATTTCTTCTACTTGCTTTTTGAACCCTTTTGACTAATATTTTATTTTTCAATTCTTGTTTTCAAAAGTTGGCATGCTATTTTTTTTCTATTATTCCTCACCTCCCAGAGCTTAGTTAGCATCTACTTCCCCTGTAGCACTACATGAAAGAAATTGAGTTTTACTGTAAACCCAAAGAAAGTCTCTGAAGAAGCGGCCATGGACAGGAGGGCATCACATATGGAGTAAAAGAGGGTCAATGGAGAGGCTGAGAGAGAGCTCAGCAATCGAGTTACAGCATGGTAAGGTAACCATATGGTAGAGCAGGCGTCTTACATTTCCAGTAGGTGTTGGATCAGTTTTATGTATCTGGTTTAAGGTTCAGCTCTACTAGTCATGGACATGTAGGACTCTCAGTGCTTCAGCAGCCTAGCTGAGTGCAGCAGGACGTATGACCTGACCAAGGCCTTTTTTTCAAATGAACAAAAACTGAGCACCGTCTGGCCATGTTTCGGACAAATCAATTTTTGTCATCCATTTCCTCAAAAAATAGCAGTTCCAGCACAGATGAAGACATGGGATCTGTTTTTTACAGGCTTTCAGGCTCTGTGCTGTTGATAGTTGCAAGCCTAAGAACCAAATTCTTAATCAGGGTATGAGACAGTCAAACATTTCAGAAGAGTTTTTTTCTATCAAATACCAACTGTGGCAGGGGTTCAGACACTTACGAGCCCAAATCACACTGAGACCAACAAGGTATAGGCTTCTAGGTATGTCACTGTCTTTGAAAATTTCTTCTAGGCCCAGAAATCTTGAAGCAATGCCAAAATACTCCCTAAAATCAAGGCCAAGATGCTGGTGCTGCTTCTTCAGACAAATCTTAACCACAGGAATTTACCCCTCTCTGGTATTTTGATTCTGACCTGTGATCAAACCAGCTTCCCCAGCCAGCTTATTCAAATAGCAGTTCTGTGATCTCCTATATACGTCTGTGGGCAGTATGCCCACCAGCCAAGTGTCCTAATCACTACACAATGGTGGGGTCTACACAGTGGAAGACATGCACTCCACAGTGGATCCTACAGGCTTGAACCCCTGGTCATCCAGGCTGACTGGTGAATGTCAGAGTTTCCTTCATAGCCCCACAAGAAATTATTTTTCTCAAATGCAAATGAAGGGTGTGTGAGCTGAGACAGGTTTTGTCCTGATGTGCTTACCTCAAATCCCCTGTGCTGACCCAGAGAGCGCACACAGCCAATTTGTGAAGTGCACTCAATTTGTATATTGTTCTTGAGCTTTATGCCAAAAGTTAATGTGATGTTTACATTTTATATACAGTTCCTAGGATAAAACAAGGCGTGCTCTAATGCTTGAAACTAATTTTTGTCATATATATTTTATTTGCTAGAGCTCCTTTATATTATTCTACCGAAATCTAGAGTTATATATCACCCAGAACAGCATGTACAAAAGAAAAGCAATTTTTAATTGGGAAGCTCAATAAAAACATAATGTTTAAAAATACAGAATTTTCAAGTATAGCAGCCAAAGTAACAATCTTCCTTCTCTTGGTGTGGAATCCAACCTTTGGTCCCTCAGATGAATTTCCTCTCACGTTGTTGTTGTGTTTTAAAGAACCAAGAAAATTCAAGTGATCAGCTCAAAGATGCTCTGAAGGACTAATTTAAAAGAGCTTTGCTGTAAATATCAATAATGGCATACAACAAATGAATTAAAGTAATGAAATACAAATGCTGTATGAAGGAAATAGTTCATGATATAGTTTTAATAAAAGTAGCAGAGAGAACAATCTTACTGTTGATTCTTCCATACTCTTTAAGATATGAAGAGAATGAAATGGAGTTCATGAAGAGATCATTCTTGCCCAACCTCAGACACTAAAGTTCAAGGGTCGCATTTTGTTTGTTAAAGCAGGGAGGAACATCACAGAATCCTTCCTTTATTATCTACAGGACTAGTACAAAGCTTCATTATTACAAATATGACAAGTGGATGTCTCTAATTTGCTCCCTGTCTCGTGGTTCATTCTGTGTAAAGTTTCACCTCGTGTGTATGGTCTATGGTTACCGATACCAGTCCAGTCCTGCTGTGCACTTGGTCCTGCCTCTTGGCTGGAGAAGTCGATCGCTTCCACGGCCCTTCACCTAGTAATAATTTCTTTGATTCTTCTGTGCTCATCATCTTTTTTATGACCTAACTTATGCTGAAAGTCTTAACTTGGAAAACATAATTTATATTCCTAAACTTAATAACAGATCTGTAAAGGTCTGTTAGCATTACTACCTCCTCGCTAGTATTCCTATATACATGTCCTATTTACTGTGTAGGTTAGGAGCAGTCCTTTTAGCTGTGCGTTTGTGCTGCACCTGCTATTATGGAGTCTTAATCTCCTACATAACATTAATCTTGAACATTGATGAAGGAATTTTTTTTTTTTTAAACTTCACTGGGTTTTCCTATGAACGATATTGTGAGCCTGAAAACTAAGCAGCAATCGTGGCCTACATGTTCCATCGACAAAATACTAAGTGATGACTTTAAGAAAAGTAAAGCTGGTAGGCAGTATGTGGCCAACTAAAGTGGAAAAGGGAGGAAGCAAAAGAATAACGGAAGACTACTCCCAAGTAAAAGTCACAGATTAGTTTCTAATGTTAGTGGACCAACAATTTTTTTAAGCAAAAAAAATCAATTAAGAGAGCTGAAAGATACAATTCTGTTAATCCGGTAAAAACAGAACAAACAATTAAAATAAAAAAAAGCATATTAAATGTACTGTTTCTTCTTTCAATTGCATATTTGAAACAAGCGTATTTACAGGGAAAAGATTCCTTTATAACCCATATTTTTTACATATTTTTACATTAGAATTAATGTTTTATCCCTTCATACATGATTTTAAATCAAGTTCATGGAAATATTTTCAGTGGATAGTGTTCACAAATCTGATAAAGTGCATAAATTCAATTGAAACACAAGAGGTGTTAGAAATTAAGTACCTATCCTTGAAAAAAAATAAAAAATAATTGATGTGCAAGTGCATATGTCGTATTAACTGTGTTTGTGCAAAACCAAAAACCTATTATTCATTCTTAGAAGAGTAGTGCTGAACAATTTCTTAAATCAGTGTATTTACATAATTAAGTTTTGGTTAGTTTATAAAGAAACCTCACTAAACCTATAGTGAAGGATATCTTATGTGTCTGACTATTGACCTGAAATTCAAACAACAAGCAGCAGCTCATAAAGTTCTTTTGGTGAGATATTGTTCCCTTCTGAAGGTCACAAAGGCAAGTCCACCATTGCCAAGTCATGATGCATCTGGCACTCTACTACCTTCTAGAAAAATCTCAGCCAAGTGAAGGTAAGGGATTAGCAGCAGGGGAGGAAAAGAGTGAGAGAAAGGGAGGAACTTTTGGTTTACTTTTGTCTTGAGAATCCAACAGCTTTAAAAAACTAAGACCAGAACACTATAGAAATTTTGATGATCCCAGGATAGAATTATTTCAGACAAAATGTCATAGTGGAGGCTGCTGGTTAATCAGTTGCTTTCTCTTCTCATCCTTATCACTTCCTATCTTTCATGTACAAGGACTCCACCAAATGAGTCCCAGATGAAAAAGTCAGGTGGTGTATTTGCATAAGAAAAAAAATTTAAACATTGTGTATCTCTGGTGTTTGAGATAATGACATCACATAATTCTCAACAACAGTTTCAAAAATCCATGTTCAAAAGTGCAGAGGAGTCATGACCTTCTAGGACTTCACTAATTAGCAATTGGGGAACATCCAAGAAAAGAAAAAAAAGGATCATTTCACTACTTTCCTTTTAGAGATGCATTAAAAAGGTCATGTGTTTTAAGGCTGAGCTGCATAAAGCAGAATTCATTGTCTCTTGATAAGAATGAGGTTTATTCTTTTAAACTCCTGGAACCTACACTTCAAACATAAAATGTCTTTCTGAAAAATGAAGAAAATCTGTTGATTAGTTTGTGTTGGCATTAGTTTAATGTAGATCTTTTAGAAGACCTCTGTGAAGCTTTTTTTCACCCAGATGTCTTACTACCAGCAAAACAATACAAGCTCTCCAAACCTTCCACAGAGTGAAGAGTCAGCCTATACACAGTATTTTAGCCATGACAGAATCCCACTCTTATGCTGAGCATGGCCAAACACACAACAAAGTCAACAGTTCATGTCATTCTTAAAACCATATTGATATCAGAAGGAATCAAAGCACAACTCTCTTTTTCAGCTAGCTTTCATTCTGTGCTCCTACTGATGGAATTGAGTCAGTTGTATGAGGAGAAACGTGCATGTGTTTAGGCGTCTCATTGGCAACTTGGCGACCAGCCTTTCCAGACAAAAGCGTCTTAAAACCTGTACAGTTATAGGTTGAAAAGCTACAGACCAGATGGAGGCTTTTCTTTACGTGATGTGAAGGAAGGTTTTAAACTTGGTTCAACTGGCAGTCTACTCAAGCATTGCTACAAAGCCAGGAAAAGCAGTGAGACCATATGAGCAAACCAAGTTAGAAATAGTGTTATGTGGTTTTGCTCGTAACAATATTCAAAGTAATATTTGTGGGGTTTTTTGTTTACCATTTATATATGAAGGACTAGTATTATGAAAAATCTTCCCCCCAAAATTCAAATATTCTAACTTGGAGTAAAGCTTGAAGGTAAAGAATAAAGAAAAAACAATTTTGTAGTAATTCCTTAACTAGATGTAAGGAACACTGGAAGTTCAACATTGATTTAAAGCAAACATCAATTTAAAGGAAAATATGAAACTAAGAACTTCAATTACCCTTGACTCCACCCATTAATGGATGAAAATGCAAAATTATTATGAAGCTACCTGAATGTTTGTGAACTATGCTGCATCAATTTTAAATAGATTTTTTTAATACCTCATAGTATCACTAAACACGTGAATATGTAATACTTTTCCTGAGTTTTCCTACAGTTTTTCTGTCTACTTTTGGAAATATACCAGCAACCTCGAATGACTCTTTAACATACAATGGGGGTAGTTGATTGCTCTGAGAAAGGAAACTACCTGTTTTTAAATGGATACAAAGAGGTCTTATCGTTCAGGAAGGTTATTTCTTGGAGAAAGTAAGACTTTCTGCTTTGGGAGTGGGGCTAGGCTTGATCTAGAAATGTGTTTCTGCGTCTACAAATATACACGTATACACACAGAGAGGTGAATGAATGTATGAATGAATGAGAGAAAAGCACAAAGCAGGTGAGCAGGTGCTCTCTAGTGTTAAAAGCAGTGATCAAACAGATGATGACAATTACAAAAAGGGGAAAGGATCTGGCAGAGTGACTTCAAAATTGCCAAAACCAATTTTAACCTGACAGCAGATTTCCACACCGCTGGCATAAGTATGAGGAAGAACCAGTAGGAGAACTCCGTTTATACACATCTACTCCGGGTGAAGCGCTCCCAGGAACCTGCCTACCAGTGCTCCTTGGGCACCAAAGTGCCCAAACCTACTTGTTGACTACTGCTGTGTCGGAAGAATCCGTTTTAACGTGAGCCCTTAAATAAAGCAAGCCTTCAGTTAAATCGTCCCACTTTTCCTTTATTCTGTGTGTCACCCACTTTGCAAGCGTACCAGGCGCTGAAGAGATTCAGCCTCCCACTGACTCCGAAGCAGTCTTCCCAAGACATGCTGGCCGGGTACAAAATCCAGAGGCAAAGACRTGGTATTGACTGCCTGGCTCCAGCGGAGCCGGAGATGGGGGATGGGGAGCGCTTCTTCCCCATGCAGCATGCGGGGCGGGGGGGGGCACTGCTCGCCCCTCCTGACCCCCCGAGCCGGCCCTTCCCCTCCCGACGGCCCTGCCCGCAGCTCCGGAGGGCAGCTCGCTCTCCCTCCCTCCCTCGCTCCCCGCCGCCCGTGGAGGGGGTCGCCCCGGCGCAGCCCGACCGGGCTGCTCGGTGCCGCTCGCACCGACACCGACTCGAGGCGCTGCGAGAAGCGGCGGCGGCTCCGCGCAGGCGGCGGCCGAGCGCGCAGGCAGCTCCGCGCGGCTCCGCGGGGGGAGCCCGGGGCGCTGCGCGGGGCGGCCGGGGGGGAGGCGCGGCGCGGGGCGGCGGCCGCTCCGAGCCCTTCGGGTCGAGCGACGGGACCCCCGTGCGTCTGCCTGCGCCGCACGGACGGCTCGGCGGCTCGTTCAAAAGCCGGGTACACCGATTTAATTTATTTTTCTTCTTTTTTTCGCTTTCCCCCTCAAGAAGGAGGAACTATCCCACCTGTGGATCGTACACTTGTTCTCTCCCCGAGAAACACTGCCTGCCTTTCAGGTGAAAATAGCGGGCTCCAGGAAAGCTTTGGAGGCCTTTTATCTTATACTTACGGATACGTATTTACTTATATTTCCCGAAGCAGAAAATGACTAAGACTCTTAATAGTGTAACATTATGGGAAGCAACTTTTCTAAGCCTCAGATCTGCTTTTTAGAGATCCGCTTTAGTTTTCTTTTCTTTTTTCTCAAACACTCCCCCCAACAATGTCCCAAAAGGGGGAAGCTAAATCCTCGTAAAGACATGGCCCGTTATTAGTGCAAAATGTCGAAGCCACAGACGCCCCTGGGGTGGGGGGGGGGGGGGTGGGGGTGGGGGGAGAAAGAAAGAAAAGAAAATGAAGCTACAAACAAGGGGTACGTTTCATATGTGTCTATTTGTGCGCGTTTGCGCGTCTAAATTCTCAGCGCTCCCCTGGGCAGACCCTTCTTGCAGTGTGTTTTGAAAATGAAATACACTATTCCACTCCTACCGAACTGGAAAGGAAAAAAAAAAAAAAAAAAGAGAGAACTGGGATAAGGGGAAAAGAAGTGACCATAACTCATGCGAACAGTCCACCTTTTAGTGCAGGTATCACGGGGCGACAGTTAGATAATACTGTTAATAAAAGTAATGACTGAAATATGAAAAGAAACCTCAGGGAAGGAGCTTACATAAACAATTACGCTGCCAGTGCTCGGGAGCACTGGAGAATTCATTGCCACAGCGCCCCCTCCCACACACAGCTTGAACTAAAGATTTTATCCTGAAGATGGGGGAAGAAAAGTTCTTTCTTTTGCTTTCTCCCTTGCTGTTTTCCCCGCTCTTTGTTTTAACCCTGTGAGCAGATCTACGGCAGAACGGCTCGCCCAGCTCACCCCGTCTCCCTTCGTTCACACAAGTCTCCCTGCAACGCACCTCGCTCGGGAAGAGCCTCGTAAACTGGGCTCCTTTTACTAGAAAACTGGACAACTCCGCTTGCACAGTATGCGTGTGTCATTTGTTATTTTTAAATACAATAGTCTATTATTTCACGTCGTTGTCTCCGGGAGATGGTGGCGGTCCCCCATTTCATGAGAGAAAGGAGAAAGCATTCCCAGACCATTGTGTGGTTATGTCACAGGAAACTGGTTCTGCTGCGCATTGTGTTACATCTCCAAACCCCACCAAGTTCCACTTCGCTCTGCTTAAAAAGTTGCTGTGACCGGTGTCATGACAATTGGGCAACTGGCATTGTCCGGGTAACAGGCGTGCGCGCCTCTGCGGGCCACAGGGAGCCCTCCTGAGGCGGGGAAATCGCTCCTTCMCGCCAACGAGATTTTTATTCTATTTATTTATTTATTTCCCCTTTACCTGGGTAAAACTTAAGGGAGCAGGGTCCTGAGAGAGCGGCCACCGGGCAGACGCCCGAGCGCCGGGCAGAGGCGGGCAGGCAGCCGCTGCTCGGAGCAAGCGCTCCCGCAGCAGGGGAGGGAGTGCGATTCCCACAGACGTGGCTTTCAACTTCACTCGCCCGAAAACTTCAGCCTCTGTCACTAGTGCAAGGAGATGTAGCTAATAAATGACAAACCGCAAAACCTGTCTCCCCGGACGGCAATGAGCGATAGCTGAAAAGGGGCAGGGGGTATGTCGGGGGGAGGGGGTTCTCGACTACCTTCTCAGCTGTGCTGGAGCAAACTGAATTAAAGAAGACAAGGCGAGAGCACCGCTTAAAATCTGGGAAGGTAAACGCTGAACTAATGAATAGATTATTCAAATAAAAACGCAGTGTGTAAAGTCTTAATGTCTCTATGTAGGCATGTTAATTTGCCACAGTTATTACCAATAAAAAGTGCATGTAATACTATTCTACTGTTTAACAGCGCAAGTTAGACGGCTTTTTATTAGTAACGGGTAGTACTATGGGAAAATTAGATTTCGGCGGTGGAGCCAGGCAGATGAAAAACCTCTTCCCTGCCAAAGGCATTCAAATCAAACAGAGATAACTCCGAGAAGAAGTTAAATACAGCCACGTACACTGACCGATATTTAAAAACGTTATTGATACGGTTTTCTGGTTTGTTTATCGCAAAGACTTCGCCAGCGATGTTTAAATGACCCTACTAGCTATTCGTTCTCCACATTGTGCAGAGGCAAATTAGTGGTGTACTTGTAATAAAATGCATACCGTCTCCTTGCAGTGGGTAAATCCTTTCCTTTCTGAAGCCATACAAAAAATATGCAAATCAAATCAACGCAAGAACTTGTCTTTTGAAATGATAATATTTTACTCCATTAATCTCTGACTGCGAAATTAACCCCGTTTCTGTATATAAAACAATATTTTTGGACTGCACAAATTAAAACATCAGAAATATAATCTGTTGCTCTTTGTGTTTGGGGGAAGGGGAGTAATGTTCCTGATTTAAACATTCCTCCCACCAAAATCGCAAAAATATATTTTCATAGAGGAAAGACATGCAGATGGAGGCAAAACARCACTACATTTTACACGGACGGGCACGTATACCTAGCGTGTATAACATACGTATATGCGTGTAGATATGTATGGAGATTTGTATCTCTCGTGTGTGAGTCTACACACGCTCTGAACTGAATTATATCAATTCTCGTGGGATCACGGTATTTATTTAAGTACTCTTCCCAGGTCATAACTGTAACACTCACTTAATAGCATTAATCCCTTGTTATAATGTAAACACAACGGCCATTGTATTCCCAATCTGTATTGTTCCACTAATTATTAAACAGGAGAAACTAAAAGCAATCAATTCGCGTAGATAAACACTTACTTACACCACTCCTGCTGGAAAAGAACAGACTTGGCTTCCCAGATAAAAATGCAGAGAGTATAGCACATTTTGCAAGGCATGCAGGTTGACTTAGAGAGATTCATGTATGACTTTATAATGTTGTAATTAATTTTGCATTCTCAGCTCTCCAGCTGCTGCTCCGTTCAGAAGCAGAGCTCATATACTTAGACATCGGTCTGCGGAACACAGGAATTGACTATTCAGATGTAATCGCATGATATCGATTATTCCATAGAAGTACTGAAATATGAATGTGTTTTATATAAAGCTCTTGTTTTTAGAGTTTCTATTTTTATTTAATATATGCGCATTAATCACCAAGCAGGGAAGCAAACGTCTTTTCTGTAATCTGTTGCACTGAGTTTACTAGTTGTTTATCACTCTCTTATCAGGAAGTCGGGAGTTAATGACAAGAAATACCTGTTGGTGTTAACCTCCTCCCCCTCACCTGCTTTTTTAAGGATTGCCTCTTCTACAGGCCAGCTGATAGATCTGGATAGGAATTAATCCGGTATGTCTGGTGGCCAGATCTCTACTGCTGCGTGCAGGGGTAAACTGGTATGTGGGTTTCACAGAAGACGAGGAGAGGAAGGGAAAGAAGTAAAAAATAAGATAGAAAAAGAAAATGGAAAGCTCGGATTGCTTCAGACGGTATACGCATCCCGATACTTGACCGTAGTTTCAATACGGGATTTTCCCCGGCGTGTCCGCAAGGCTGTTGAAACGGCTTCTCGAAGTGTAGTTTTTTATTAGCTGCATGTTTAATTGATTAACAATAGGCTGCCCTGCTAACCCGCAATTCTTCAGCTATTGCCATCTCCCCTCCCGTCGGTGGCCAGCCGATTCCCCGGCGTACCTCATCAGATGCCTTTTCTCCATCCTACCTAACTGAAATTACCTGAGGTATTCCATGAAGAAGTCGGCCGTAAACGTCAAGTGACTTCATTTGGTCAAATTCGGGATAAGTGCTCGCTCACAGATGTTGGGAAAAATAAAGCGCATGGTTTGAT
>JASVER010000049.1:1660783-1870770 GCA_030449065.1 Oceanodroma leucorhoa | reverse complement strand
CTTTTCCCTTTTTTTTTTTTTTTTCTTATTTTTTCTCTTTTCCCCCTCTCTTTTTAAGTCGGTGTTTAGAGGCGCTGCGGGCTTTATCCCCGTGTGGTTTTATTTACTTTCAGTGTGTTTTGTGCTAATGGTTTAACTGGATTTTCGGAATGAAAAGGAGCATCTGTTTGCGATCTGTGAGCTTCGCTTAAGCCCAAGATGGTTGTGGTGGCCGCAGTTTCGGATTTCACTTTCTTCTTATTAGTTAAAAGGAGCATTTGCAATTGCGTGTGTGTGTATTCTGTGCATAAACTATATAAATAAAGCCACAAACTRTATAAATAAACTGCACGTCTAGATGGTTATATAGTTTTATAAACACACACACACAGAGCCAGACACGTATCTAGTCCGTACACACAAAGACCTGTGCCCAGAATTTAAGACTGGAGCCGCTGTGGCGATCCTAGGAGGGGATGGCAGCGGGGTAGTTCACTCTCCCTGCAAAGTGACAGGGAAAGTACTTGCTTTCTGTCTGTAAAATATGGTGCACAAATTGTCGTGCAGTCTTTATTCGGGGTGGTATAAAAGACCTTAGGATCTCGCTTGCTTGTTTTTCCTGTTGAGAAGCAGTAGGCGAGTGGCTGGAAGTTGCAGCGAGGTTGTGAACTGTGCGGGATATTGGGTGATGTTGCGCCTGTGACTCGCCGATCTGTGGGATTCAGGGACGTGCTGAAAGTTAGTGAGTTCCTTAGCGATATCTTTAACTTTTCTTGCATTATGCAGACATAAATAAGCGCAATTTAAACGTTAAAGGGCGAATTAAAATGCTAATTACATCGCATTTGAACAATTCGAAACGGTGCATATCTTCTGATTTGCAAATTGGATTTGCAATGCATTAGTGCAGTGAATTGCTAAGTGGCGGCTTTGTTGTATTTTCTATAGCAAAAAAGGAAACATCTTTTGAACCTTTGAGAGAAATGTAGATATCAAGACACTACCTGTAGGGCCTTTAAAATGTCTGCGCGGGTCAAAAATTATATTGGGAAATATTCAATTACAAGGAACTGAAATTTGTCAGAAATACTAAAACATCGCCGATTTTAAGCGCGTGTGCCTGTGTCTGTGTGCTGGGCGGAGGAAGGAGGGGGGGCAATCGCAACTTAATGGCCTTTGGGTGCTGCTTCTCCCCCTCATAGAATATGGATACAAGACACCATCCCGGGGAAATACAAATATAACAGCCGATCTCGCCTTGACAACTTACTAATGGCTATCAGCAATAACAAATTGCCAACCCCATCGTTTTGTTCTGTCCAGGGCTCCCCTTACGACGCCCATACGACGGGGATGACCGGAGCCATCAGCTACCACCCGTACGGCAGCCCTGCCTACCCCTACCAGCTCAACGACCCCGCGTACAGGAAAAACGCCACCCGCGACGCCACGGCCACGCTGAAGGCCTGGCTGCAGGAGCACCGCAAGAACCCCTACCCCACCAAGGGCGAGAAGATCATGCTGGCCATCATCACCAAGATGACCCTCACCCAGGTCTCCACCTGGTTCGCCAACGCCCGCCGGCGGCTCAAGAAGGAGAACAAGATGACCTGGGCCCCGCGGAACAAGAGCGAGGACGAGGACGATGACGAAGGCGACGGGGCGAGGAGTAAAGAGGAGAGTCCCGAGAAGATGCCCGAGAGCAACGAAACCTCCGCGGAGGACGAAGGTGGGCGCGGGGTGACCGCGGCCGCGGCGGGGTGGCCCCATCCCGCCCCGTTGCGTGTCCCCGGAGCGGGGCAGCGGGGAAGGGGGTGTGGGGGGGCGGCGTTTAACAAAGGCCCGCTCAAAACGCGTCCCGTCCCGTCGCCTCCGGCTGCTCCGGGCGCTTGTCGCCGCGCAGTGCCGGTGGCCGGGGCGGGCGGGGGACGGCGGGCAGAGGTGCSGCAGCGGCGCCGTGCAGGGGGCAGGCGGGGCGGTGCGGGGTGCCGTGGTGGAGCTAGCCCGTGGGGATGGATGCTCCTCGAAACGGGATTGCAGGGAAAAGACCGGGACGGCTAGCGGTCTCCCTGCCCGCCGCGGTGGCTGTGGCGGTGGCCGTGCTCGCTTTTCGCCCGCTCTCTTTTGCCGCCCCCCCTGACTCTGCCTTTCTGTGCCCGGCGGACCCTTGCAGGGATCAGCTTGCAAGTCGACTCGCTGACGGACCACTCCTGCTCCGCCGAGTCGGACGGCGAGAAGCTGCCCTGCCGAGCGGGCGACCCCCTCTGCGAGTCGGGCTCGGAGTGCAAGGACAAGTACGAGGACATCGAGGAGGAGGAGGAAGAGGAGGAGGAGGAGGAGGAGGACATCGAGGAGGACGACGGCGGCGGCGGGGAGCGCGACCCGCCGGCCAAGCCAGCCACCTCCTCGCCGCTGGCGGCCGTGGAGGCCCCGCTCCTCGGCCACCCGCACGCCGACGCCGCCCGCAGCGCCAGCAAGGCGGCGCTGGGCGGCCGCGCCTCCCCCGGCCCCCCGACGCCGGCCAGCAAGCCCAAGCTCTGGTCGCTGGCCGAAATCGCCACCTCGGACCTCAAGAGCCAGACCCTGGGGCCAGGCTGCCAGCCTGCGCCGCTCTCCTCGGCCACCCCCGCCTCCGCCCCGCACAGCGCTGCCTACTCGCCCTCCTCCCTCCTGGGGAGGCATATTTATTACACCTCACCTTTTTATAGCAATTATACAAACTATGGGAACTTTAACGCTCTCCAGAGCCAGGGAATCCTGAGATACAACTCCGCAGCAGTGGCTTCAAACGAGGGACTAAGTCAGACTGTCCTAAATGCCAGCTCTGTCCACAAGCAGAGCAGTGACTCTTTGAAAACGATCACTAACCAGCTAGAACAACATTACAGGCCCTCTAGTTATGACTCTAAGAAAGGTAGGTGACTTGTTTTTGCCGCTTTCTTCCCCCTTCTCCCTCGCCCTCCTTCCCCGACCCGAACGAGTCCTTTATACGCTGCAAATACCGAAGCCTTCTCTGGAGAAAACTGTGAGCGCACTGTCACCGCTACCACCGCCGAGTGAAGATGGGCAATAGTACAATCGGGGGATTAAAAATGGCGTGTCGCCGTCATATCGATACCTGCCTCTAAGAACCGAGAGATGAAATGTAAAAGACGACTTTTAGATCAGTCTCACAGGCTGCAGACGCAGCTTTTAAAAGTCATTTTTAAAAGGAAAACTATGCACACAGATATCCAGAGAGCACTGATGTCATTGCCTGTAATATTTTTTTTTCAACAAACTGGTTTTGCTCTCTTTGTTTCCAGTATTCTCACGGGTTTTTTTGCAGCTTTGGGTTCAGATAATTGCTGACCTTGGACATGAAATTACGTGGAGCGTGACATTTTTAACAGGGTGGGTTTTTTTTTTTTTTTCCGAAGAAGTTTTGCACTAATATAATTGTCAGCTTATTCTAACAAAATACTCGAGATACGGGCAATTATAAAATATTRGCCAGCCTTTCAAACGACCTAGCTACGAATTCTGCACGAGAGAGGGTTGGGACCTACACACACTGTATAATCTAGTTAGCTGGCTGTGTCCTGTGACTAACTGACGGTTATATTTTGACAGATCCTACTGAAGTCTGCACAGTAGGAGTACAACCATACCTATAGAAGTGCAATCACACAGCAATGCAAGTAAGTGAGAACATTTTCTATTACACTGATCATTTGGCATCAGGTCTAAGACACGCTGCACAGTTCTAGACTTGCTTAACGTTAATTTCTTGCTTCATTACTTAAGAGTCTGATTACGAAGTAAGACACTGTTTTCTGCTGTTTTTTTAGACCTCTCATTACGGCTTTTCTTTCTCTTGTTTGTCTTCATTTTAAAGTCAAGTTAGGCAGTTCCCTCACCTTGCATACTCTTCGCTTGTGTAAGGCGAAGCCGTAAGGACTATTTAAATGTTATGAAAAGAAAGCTTTAGAAAAAAATATTTTTGAAGGTATTGTTGTTTAAAAACAAAGTGCTTGTGCTCACGTGGCAGTGCTAAAATTGTACATTCTGACTGAGGCTTCACGCAGTGACCGTGTATTTAAAAGAAAAAGGGACAATTATTATAGATCGACATGCATCTTAAGCAGGGTATGTTATCTGTGAATTGCCTCTTCCCTGGCTAGCAATGGCACTCTTAATACCTCCACTACTGAGAGCTAAATAAACAACAAAAAAATCGCCTTGCCGATATTTTTTCTACTAATTCTTTAGTTGGAAGAAATTAGACGAGTAAGAATTTTGCCTTACTTCCTTTTTTTTTCCCGTTTATTGGTGTTAGAGTGTAATTGAAGGATTTTTGGATGATCTGGTTTTTTCCTTGGTCCACAGGTAGGTGTCACAATTGCTTTGAAAAAAAGTCAGCAAGCCATCATCTCTCCCCGAGCTAATATATATAACAAATATCTAAATCCGGATCACATCTTGTGCCACTGTATAAAAGAAGACCACAGAGCACTATTAAATCTTCAGACTCTAATTATTAAACCAGAATTTTGTTGGACATATGTGAGTTTGCTGGTATAGTATAGTTTCCCCAATGTATGTGTGACTTTTGAAAACAGATCTGTTTTTCTCAGGATATCTTGAATTGATCACTTCATTGCCACGGTATATATTCGATAGGTGTGATAGGATTTATTGTAAAATTTATTTGTAAAAGATGTATACAGTAGAGATAATAAAGACGTGATTGGAGAACTTGAGTCCTTAAAAAGTGGATACAAATTTGATATTTATTTTTGTAACGATATAAAGCTTCTAGTAATTTATGCAAGTTGTATTGCAATGGAATCTGAACTTTTTGTAAATAAATTTTGCCTGGTTTTTATTTGAAACGTTGATGGTTACACAATCTTTGGTTGTTTAACGAGAATTCTTTACTAATTTATATCTCTAATTGTAAATAAAAACAGACTAGTCTGCAACAATATGGTGTTTTTCGTTCATTTCCCCCAAAATAATAATCTATTATTTAGAAAATGACGAAAGTTGTAATTTCACTAGTAGAGCTTAGACCATAAAATGAGTAAGCAATTTAAATATGTTGCAAAGATATGCTTTGCATAAATTAATTCCTTCTGGGTTGTTCCGTTATACTTAAGCTTTAAATACACACATGTGTGCAAATACGTATTTGTATATATACATGCATATGTGTAGAGAGAGTGATGTGAATACATGCGTGTTTCTTATAAACTATTTATGCTGGGTGTGAAGTAGCTCTTTATTTGAGTTAACATTCTTTAAATCCACGATTTCTAGGGGAAAAAAAAAAAAGAATCATAATCAACTACAGCTTATTTCTACTTTCTTTGTTCCTGCTTCTGACTAAAACATGCAAAGGCAAAAAAAAAAAAAAAGGATAAAAAAGTCCAATTCCTGTTTTTTATGATTTCCCCTCTTTTTCTTTATATCCCTAAACCATATCTTTACAGTCGCATTGGAAATCCACTTTGATTGGGCTCATAAAATCAGCWAACTAATCATTTTAATTTTTAGTAAAATAATGGGAATCCTCATATAATATAATTTCAGAAAAGAAATGAACAATCATTTATTTTCCCCAAAAGATAAATTGAGTGAATATAACTTACGGTTATAAAACAAGAATAATAGCTTCTTAGATTGCCCTTTAATCAATCATACACTTATTTTTCAAGAGGCTCATCTATTTTATTCCATGATTAATAATGTTCCAGCGTGAGAGCATTATTAGATCCCAGCAGGGGAGATCCTGAATGCTTTTAGCTGCTTTGGAATGGTCAGTTGGGGTTCATTATGGTCTGATATTGAACAATTTATAAAATCTTGTCTAAACATCTGCCAGCTCAGATAGGCCGATGTGTCTGAAGATGGGAAATTGCTGGACCAGTTGATATTGACAAACGGATCTCTCTCCAGTGGCTTTTTGTTCAGTGAAAATTAGTGGCCTCTTGCTCAGGTCTTGTTAGAAAGGGCATTTGAAAGTGATCTTAGATACTTCAGGCATCAGCCTTGGGAATGTTAACTGGATAAAGAGCCGTGCTAGTCCGGACTCAGGAAATATGTTGTGATTATATTAAATAGGGGGAAAGGAAGCTGTTTTTCTTAAATACATATACGCAATTCCATGATCCATCTTCCCCTGCACTCCCCACCCCCCCTTTCGTATTTTACCCCTAAAAAGACGTCTAACTGATTGAGAAAATGCATGTGTTTTTCAGCTGATAGAGCAGAAATTAATATTGTAATTCTGGAAAACTCTGGGATCCATCTAGCTAAATACAAAACACTGAAGATCTTTGCAGCTGGAGGCCTACTCATCTTCTTATGTTGTTTGTAGAATGATGCTTCTTTGCTCCTGTAACATCGTGTTTTTCATTGAGGTAAAATGCAATTGTATCTGCGTGCAGTGTGTAGTACAATTAGACAAACAGCTAAGAGGTAATTCAGTTTTTTCCCTCCAGTTTAACATATGATGTAGATGCAAATATTTACTATAATCATTCTCGACCATCTTTACTGTGCACTTCAGGAAGACTTTACGGAGGGACTTTTTATGTTGGGGGAAATGCCTGAACTTTCTTTTCCCCAGTCTTGCTCCTACTCCATCCACCCCCACCACCCACGTTTTATGTTCCAAGTCTCTGTTGGACACAACGTGTACATTTCAATTGGTAAAAACCAAAAGCTGTGGCAGAGATTAAAAAAGGCTAACGACATTCCTTTGATGTTTATACGCCCAAAGACTTATAAAAGATTTCCATAATTTACCCACCCTTGCTAGTATTTAGACCTGGATTTCTTTCTGGAAAGAAAAGTAGAAAGACTTGGAAAACTCGCTTTTAAGTATTCACTATGTATGTAAAAAAACCCAATGGACTTCTCTCATCCTCTGAGAAATTCACGAACGGTTCATGGATGCAGATGGGTGACACCCAAATGATTTGGCAAATAAACTTATTTTTTGAACAATAAATTAATGGGCAAGAACTGCATATTCAACGTCATTTGAGATTTAATAATCAAAATTGAAAGCAGGAGAAAAGTGTAGCCTTGCTAGATTGTTGGCACAAACAATGCGATTATTTCAGTATAGCAAGAAAGAGGCATGAACGATAAAATGCATCACTTTGTGTACGGTTTATTTCATAACGATGCTAATCAGCCCGCTGGGATTAAAATCTCACACCCCTTTCTATATTTATTCCCTCTTCCCCCACCCCCTCCCCTCGTTTCTGTGCTCCTTTCGGAGCGGGAAAGACAAACCCTCCCCTCTCCGGGGCCAGAGGTTTCATTAGAGCTGATTTATTGAAATTCAGGCTTTAATCTCAGGTGGGATCCCGGAGGAATTGGCGCTGTCGTCAAATAGGAAGAGGGTCGCTTTCCACTTTGCACTTCCTGGGCTGCTTTTTTCCTCGCTCTCTGCAAATGTCAACATTTGTTCTCAATAAGAGAGTTATTGTTTCAGGAAAGCTGCTCACCAACTGCCTTTGAGAGCGGAAAAAAGCGTCGCCCACCTTTGTTTGGCTGGAGAGTGGGGGGAAGGGATGGGGACGGAGGTAACACGCAGCCCAGGCCAGCAGCGGACAGACAGAGAGACAGACAGACAGACAGACGTGGGAATTGCTCCTGCACACCAGCTCGCTGCTGGAAGGGAACGGGCCCGGCTAAGGGGAAAGTTAACGTAAAGCGCAATGGGCGCCTGCGTTTCTCTCCCCGCGCCATTTGCATCTTAGCCACCGACGTGCTTAGCCCCTGTAAGAGAGAGGGAGACCGCAGGAAAAAAAAAAAAAAAGTAACAAAACCAACAACAAAAAGAGGATTGCCTTCCCAAACGTCCACACGCGGAGGTGTCCAGGTTTTGGGGTGAAGGGTGATTTTCAGGTAAAGAAACAAATTGCAAGGTGCACCGTCTGATTTAGCCCTACCTGGCAGCACCCACCTCCCTAATGGGCCATCAGTTAGCTCCCGACAGGGGGGGCCGGCAGCCCCTCTGAGAGGAGAGGGAGCGGGAGCGGCCCGGGGCCGGGGCCGGGCAGCCCGGAGCCGAGAGGAGCAGCCCGGCCCGGCCCGGCCCGACCCGGCCCGCTCCGTCGCGGCCCCTCCGTGCCCAATCTCACGGGAAAAAAAAAAAAAAAAAACAAACCTCTCGCCACTGGAAGTTTCTGCCTCCGTCACTTGTTACATCTCACTTAAAGGCGGTTCAGACCCACCGCGCCGCTGAGTAACCGTGGCAGAGATGTAATCAATACCGGGAGGATTTTATCGCTTATTAACTTTTGAAAAAAAAAAAAAAAAAAAAAAAAGAGAAAAAAAGAAGAAAAAGGCGGAATTTACATATAGGTCGATTCGTTGCCTTCTGCATTCAGACATTTCTCGTGTGCTTGGGCAAGCTTCTCACGATCCAGTTAGTCGAAAAGAGCCTTTCCATTGTAGGAATTTAATAATGGTGGTAAAAAATATTGTTATTAAGAGTAATACTGCACATTAAGTAATATGATGTTCACCCCTTTGTTTTTAATCCGGTAACTAATAGCTCAGGTATGTTTCCGGCTTCTAAAGAAATAAAAGCGAGGCAAAAAAAAAGTTAAGAAACAAAGGGATCCACGGTGAATATTCAAAGCACCCATGCATCTAATCCCTGATTATTACTCGGCGGCTCTGAAGCAGAGTCTTTATTAAAACTACAGAGGGAACGCACGGCCGGCGGGGCACATGCTGGCAGATAGGTGGCTGGGAGCTGCAGGCAGCGGTCTGGAGGCAGGCAGGCTCTGCAGGAGCGTTTTACCTGTGAGCGCCCTGGCCGAGGTGACAGCCGGACTCCCGCAATCTGGACCCGTGCCCCCCTCCCCCGCGCCCCCCAGCCGTGAGTCACGGGGGAATGTCACCATTTCACGTCCAATCCGGGCCGAGCCGGCTGCGTTTTCCCTGAGCAAAAGTAAGGGACGGAGGGACGCGGCAGCTCTGCCTCGGGGGCGGCCACTGCTAACTTTGCTCCCTTCGGGATTTGGGGACTCAAAGGAAAGGAAAGGCGGGAGGGGAGGCGGTCGCCCCGGCCCGGCCCTCCTCGGAAAGGCAGGAGGGCAGGCCGGCAGCGAAAGTCACGTCTGCTCCACCCGGGCGTGTGTCATCCGTGACGGGGGATTGCAAAGCACTCCCGAATATTTGAGAGGGGAAAAAAAAAAAAAAAAAGTCGTACTGCTCCTAGTACGGCGGCTGTGCGGATACTGTCCGTGCTCGGGCTCTTAAAAATCGCCCAGGAAAAAAAATAATAAGTATGTGCATTTTTATAGGGAGATAAATTGACAATTTATTGTGTATAACTTCTGATCAATTATTAATCGTTAGTGTCAACAACAGGGTTATAATTACCTTCAGTTATTTAAAGGAATATTTATTTTTTCTTCTCTCTGATCTGGTAATTAGTTAATGCTCTGGAGTAATGAATTCGAAGCTGATCTGATAATGATTGAGACAGGTTTTTTCCCCCTCTTTTGGCAACCCCCGTCGCGGAGGCGGGGGGAAGGAGGGAGGTGTCTCCCCCCGTTTGCAGGAGAGTCCATGTAAAGGCAAATCGCGCGCGTTTCACTTTTCAGACCATAAATAACGATTCTGGGAGGAAAAGGGCGAAATGACAAACAAATAGAGCGCAGCTGGGATGAATAAGGCCGATCAAAGTTAGCGGGGGCCGACGCTTCCCGCAGCCGCAGCAGGTCTGAGTCCCATAAAGGTGCCAGCAACTCTTACCTCTCTCCCTGAGATCAAGGGCGAGGGCGAGCAGGACATTTTAACCCCCTGACATCTTTTTCGCGAGTAGAGGAGAGGGAGGAAAAAAAAAAAAAAGAAGAGGAAAGGAGGGAGCTGAGTATTTCTCGTTTGAGGAAACGCTTCTCCTCAATGCCTTCACGATCGCACAGGGGAGGGGAGGGGACGCTTTACCTGGAGCCCGCGAAGCTCCCTGCCCAGCCCGCGTAGGATGCGCGGGGAGCGGCGCAGCGCAATGCGGGGCTGGGCTCGGCTCCGCTCCTCGGAGCGGGAGAGGCGCAGCCTTGCGCGTTTAAACGATCCCGAACCCGGCTTAGCCCTGGGGATGGGGAAGCAAGAAATTGTTACTACATTTTTTTTTTCCTCCCTGCGGGAGCTCGGTAGAGTTTCATCATTAAGGAGAGCAGCAAGAAGGGCAGCCCGCAGGGACCGCGGCTGCCGCCTTGCTCCCGGGTCTTGGGGCGTGGGTAACCCCCCTCCTCCCCGGGCTTGGGACCTGGCAGCCAAAGGCGAGGTAACCACTGAAAAGCTCCCCTCCACCCACCCATACACGCGTGTGGCGCTGAGCTGAGGTAGAAACTCCATCGTTGCCCCCTACCCACTTCCCTCCCGCTTTCCTCTAGACCTCCACTTAATTTAGCGTCAGGCGAGGTCTTGGAGCCAAAAGGACTTTTCGTTTTTAGCGCGATGGGGCTGATTTTACGGCAGATCTGCGTGAGATGGAATACGTGTATATAATATTATTTATAATGGTCATATGTTTTATATATAAAATGTTTCCCCCGTGCAACAAAACTGCAGTGGGAATTGCAGTGCAAAATGCAAGTTTTAAAATTAATTCATCCTGACAGGTTTGACATCGCCCGGCTCCCTTTTTCCTGCAACTCCGTCCACAAATGAATGCCGCTTCCAGAGTGTATGTTTTAATTTGTCACATCAAGGCAATAAAAGGCAGCAATATATACTTAAGCCAGTTAACATTGTAATAACAGGTTTAAAGGAGCAATTAAATGGTAGTGAGTCGCATGTCTAACTTTCTATAGGCATTACCACATCAATGGTACCTTTTAGACTGACTATAACTTAGCATGATTGTCTCAATTAGTTTAGCTACATGATAGTTATTGTGAACTCTTTGTGAGTAATCAATGTTACGCAAGCTTATGGGAAGGAGTCTTTAATAGGGGTGAGCAGCAGCTAAGTAACACGGACCTCCTATTGCCAAAAACCACCTTTCTCTCTCTCTCTCTTTTTTTTTTTTTTCCCCCCTCTCCTCTTCATTTCCTTCCCCCAATCCGAAAGAAAGAAACGGTAATTTATAGTCTTATAAATCTGTTTCCGAGATCGGTGTAGCTGAACGTAGATTTACAGGCAAATAACGACTTCTGCCGCGGCTGATAAACGAAACAGCCGCTTCAGTTCAGCGCGGATGGCGAGGCACCCCTGCTACGCTTCTCCTTTTTTTTAGTGGTGTGTGTCGTGGCTGTTGACTGTCACGATTGAGCCCCGAGCCACAAATAACAACGAGGGATGCTCACACCAGATGACATGTGTGTACAGAACACTTAACGGGCGCTAAGTTTCCCCTTGCTGACACCGGAGCCGGTCCGAGTCGGCGAGTTGCGGAGAGAGACCCGTGTGTGCGTGTAAACCAGAAACGGGTGTGTGTGCGCGYGTGTGTGTCAGAGCGAGGGGCAGAGTGAGGAATGACTGCAGAGCAGGGTTATAAATACGATATAATGCAGAGAGAAAGGTCCTGCCGGAGCAACCGGCCGTTTAGTAAGTTATTAATTCTTCTCCACCTACAGACTCTCTCATTAAATACCGAGCCACGGGTGGCTAATGCAAAATACAGAGGGCTGCAAATTTAGCGGGAGTTGCGTGAACTGCTTCAAAACACTAACAAGTTTGTAATCTTTTCTGTCACGGGGAAGAAAAGAAGAGCGAGAGAGCGTGTACCATTAAAATTTAAGATAAACAAGATGCAGGGATATTTCTGTTAGTGAAGCTATTCTCATTAGTCCTAATAATGTCTCACCATTAGACAAGGCTGGAGTCAGCCTCAGTCTCAAGATTTCAGATCTGCAAGCTTCTTTTTTTTTTTTTTTTTTTTGCATGCACATTACATTTCTGTCATGCTTTGCAGCAGAACACGATATCCCCAAAGAACCCAAAGAAGAAAAAAAATACTCTGACAGCAACCATTAGTTAAGAGTGCAATGAATAAACCCCTTGCACAAGAGTATCAGGACTAATTAAGATTCTGTTTAGCAGCCCTGGATGGAATGTTAATGTAGCTTTGACTAACTGGGAATAAGCAGGGGGAAAAACTGCATTTTAAGAGGAATGCTGGGGTGATAACATCTCTCACTTCTTCTGTCCAAGGTCTGCCCAAGCCTGTTACAAAGTCATTATCTCAAATTACTCCTGTACTTCATTTTTAGAGGGTTTGGGCAAGATCCCCTGGCGTTGAAGCGCTGCCTAGAGCCTCACAAAGCCAATACTCTCTAAGGGGATAAAGGCTGAATCAACCCACTATCTCTACCTTCGAGAGTTTGCTGGTACCAGTTCCTTGGACAAATACAGCCAGGATTCTGGAGGCAGATTAGGATCTATTGCTGGCGTCTCCTCGCAAATCCCTAAAGGGTTTTTGACCCTTTGAAGTTTCGTCTATTTTGCTTACACAGAAGTTTACATGATTAAGTCAGGATTTTACAAGGCTCAACAAGGCAAATTTAGTCACCTCGGAACACTCAACACCAAAAAAAAAGTAAAATATCCGGTTGTCCTGCTACTCGTTTAGCTCCAGAAATCCTAGCATACTGTGATATTTACAGTGATTAGTTTAATAAAGGAGAAAATATCTGCAAGACTGCTTCAGCAGGGGAGGGTAAAAAAATCCCCCTCCCCCACGGAGTTTATTATTATTGTTATTGTTATTATTATTATTATTATTAGCCTTTTATATAGTAATTCCCTCTGCTCCGTTCCCAATGATCGTAAATGCAGCTATGTTTCTCGGAGGGTGGATAAAATTTCCCGAAGTCCTTTCCAGTCTTTCTAACATTTCCAGCCTACCCTCACTCCTCCTTATCCAGGCAGTTGCGTTTTTTCACCGTCGAGCAACAAGCCCGCCTAACCCTTCTCTCTGAAGTAAACTTTTGCAAACGTTTTACTTGTTAAAAGCAGCCTCGCATAATGCAAATCTTTGCTTGGAAGGAGAGGGCTGGGAATTGACAGCGTAAACAGGAGAGGAGGAGCAGAGCGCTTTCTCGGGGAATAGCTACCTATTTAAAGAAGTCTCCTGCAATCAGAGCGGGAGGGCTATAGCTAGAGACTGCGGTTGCATCTGGCCCACCATACTTGCATCGCCTTTTGTGTAATACAATCAATCTATCTCTTTTTGTCTCTCTCTCTCTCATTCTCCCTTTCTCTCTTCCTCTATCCCCCTCTCCCACCAGAGGGAAGATTGCTCTGCTGATGGATTACTGCTGCAGAGTTATTTTCTACAAAGGAAGGAATGACCCGTTCAGGTTCTGAATTATTATTATTATTATTATTATTATTATTATTATTATTATTATTATTATTAATATTATTATTAATAATAATAATAATAAACAGACCTGGCAGACTGGAAAGTTTCTGTATCTGGATCAGTGAGTTGCAGGGACAACAAGGGCAATCAAGCGAGCTGCAGATTTCTCTTCCTCAATTGATTTATAATTGACGAATGGATTTACTTGTGCAGCTGCAGCGTGGTTAAAAACTATTGAAGAGGTAGGTGTCCTGGGAGGTGTTATTTTGTAAGGGAGACAGTTAGGAGTAACTGGGTGAGTTTATCAGCAGGAGATCTGAGCAAGCAACATGATTACATTAGCTGTTAGTGGCTAGGATTCAACTTTCCATAGGCCTCCAGCACCTGCAGTCTCGTAGGTGACTCACATGGAAAAGGGTTCCCGCCGGCTGCCGGCTGCATCGGGGCATTGATCTGGCACAGAGCTCCCCATTGATTTTGGCGAGGAGCCCATCTCAATGGCACGCCATGCACTGCTGCCATTCTGACAGAAATTGGTCAGGTCTGGTTTTGCAAGAGAAGAGGGAGCAGTATCTTGCAGCATTTCTCTCTCTCACACATTTTAAGGAAGTGGAAGGGATTTTCATACCCTTCAAGATGGGCATATTTCCTATTTCTGCTATGACTTTCCCCTCTCCCTGTAGAGATGTTCCTGGTAGTTAAAGTGTTTGCAGTGTGTCTTAAAGAGAGAGAAGCTTTAAAATGGGTACCAAGAGATATGCAAAGCTGTTATCATGCCTCTGGATCATGGGTGTTTACCACAGGTCTGATGAACTTTAGGACCTGGTCCCTGAGTGGGGGGATTTCCATATGTTCCAGATTCACATTGTAAACCATCTGGGCTTCAGTGTGGTACCTTGTTTTTGTGTTGCTCTTTGGGGGAAGAAAAAAAATATGTCTTCAGAAAGGACAGGCCTCCAGGCACCAGGACCTCCCTGCACCCTTTGTAAAGGGGCTTAGGACTATATTCAGGAAGGGGACAAGATGTAAATGGAATAGAAAAGTCTTATTTGGCTTCTTATCCTCGAGATCACTCGGCTTGAGGACTGTGCTCTTTTTTGACCTTAAACTCACCCAAGAAATCACGTGCTGTCTTTCCTTATGTCTAGAAAGACTTCAGCCTTCCCAGAGGCAAGAGTATTATGCCTAACCACGTTTGGGATGCTGACCCCAGCATGCCCCCACCCCACGTGCTTGAAGGGCTCAGGCTGGTACACCCTCCCCAAGCAGGCCTAAAACCCCAGCCGCTGGCAGGAGGTGGTCATGCTTGCCTTCTCCAACACACCTGAGATGGAGTTGTTCCTGCTGGTGACAGCACAGCACAAACCCAACACGAAACCTTTGGAGCAGGGACAGAAACCTATTCCCAGCAGAGTGACTTAACCTCTAGGCAAAGCAGCCATGTCCCCGAGCTGCCTCTTGCTCTCCAGCGCCGTGTCCTTTGCCTCCTTTTTCTGCAGAGCCCCATCAGGGGAGGGGGAGGAGACCTCCCCTTCCCCCTTCTTCACCCCTCTGTGAGAGAGGGGCGCAGAGACTTTCCCGTAGAGGCGGGCTCCAGCATACGGACGTTATTTTCCCTGAGCTTTGAGTTGTGTGCGCCTGTGAGGGGAGCAGATTTAAGCCACATTTTGCCACTTTTTGTATTTCCTATCGGATAGCTGCACACAGGCGAGGTGGCTTCGTGCCCAGGGAGAGGGCTGCTCCGGACGCAGCCCCCCGCAGGCAGGGAGCTGGGGGGCCAGCTGCCGAAACGCAGGTGAGGCTCAGTCCCACCGATGGGGTGGTGAGAGGGAGCGCGAGGGGGAAGCTACGGGATTTAATTCCTCTCTTTCTCTTCCTGCTTGCTCTTCCACTGGGTGGGAAGAATCTTATTGTCAGCACATGTTTCTTTGGGGAAAAAAAACCAAAAACAAACCCCAAACCTCCAGTGCTGTGCTCAGCTCTATCTGTTTCTACAGATCATGAGATTTTCTTCTTCTTTTTTTTTTTTTTTTTGTGAGTTTTCATTTGTCTTCTGATTTTTGAACTTCTTTTGCATCAAATTTTACACTGTTAAGTCTAGGACAGAGGGATTCATTTATAAAATAATGAAATGTGGAATACTTACCTCATTACTCAGCTCCAGGATCTGGGGCTTTGAAGTAAAAAAAAAGCCAACCAAACAAATATGAGATTTCCCATAAAACACTGAAATCTCACTTGACTTTAAAATATTATTATTGTCAGCAGTGACTGCATAATTATATTTCTATTTCTCCATGTTTAGTCAGTGTTAATGTCTGTAAGCTAGATCTTCTCGCTTCATTGGCCCACATATATTTTTTAAAATTCTCRTTAGAGCTGCAAAATGTGGTTATGGAGGAATAAAATCTACCTCCTTCGTATTTTTTCATAGTAAATCATTTGAATTGCAGACTATTATCGGTGAACATATAAGAACACATCACTGAGCTTTCTTATGCTGAATTTAGAAAGTTGGCCATTACAGATAAATTGTTTATATTTTTTTACAACAGTTACAAAAAACTATATAGCGGAATCCTCCAAACGGCCTTTGTGCAAAGCCACTTCTGAATCACAAACACACATAATTCTACTTCAGCTGACTTCAGTAGGAGTTAAATACTCAAGAAGTAGCATTCAAATGAACTTTTCTTTATCTATAATAGTAAGAATGAAATTATAGTCCTGCAATTGACATAACAGGAAAAAATGTTTGCACAAACTAATAAACAGAAGAAACTACTCAGTTAAAAGCACAACTTTTCGGATGTTTTAGAGGACTAGAAACAATAAAAATGTCTGTGGAAATATGGTCCATAATATGCTTGAAAAATCCATACAGCTGAGTCCAATTTCTGTTATTGAATCCAGTCCTAAAAAAAGTGGTAAAGTTGAACTATTCATCCTTAAGTTATTTTAATGTAGTGTGCGTATAAGCTTATTTTTATTAATGGAGTAGGTTTGTGATTCTGAAGATAATAAGTCACAGTGTAAATCCATAGTAAACTTGTTTTCAAGCTAATGAAAGAATTGGACAGCAGATAAATCTATACATTTTGTCTCAGTATTGTTTTTCCTTTCATTTTATTCTAATCCCTTCTATAATGCCTGAGAATATTAAGCATGAATGCATTAGGTGCCTGTGTGAGTCAGTGCGAAATATGGCTTCAGACATCTTCTACCATTTGCTTCCATTATCACACTGTCATTAAGATATTGTAATGTAAAAGTATATAGTGAATATGCAGTAAAAAATCAGTTGTGAGAAACAGCCTCTTTTAAAATACGTCAAATCACTCATCAATACTGAGAAAATAGTTTCTAACATTTTCCTATTGTGAATTAGCTATTTTTGCATTTAAAGAGAACAAAAAAGTATGCCAGTTCTAAAATCCAAAATCTAAAATGCACAGATTGAATGCAAACCTATTTAATTAAACAGRAGAACTCTTATTTGGGAAATGTCATCTTTTTAGCAGAAAATTGCTAGGTGGATATCCACCTTTGTACAGAATGAAGAGAAGTCCGGTGGGAAAAAACTGTTTGGTCATATAAATAACTACTTTATTGTAAAACATATGCATAAGAGGACAAAACTAAGTTCCCACAGCTGTTATTTATGTGATATCCACACTCCCAACTGCTTGAATTTAAAGGTTAAGTAAGTTAAATCCATTTTTTTTAAACTAATTTTTTATACTGTAATACGTAGGATTCCCTGAATCAGGTCATATAGTGGAGGACCAAACTCCAGGTGCCTCTGGAGCCCAAGACTGTGATGATCATGTCTCCAAGGCACACTGGGCATATGACAAGGAAGGCTATTGTCCTGAGCTGGAGCTGGGGGGGCTTGGGGATTTTCTTGCAGAAATCTGCTGTGAGGCACTCCTCCATCTCCAGTTCTGTGCCATAGCTTCTCTCCCAGTCTGTGATTCCAGATGCAGCTGGTTAGTAGATCACAGATCAGGTCAGGCAATCGCATTTGATGTGTGGGGGTCATATGTAAGACCCATATGTAAGAGAGAAGGAGGTGGGGGAGAGAGAGAGGGAGAGAGAGAGAAAATAGCACTGCCTTGCAAATGTGCGAGGCACAAGCACAATAAAGGAAGATGTGTTGGAAATCAAATGGTACGAAATGTGTGAGATCTGGTATGTCCTTATGTATGTTATTTCCACATTTTTTTAAAAAAGATAAAAATAAGTTGTGCTGTAACTACCTCTTACCATTTATCATCATCAGTAAGAATCCAGCTTTTTTTGTATACACCTCATCAACTGAACTGAACGACCAATATATTAGGTAATATCAGGCGGAAGAGCCGGGACTGTACTGGCTGCTGGGAGCCCAGCCTAACCACCTTCTTTTCACCAAAGCCATCAGATATTTCTGAAATAGCATCTACTGGTGGTAGAGAAAGACTTCTTGTTTCTTGTCAGACAGACTTAGCCATCACAGCAATTAGTTGATGTAGGGAGTGAAAAAGAGCAGCTCTTGTGGCCTAGATTGAAGCTGGGAAAGTAAATACCTAATATCTAGCACGCTCTCAAGAGAAATGTGATGTGTTTATACACAGGAGAGAGGAGGACGAAACCACATTTCTACCAAAATCAGAGCTTTATAATGTTCAGCCAGTATTTATCTGCAGCCTGAGACGCAGCTATCAACTTGTAATATAATGATGCCAACGCCCAGGTTAAACAAAAACTATATACTTGTAAAATATATTTTACCTTGAAAGTGTGACATCACATTACTGTAGCTCTACAGAGTTACATGTTAAACATATTAATCTCTTCAAATATGCTAATAATCCATGAATCAATACATAAGGAACTATGAGATGACTTTAAGGGAATACGGTTGCCTTTATCTAAGAATATAAACACATTTAGAGGTATAATAGATAAACCATGATGAGGTTAGGCTTTCCATCAATTAATTTAAGATTTATGCATGGAACTGCTGTTATACTCTGTAAGCTTCTCCTACATGAATCCCTTGAAAGGAAACCAAAATCTTAAGATAAAACAATGACGATATTCTTTATACAACTATTCAGAGTTTATTGCCATGTATGAAAAAAATGGGATAGACTTCATAGTAACTTGAGAAAAAGTCCTTCTAAATAAGTTTTTTTTGGCCTAAGTTGTCAATAAATCAGGCTTTGCAGTGGTAAATAACTATGCGCAGCAGGATTTCAACAAGTGTGTTCAAGATACGCCCTTGAAGAGGAACCCGGAGCACCGTAAGGTGTTCAAGCCATTTTCATCTCAGAACTCCAAGTGCATTTACATTTTTACATGAGTATTAAGTATATCTTGGGTGAAAATAGTCACTGATGTAACTCAAAGGAGGCTGGTGAATTTACTAAGAAGAATTTGGCCCTATGAGTTTAATGGGAATTTAACATGAGAAATAGATCATGTGTTTGATGTGATTACATACAAACGCAGGTAAACAGAAAAACTTTGAAATGCATGAGAAATAACAATGCTAGCAGATGGCTAAAAACAGATAACACTCCAAAATGAACACTTATATGTATATATATGTTACAGATGGAGCTGGAAATGAGATCCCTATTTAAAGATGGATAGCATTTTCTTATGTAAGATTCCGGTGTGTTTCTTATTGTTAGATGTAATCGTTCAGACAAGAATTTTTATGACTGATGTCTGCCTCATACTGTGTGTCTTGCTTTTATATAAAAAGAAAGCTTCAGCAAAACAGTTTAACTGTTTCCAGGAATGATAGGGAGAAATGATTTGGTTTGCTAATGTTAAAAATCTGTGTGACCTTACTGAATAAACTGCTTTACAGTAAATGATGTAAATTTAGGAAGGAGGGTATCCTGAGGCCAGAAAGAGGTGCATTTTTTTGCTTTCCCTATAAAAATACACACCCATTTGGCAGAGTTATCATTGGGTATACTTGATATAATAGCTTATAGTTTAATTCTTTGTAGATTTCATCTGTAGTGTGTATGTTCAAGGCTGGCAATCTCAGAGCAGAGCTAAGCATGTCATTCCCTGTAATTGTTCCTCTTATGTGCCTCAGTAACTCTAGAAGCGAGGGCAAGAAGACTGTCTTTTTTCTGCTCTCATTCCTCCTTCATTGCTGTCCACATCACTTCAGGGCAGTCTGAAGAAGGACAGATTAATCAGCCTTGAACAAAAGTCTGAGTGGGGAGCAGAGTTGGGACAGGGGCAGGTATCTGCAGGACTTAGGATCTGAAGGAGGTGGCAACAGGCTTTGGAAGAGGTCATAGACAAGGTCAGATGGTAGAAACAAAAGAAATTAGGAAGAAAGGTGAAAACAGCTTGTGCAGAGGAAAAGGTTAGAATATGGCAGGTTAGAAAAGACTGTAAAAGGTCTATAGCCACTAAAACACATCATCTTCCAGAACCTGGGGTAGGACCCAGGATTTCTGTTTTTCAGGGTTCCTCTGCTACTTACTAAATAACTGAGACTTCACTGGCAGCATTAATCTCTTGTCGCCCATAGCAGTGGGTCCATAATCCTGCTGATTGTTCCCTCATCTCAGGTGATAAACTTCTGCTGGAATTCAGATTCCAGCGCCATTGTCCACAATGTGAGAATTGGAAATATTTCATATGATAAACATTTTTGTCAGACTAAGAAACAAAGAAGTGATTATCTTTTTTCTTCCCTAGGCCCTGCATCGTCCCACTTGTTTGTCTGCTGGATAGGCAGATCTCTGAGAACAAGGCACTGTTTCAAAAACCAGCCTTTACTTGTGGATTTCCTAACTTTTCAATGTTTAGCCTCGCAGCCCCCAATGTTTTGTTTAAACTTGATTCTTGAATGCAGCAAGCCATARAAGAAAATGACACATCTGGGCTTTTTGTCACTCATCATCCATATTATGACTGTTTGTTTACATATATACGTGTGTGTGTGTGAATGTACACCTATACTTGCTTTATATACGCATATATATGTCGTTAGGTGTTCTCTCTTTTCGTATGTCTTTTTGTGGGCTGAAGATGGAATAAAGAGTAGCAGAGAGTTACATAATCCTATAAACAGTTACTCTGGTGAAATAATTTAGCTTATTTGAGTGAGGACTGCCAAATCTAGCATGAGAATTTGTGACATTGATGTTATTCAGATGTGAGAGTTTCTAGGATTGCAGCTATTGGCTGTAGCTATTTAGAGACTTTCTGTTTCTTCCAGCAGTGTCAGTGCTGCAATATGCTGTAACTAACTGATTGCAGCAAGGCTCCATGCTAAATTTATATATACAGAGCTCCCATATCTGTCCAAAAATGTATGCAGATAGCTAGTGTCAATGTAGGCACTGAGCCATTTGTAAGTTTAAAGTTACTGGTTTACATTAACATTTGCAGGATTTGAGCCTTGGTTATTTTGTTGTCTTCCTAAATGGGAAAGGGATATGGACAAGTCTGCCAGATGTGTTAGTCCTGCCAAAGAGTTTGTAGTGTATCTAATGCTTTCCTTGAGCCAGTTGGTCAGTCAGTCAGTGATTCTCCCCCCTAAAATTACTCCTAGGAAGGAAAACAAACCTAAGAATTTAGCAGCAGAAAGTGTATGTAAGAGAGAATACACTTTTCTCTTGCTTCCCTTTCAGCTACTCCAGAGAAATAAGACATGACATAATGCATATAAAGTAACAAAGATCTAAACCTTGATGCCATCCACGAAGTAACGAAATGGAAAAATGGGAAATCATATGAAGGAAAATTTTAAGGATCTCTCAGTTCCCAGCTATGCAGATTAATAATCACACCAGCAAGAATTCAGATCTCTGGTTTCCATGTATGTATACATATATCCCCATTTCTCCTGGTATTTTACACACACGCACGTGCATGTGTGTGCACACACACTTCTCTCTTGTATGAGGGAGATTGTTACTTATGCAAATCTGCAGGGAAGTTTGACCTCAGATGCTTAATTTCAGAATGTTTGGTAATCTTCGATTGATATTTATGATACAAAAAGAGTTATTTTAAAACATTTTTGGAATGGTCAATCAACAGTGCTAAAAGAAGTGTATTATGCCATATAAAACCTGTCAATCTAGGATAATTTAAGTATCAGATTAGGAGAGCATCATTATCTAAAAATAATGTCATTTTCATAAAGGCAATTCAAACTTGCTTGAACAGGCCTGAGCCTGGTACTTTCTGTGGCTTTACTGTTGAAAATTTCTCACTTTAACGTGCTCCTGTCCTGCCAGTAGCCGCACGTTGTGCTTCTTTGACGCCATATAATAAGGTTTCATATGTTTTTAAAAATGATAAAATGTTGTYTGGATATGGGAAAGACTGAGAAAATAAGCAAGACAAATTCAGGGATAGTTCCTCTGCCCTACCAACTGACTCACCATGCTGCACAGGACGGTGACCTCAACTGCTTATGCCCTCTTTGACTGTCTCAGACAGGGACCGAGGCACTGCGGTACGCTGAAGGAGCTCTGTTCTGTTATGYCCTGCGGTTTGCCACCACGTTACATCAGGGGATGTAGCATCCGATGGTGAAGCTGGCTACTGCTGGCTGGAGATGTCTCTTTCCACTGAAGTCGCAGGGAAAGAGCAGTCTTAGGCTGAGCAAATCCCATGCTTGTGAAARAATTGTGCTCAGGTTTGTCTCTAGGCAGGCAGTATTTTGTTTGGCAGCATTAAAAACAAATGAAAAAGGGCACAGAGAGCCAAACTGCGTAAGACTTCACACTAGAAATTCGGAGGATTTCTTCAGGATGCCTGAGGACATCCATATGGGCTGACGGAGGTCCAGGGAGAATTCAGTTTTGTTTTCCCAAGACTAAGGAGCTTGCGCCTGACGTGGGGAACTGGGGGCCAGCTCCGGGGAGCCAGGCGTGCAGATCCCGCTCCATCCGGAGGGATGGGGCAGTTGTGGCTGCATCATCTGTTTGCAGCAGTGTCGTGCTCGGTTTCACTTTCACCCTCCCGAGTGCATTCCTCTAGCAATCCCCTGCCCCAGGCAGCTGTTTATTTTGCCTTTGTCTAGAAGCCAGCCCTAAAAAAAAAAAAAAAAAGAAAAGAAGAAAATTATTAAAATTATAGGTAATGCCTTGTAAGGGTCCACTATAATATTTTGCTTAAATATATCTAGATTTTATAGGTTTCTCTTTATAGATATTAATAGTGTTTTACACAACAGGTTTTCAAAGGTCAGAGTGAGTATTGTGGAAGTTTAGGTTATATTGTTATGATAACCCCTTATAGGCAAAAATGAAAATTAACAGGCGCTAAGCAATGCGTAAAAAAACCCAGGCATAATACTGTTAGAAGGTGCCTTAAATACCACCAAAATCCTGGGAGCCTTGAGAAATACAAAAGGGGGAAAAAATAGGATCAATTAGATACAGTATTTTGTGCTTTTCCCCTGGAACTTGTTGGCACTCGTATTTTTGAGTTACTTTTTACAGTCTGCTTTGTTACTGACAGAACTGGGTTCTTCACTATTTCAGGTTAAGCAATAAACCCCTACCAAACCCAGGGGCATAACGTGCAGTAGCTAAATGTGACACTTCTTTAGACTTCTGTCAATTGATTAAATCAAGTGGGTTGTTCTGGTTTGCAGACCTTACCAAAAGTTCGCCGAAATTGTCAGAAAATGTCCYTTTCATTTAATTGAGATCTGGATGAAGTTGTAGGTGGACGTATTTTTTCATGTTTATAAATGTTCAATAAGAAGACTTTATGCTGTGACTTTTCAAACCCTTTCTTGGCTCTAGAAGGTGAAGTGGCTGATGCCTTGAGCATTTCAGCTATTCAGGATGGACAATATACTCAATCAAATTAATCTGTTTTACTTGTCAATGATAGGTAAAGATATTTATGCATACTATTATTTTTTGAGATTGCTTGTTAAATAGTTTTATGAGTGTCTTTAAACAATAACCTGAACACAAATGTGATTATTCGGTATATTGTTCAATAGAATTAAATTCATATCAGAACCATGTGACTAAACATCAAAGTGACTTGACAGCGCTTTTGGTGTTTTAGTTGAACTCAGTTTACCCTGAGATTTTTTTGTAGTTGCTCATTTGTTTGTTTGGTTTCCACCCTCTACTCCCCCTCTTTTTTTTCCCTGTAAAAGAATGGCAAGACTAGTTTGATCATTTGGCCAAAAATATTTACTTCATGGATTACATTACGAATTGATTATACCTGTAGCTGAAGAGGGAGGGTGAATTCCCAGGAAGTTAATATTTCTTGTTAAGCAAATCTGGAATATAGATCAACTGCAAGTACCAAAGATGATGAAAGTGAATCTGGAATTTCTTACATCTCCTCTAGTAAAACATAAACAGATGCACAATGTCCAACATCATATTTTTAGTCAATTTTGATGCCTGTTGTTATACCTAAACTTCCAACATCAGGATGAGTTTCCTATATACTGAGAATTCTACATTGTGCAGATTTTGTTTTGAAGAACTTTATTTAACCTACAACCTCTTTGGAATAACCTTCTGAGCTTTATATTTGTCGTGGTTTAACCCCAGCTGGCAACTAAGCCCCGCACAGCCGCTCACTCACTCAGCCCCAGTGGGATGGGGGAGAGAATCAGAAGGGTAAAAGTGAGAAAACTCGTGGGTTGAGATAAAGACAGTTTAATAGGCAAAGCAAAAGCCACGCACGCAAGCAAAGCAAAACAAGGAATTMATTCACTACTTCCCACCAGCAGGCAGGTGTTCAGCCATCCCCAGGAAAGCAGGGCTCCATCATGCATAATGGCTACTTGGGAAGACAAACGCCATCACTCCSRAYGTCCCCCCCCTTCCTTCTTCTTCCCCCAGCTTTATATGCTGAGCATGACGTCATATGGTATGGAATACCCCATTGGCCAGCTTGGGTCAGCTGTCCCAGCTGTGTCCCCTCCCAACTTGTTGTGCACCCCCAGCCTACTCACTGGTGGGGTGGGGTGAGAGGCAGAAAAGGCCTTGACTCTGTGTAAGCACTGCTCAGCAGTAACGAAAACATCCCTGAATTATCAACACTCTTTCAGCAGAAATCCAAAACTTAGCCCCCTACTAGCTACTATGAAGAATATTAACTCTATCCCAGCCAAAAGCAGCACAGTATTCATTACAGTAGGACACTAAGAAGGTCCTGACAGCAGAATAAATTAACTTAGCTTATTTATTTAGCTTAGCCATTTGTATCTATTTGGTTGAGGTGAGGCACTGAAAATAAATAATTTAATTTGTGCCTTGATTTAGTGTCTTTAAGGAGTCTTGTAATAATAATAACAATAAGAAATAGACCCCCTAAGAATTTTCTCTGTAAATTGAACTTTTGAATAAGTTTACTCTCTAGCTAAATCTCACTTAGAGAGTTGCCTTCCTTTCAGGACAATCATCTCTCAGCAAATCCACACAGGAATATTAGTCTTATTTCATTTAATCACCAAATCCTAACAACTAAGTATTCACTTCATTAAAGGCACTTAAAAATTCTGGCCAGCTGTTTCCTGCCACTTGGCTCAGGACAAGGTGGAGAAAGACAAGCAATTCAATCCTCGGTAACTCTCAGTTGTGTTGAACATAATTCTGCCACATAATTATACTTTCATCATTTTATTCCTAAACTAGAATCTGAATCCAAGGTGGGTTCTGTGACTTATGGGCTTAAAATCTGACATGTTGAAATTCATGTTGTACACACGAAAATTTCCAGAGATTTTAGTAATCATCTCAGACTAATTCTCTGTTTTGCCAACTGTGCTTTCTCTTCCTTTTTTTTTTTTTTTTTTAAAGCATTTTAAATTACAGTAGTCAAATGGATTGAAGAGGGAGGTATAATTAACGTACTAGTTGTATATACAAATGATGGATTGATTACTTGCTCTGTTCCTGGAAAACTGTTTCCTGTTCTGGTTCAAATACAAAATTCTGGAAAATTAAGAACTCTTTGTCAAAGATCAAGGTGACTACAGTATGATGTTTCTAAAGCTGGTAGTAATTTTTATGCACTGAAGGTAAAAAGAAATACTGATTACAACTGAAGAGCGACTTAAAAAAAAATCTATTTGATTGTATGAACTGGCAGGCCTGTTGCCCGTGAAAGTAAGTGCTAAGATATCAAATCATAAATCAATATTCCAAGGCCAGAATCTAAGCAGATGTAAATCAGTGAAGTTAYACGGACTTCAGCTAAGCTGTGCTTATTTATACAGCTGGGTCTGGCTACTGGGTGCTGCAAAAATGGCAAAGTTATCCAATTTGTTCATAATTCAGGAGAACTCTTGGAGAAAGATGTGCCTGTCCCTGGAAACAGAATTTAGCGTTCTGTACAGCCCATGGGGAAGATTAGGTATGTCAGGATGAGATCAAACCCCATCCAGCAACCCAGGAAGCATTGAGCAGGGCTGTGTGAAATCCTGCCCCTCGCTAGGGCACGAGCAGCCCAGCCCAGGCATCTGCACCCACCTGTGCACCACAGATTTGTGTCCTCTCTCCAGTATAAGGCTGCTGCTGATTTTCTTTGGAAGAATGAGCAGGACACAGTCTTTTCAATAAAGGAAATCACCTACCCAACAGCCTAACAGCTGCAGAGCTGGCAAATTTTTGCAAATTTTGTTCTGTCCTCTGTGTAGCTCCTGTCCCAGTTCAGTGTCCTAAACCCTTGAGCCAAGGGAGTGGCATGTATGGAGCTGTATACCCTATTCCCACCATATAGGTGGGATTAATTAATGGGATAAAGTGCATTCGTTTTCCCTTGCCCTGGGGTTTTAAAATTGAGGCACAGCTTCTCATGATGCTGTCGGCAGCTTGATTTTATTAGCGCTTCTTGGGCATACTCTGTGGGTTGTGACCTGAGCCAGGCAGCTCAGCCAGTAGGGACTCATTCAAGGGGCAAGAAAAACCAAGCACTTACTAGATGGAGTCTCTCAGGGGAGTCAGGCCTAGTTTGGGGTTCCCACCAGGTTGGTAAGCAAGGTGGCCAGCTCCTCATCCCAGCTCAAACTAGAGCAAATCTGAGCACTGTAAGGTTCACGTTGCCTTCAGGGCTAGGCAGCAGCCAAGGAAAAGTTTTTGGATGCTAATTTGGGACTTAAATTTGGCCTAAACTCCACTTCAGGTGCTGTGTTCCTGATTCGCTTGCTCCTCTAAACACTTGTCCTCAAGAGGTCTTCAGCATGTGCTTATAAATTAGRCATAAAGCTTACATGTTGTCTTTGAACAAGGATGCTTTACTCAACTTGGTAAGTGTGACCAGTTACAGCTCTAGGTAAGGATCTTAGAAAATAATGTACTGATTTCCTCCTAATGCACTTTGTAAACTATGTGGTCTCATTTGCTTTTTAGCTTTCTGTATATAATACTTGGAGTTGCTTTGCTTTTGACTACACAGTTTTTGAAAAAGGTTTTGTATTATTCAAATAATATTCAAATTCTGTTTGTTTTTCCCTGTTATATGGTGGAGACAGAAATTGCAGCACAATGTTTTCCTAGAAATTTGTAAGTAAGAATAACAAAGAGAGGAAAAGTAGGAAGGTAGTAGTCTGACACTACTGCATAGACATTTGTTTCTCTGTTGTGGTTACTGACCTTATACTTACCTGTTTGCAGTAAAGATGAGCATCACGGGGAAGTGAAATAGTATTTGCTCAATGTTTCTTTTATCCTTCAAATCCTATTGTAATGCTGTAGTTTTTCCTATTGCTGCTGTTCGTTTAATCAGTAACTTCATCTCAAAGGGCTTTCATGCCCTGAAGAGATATATGGGCTTACAAGGATCAGATGGTGTAGGGATATATAACTAGGAGACTTGCTGACTGCATAGATGAGCCAGAAAACTGCAAAACTGTCACCTGCAGTTTGCTAAAGGCTAGCTAGTCTCAGAACTGAACACTGCTTTASTTTTCCAACAGGAAAGATAAAAATGCCGAAGTTTTGAATAAGTCTTTCCTTTTTGGATCTTTCGGCGTCTCTGAAGGGAACTTCTCATCCAACATGAATGCTAATGATTGTGAAAAAAGCTAGTTTTGCTGCTAGATCCCTGAAGGAATTGAAGGAGGTTTAACAGCTGTCAGTCAGGTGTCAGATTTTTCTGTATATTGTGGGGGGATGGTTAGGCACCTCAGACTGGCCCTCATTGCGGCCAGTGAGCAGATCCAAAAACTCTCCTGGAACACGTAAGAGAGAAAAGAGTCTTTTATCTTGTGCAAGTAAGTGCTCTGCTGAGCGCTGTGTCAGGCCGGTAACGGTAACAGCAAATGAGGATCTGCAACGCAGAGTACAGTTTGATATTATCAACTGAGCCATTCCTTCCAAAAACAGATGGAGAGAGATGCCACTCCTTATTTTCTAAAATGCAGACTGAGAAGGTAAGCTGTACCTGAGCAACTTCCAGTAACTCTTTGCTAAATTTATGACCTCTGACTAAGCCTTGTGTCCTGCCAAGGAGGAGACAGCTTTTGGTACTCACAGCGGGACTGTGGAAGCCTAGGAAGCTCCACTTTAAAAAGTTCAGATCCCCACAGATTTTTTCATCCTATGTTTGATATCTTACTGGCAGACATCGAAGCCTGAGATAATCACCCTGAGCTCCTTTTACAGTCAGTAGTGAGACAAACTGTGTGCCTAGAGCCTTAGCTAAAGGCTTGAGGACTTAGGTGCATGCAGTCACCTAGATGCATGAGGAAGCACTTAAGGCACATACATTGCTTTATAGAGCTGGGTCCTAGTCATGTCCTCAGAAGTTGCAAGCACAGACGAAGCTACGTAACCCTCTCCAGGCTATTTCTGTCCTGAACTGAAGGGGTCTCTGAGGTAGGTCAGCTTCCCTTCTCATTCGCTCCATGACTTCTGATAAGACTCCCACCTGGAACAAAGGTAGAAGATATGGATGTCATTAAAATCAGCAACTAGTTGGTATACCCAGGCTGCTTAAAAGCTGGCAGATGTCAGATTTTATGATGGGAAGGCTACCAGAATAACAGTGTGAGATCAGAGTTCTTGACAACATTAGCAAAATGAAAGAAAAAAAGAGGAATTATTAAGATAAAATGCTTGCATTTTCATGATTAATTTAGTAGAATAAAGTAAGTTTTGATTTTCTGAGTTGACTTCATTTTAATATTCCTTTGAATTTGGCTTCAATAACAAAATGAAAGAAAAAAAAAAACCCAAACAACCCACCCCAGATATTTTTTATATGTGCAAAACTGTTGAATCACTCACAGTTTGTCCCTCTAAGTGAAGGAAGGCAGTCCTGTTCAGCTGACGGGTGAGTCAAACTCAGTGGGTACAAAGAAAACTTGTACAAGCCTGTGCAGGATAACTAGTTTTTACCACGCTTGTCACCATGCCACTCACTATCTGCATGGAATGATCTATTGCTGCTGCTGTTGCTGACACAATCTTTTATTTCCCCCCCCCCMCATGCTTTTCCTGCCCAAAGGCATCTGTTTTTGTTCAAAGAGGCCTATGCTTTCCCTCACCTTGATGCTCCATTGCTGTCTCTTTTTGGCAAAGAACTCAAAAGATTTGGCCGGAAGGTTGCACTCAATCAATCCTGCCTTTAGGGTGTCCTAGAAGCGCTTTCTTGGATCACCATTGCTTCCTCTTTCCACACTCCAGTTCCCTGCATAGGAGGTACTTGAACATATGTACATCATTGATCCAAGCCATATGTCCAGCCCATTACACCTGGGCCTTCCATGTGGATACGCTGCAGGAATTCATCACTGGTCAGCTTAGTGTAACATCTGACTCAGAGCAAGACACATAGGTGCCTCTGGTGGAACTTCTCCAGCTGGCAGATGTGCTTTCTATACTATGTCAAAATCTTGCGTCTGTTCAGTACAACAGCCTTGTACAATTTTAGTCTGCCTTGTAGTCTGATCTGACACTGATTCCATATTTTCTTAGTAAACCTGGCAGAAAGCTCCCTAATTCTACGAATGCAGGAAACTACCTCTCCATCAACACTGGCACAGTCGTTTGAAATAATTCGAGCGCATGTGCAACAAACAACTCAGTCTCACTGTGTTTAATGGAAGGGACAGCATGTTCTGCTCCATGTTGATTGACACACCATCTCAGTTTTTCTCAAATTTATGATTAGTCTGATTTTTTCTGTCTGTTGTGGAAGTAGCATATTTGTCTGTTAAGAAGATCTGAAGATCTTGGCTGATGTGAGCCACTGTTGTGTAATGACGAGCATACCAGCTTTCTTGTGTGCTCTGCTTGGTAACCTTAGGCCTGGTGTGCAGTCCTCCTGCAGCTCAAAAATGAGTCCTGATATTTAGGCTGAGGTTGCATTCATTTTACCCAACACCTCGGAATAAAATAACATTTTCTCAATTAAATGCATCAAGGACAGAGAACAACATTCCATTTCATAAGCAGTGATTTAGAAAAACAAAGTAAGAGCCAATCAGAGAGGATCTGAATGGCATGCGGTCTAAATAGAAAAAGGCAGAAAGAAGAGGAAGGAAAGAAGGAGAGGATGAAGTCAAAGAGATGTGGATGTGGGTGGTATGAATGGACAATGACACAAGGGGGAGGATGTTGAGGTTAAAAACTAAAGAAAGAAGCCTGTCATCGTGGCCCTTACCAAAGGAGCGAATGAAACTACRTCACAACAGCCAAAGCACTGCATAGGGAAGAAGTTGCACTCAAAATACGCCTAACTGAAATTAAAGGGAGCTTCAGTTCTGGAGGTAACAGCCTCTCAGAAATATTCTCCCAAAGGAAATGTCTAAGTACTGTGCATAAAAGATTTTTGTAAAAAGGTAAATTAGATCATGTCGTGGTATAACAGTGGAGCAGTAAGTGACAGATAATAGTCTGACTTTTTTCCTAAAATTAGGAGCTCAGTTCCATATATTCACTTTAACACCAAAGACTTTGCAGTGCTAAGCCTCTGTTTTATAATCTCTGTGATACCAGCTTTTAAAGATCTATTTACTAACTGAATGCCAGATTCATAACTATGTTAATTCAGCTTCACATCAGTGTTTCTAATAGAATTGGATCAATGAATCTGAAGAAGAAATGGATCGGTGGATTGTGGTTTGTATGCTTAAATCTTTGGTTTCTTATTTCCACATTAGCACAAGTTTGTAAAGGGGCTTTCTAGTTCAAGAACTACTTGAAGTTCTGTGGAATTTGGACTATAGCTATGTCAAAGAACAGCTGATATAATAACTCTTCACATGCACTGCCTTATCAGCAAAATATTCAAGAGTGCCTTAATGACAAATAAACACAAAGCATTTGGCTTAGTCTCATTTGTTTTAAACGATTGACAAGATAACACCATGTTATGAAGGATCTAACTGAAGATTTGGAATAATTATAATCTCCCAACAGGAGTTCCGGGGTCTTTTTTGAAGCAACAATGTTCTTGGTTTACAAAACACTGATAGAAGTCTCAGTACTGTGAGCCACATGAAGAAGAGAAACCTCAAATTAAGAATGATAATTACAAATAAGAGACATTTCTTCTGTGTCTTTTTCATCAAAGATGCCAACTTGGACATTTAAAATATGTGAAACAATGCTATCAGAATTTTTTCCCATGTAAAATATTTGCACAGGAGATAGAGGTACTAACGACACACAAGTACCATGTTGTAGCATGCAACATCATGTAACAGCCTTCTCTGAGGAAGCAGATGACTGCTTTCTACAGCAGTCTGATTTCAGAGTTGTCCAGTTCTGCAGTAGTCTTGTCTTTTATGACTGAAGAAAGGAAAAAATCAAAAGACATCTTTTCCATTTTCTCTTACTATTCTTAAGCATTCCTTGCAGATGTTCAAGTACTCAAACAATAATTTGAAACTGTAATCTGAATCTACAGGAGGAAGTTTAAAGTATGTTGACCAAACTGTTCCATATTGCAGAAGTCATGTTCTCATGATTAAGAAGGATCAAACAAAAATAATAATCTAAAGTGATCAAACCATGTCTCCTAAAGACAGACTTCTAAATCCATACACAGGTACATGGATAAGATAAAAAAATTTGTAAGAATGTGAGATCGCATTGATTGCAGTGTGATTTGCAGGCATAGCCACAAAGCAGTAGGCACCCTACTGTGGATTTAGGAGCCTAACTTTAGGCATCTAAGTTTACAAAGGGCTACTACCTTGTGATAGGAAGCTCTTGTATGTGCTTGTAGAGATATCTGTAAGGACACACGTCTGAAGGGGTGGCATTCTTGTTTCGATTAATGGGAAACTTAGTAACCATGTCAAAATATTCTCAGACCAAATGCCATAAACTCTAAATTAGACATGGAAATGTAAGGCCAGCTACTACACTAATTTTGATTTTTGGAAAATGGTAGGCATGTTGGTAGGTTGATTTGGGTGAATTTTCAACAGATCAGAGTTTGATTAATTTGGAATTAGAGTCTTGGGGTCTCAGTTGTAGCTCATTTTTGATGCAAAGGAGCTAACGAATTACCCCGAAGTATTAGTTTTTCACTTCTGATTTTCTATATATTAAGTAACAAAAAGCTCAATTATAATGAGGCAACTGAGTAGTACGGCAGCAAGGTATGAATAGCAGACAAATAATAATTTGAGTTATATACAAATCAGTTTCTGAAGTTTCCTTAGTACCTTTGAAAATATAAAGTGAACTGTATATAACATAAAACTTTTCCATGAAAATTGTACAGGACGTAATATTTCTGTGCAACTTATAAAAAAGTCCACATCACCTTACCTCACAGTAGGATAAGAAAACTTACTAGTACTATTTAAACAAAACTGTTAATCATATACTACTTCCTTCATCTTGGTTTGATGGTATTTAAATGAAATTTAATACAAATTTAAGGACACCTGTGATTAATGTAATGAATAATTCTAGGCTATTATCACCTCTAGTTATTTCAGTTTGATTTCTTTTAGTGTAAGCTAATACCGATTCTGATTTTGAACGACCTGACAGATACAGAATCAGGAGGTTTTTTTAAGATCTATTTTATTTTAAAAATATTTCTTCTAAATTCTAAAACTGAATTGAAAATCTAGATTAATATTTCATCTTTAATGACCTATACATGAAAGTCTGATGTTGTTATTCTGTCTGATTAAGAGGAAACATACTTTTTAAAATTACGTGGCAGAAAAGCATGGGTGTTTATGCCTTTAACAACTGGCGTGGCCGAAGGACCTCTTTTCAGAGAAAGCATGGCATCTCACCCACACTTTTTTTTGAAATGTACGTATATATTTATCAGAGTTACTTAAGTGCTTTGTTTTAGCTGAGAACGGGTTTGCTATACTTCTGATGGGGCAGCTTTCTTTTTGTCAAAGCAGGAGGACGATGTCAAATTCAGACAAAACACTGGGAGCTATATTAAGTAACGTGTATTTCTTTCCATTTGGGAAATTAAGTGATGTGTATTTCTTACTGTTTGGGAAACCTATCAGAAGAGTGGGTTGGTTTTTTTTTCTTTATTATTTCCTCCCCCCCCCCTCCCCGGCTCACTATGACTGGTTGTATTTGCTTTACTTGTGGATGCTATTGCGTCATGTTTCCTCCAGAAGAAACTGACCGGGGCTGGGGGCTGCCCTTTCCCTGGAGAGCCAGGAGTGGGACAGCCTCGCTGGCCCAGCATTTGGAGCACAGCAAGGAGTTTGTCCACTGCTGGGAATAGCAGGGAGCACACAGAGATCAGGGCCTTGCAGGAGGAGTGAAGAAAGGCCACTGAAGGAGTCAGAGCAGCGTTTCTGCAGGTTTACAAAGGCAACGTACTGGAGCTGAGTCTGGAGGGCAGCACTGATGTGCACGTAGGTAGAGGGTTATAAGGATATTTAATTCTACCTTGTCTTACCTTGGTATTTTGAATTTTATCTGTTCTAAAAAGGTGGTTGTCATTTGTCTAAATGCAACCATCATTTATGTTTAAATACAACAAAGACAAAATATGTGTAAATACAAGTCCTGAATTTATAAGACCTTTTGGTGTTATAAAGGTGCTTGCAGTTTTACCACAAAGCTTCTAAAGCTTCTGGTTGTGAAGATTATTTTAGAGTCCTGGTAGGAGCTTATGAACTGATGGAAGGCTCAAAGTATGTTATTAAAGTATAAATGAAGATCCAAATGTATATTTTCAAAGAGAAAATGTGCTTCACATTAGCTGCCATWATTTTCAATATTAAGCTTTGGCATTAAAAACCTGTGATGCTTGCTTAGGTTTTATGTATAATCTGAGGCTTGTAAACCAATGCAAGAAACCTCCCAGTTCCTGGCCTCCGCATTTGTTATTTGTTCTCACTCCTAGAAAATATTTGGTTCATGAGTAAAACTTTTAATTTTCACTATTAGGCTTAGAGTCTTTCATAGTTAGGATCTAGTTAATGTATGACTTTCAACTTAATCTTCTTGTTTGCTTTTAGTCTTAGTTCTTGGTATTTTTCTTTAAAATGAGTTAAAGTATAAGCCAACTGACATCATTCATAGGTGCAAGATAAAATAATCATATGAATCTGGTCTTGACAGAGATTTTCTTCTCGGATTATTTTCTGGTTTTATTTTGTTTTTACAAGTAACTGMATTGTACGTGCCCATCAAATACTAAGGTCAATGAAAAATACAACATTTTAAACAGGAATTTAGTCAGTATACTCATTCATAAAATGTGGCTCTAATAGACTAGTCGGTGTTTTTAAAAGAAATGATTGATAAAACAGTAGTTTGTTCTGTTCCAGGTAATCTTTCCTGCCAGTGATTTGTTGCACATCATAGTTGTGGGTAATCAGGCTACTGGAATACAGGCTACTGTACCCTTTGTACAGTATTTCATCTACAGGAGAACTGTAATATTTTAACTACGTTCCACTACTTTCTGCTTTGTAACCTACACAAAAGTAGTAAAATGATTTAATAGCAGAGTGTTATGATAGATATCTTGTAATAACATAACCTCATTACTTTTATGGTATATCCTGAAGAAAATTTGCAAATAGCATAATTAAAATAAATACATTTCCCACTAAATTAGAGTGTGTTTTGTCATGTAGAAAAGGCCCACGCCTCCACAGGTCAAATAAACAGGCTGATTTGATTTCCATAGATTTCTTTTGGTCCTGTGTGCTTTCTCAGAAGATTGTGACTGCCTCTTTCAGATACAGACCCCGTTACAATGATCCATCTCTTTGTCATGCTGAGATACAATTTTCACAGGATTTTGTGTGATGCTTTGTGTGGATGGCTTTGAATCACGTATTAAATGTGGTTTGAGAGAGTGGTGTTCCACCATCAACTTGGCCGCGCTCCTGCTGCAAGGTGCAGTGTAAGGCTCTGGGTTTGACCTACCTAGTCTAAAGGATGTGAGGTGGAAAAGCAGTCTCTGTCCATGTTTTTTTACATTATATTTGCTTTTTAGCTTGGCCTACCTGCAGGTATTAGTCTTTGGGTCATGCCAAAGAGCTTAGCTTTCCCCACAGGGTTTTCTGCAAGGTGGTATGAGATTTGACTATAGTTCAGTGTTGGTCATTACCACACTTCTGTACCAAGTGAGGATTTCTAATATGCATATTCCTTGGAGCAGTTCATTAGCCTTTACTTATACTTTAGAATAGAAATGTGTCATTTAAATTGGCATAACTAAGTAAGTTGTGGAAGTACACACAGATCTAATTTATACTGCTGACACTTAACATGGGAATTTGCTCTTGCCTTTTCATACCTCACCAAGGTCTTCTTTCAAATAACTCATAGCAATGTCAAGTGAGGAAAGCGTAATGTATTTTTGCAAACTCTGATACAGAGGGGGAAATTTTTTGAAGACTCTTTGACTTCAAAGAAACCCAGACAGCTGTATCTGAACCTCCTAACAGCTCTAAGTGGTTACCCTTAGAGAAAAAGCAACTGGCCACAGGCTGAGCACTGGTTTTGTAAATGATCTTTGTCCTGGGATACTTGCACTTATCTGGACAACACGTTTCTAAGCCACTGGCCAAGACTCAGTAACCACCTTGATATCCACTCAGTTATATGATGTAGTTTTCAAACACATACTGTGGTGTTGTGGATTCAGACTTTGACCATAGTTAGTCTGAATTATAAATTTCACCTTAGTTCACACATTTCCTTTAAGAACAGAGTCCCACCTAGTCTGAATGATCTGTTTCCCAAGAGTCCTTGAGCTTAAGTACATTCATTGTTGCAAGATCAGTTTTGTAAAAGCTTGATTAAATGTCTTCTGCATACTAACTCCCAAATACCTCCTCCATCCTTATTGTTCAGACTAGTGTGTTATTTATTGATGACAATCATCCATGTTGGTTTTAACTGACAATTTAAGAAAAATACTCACAAATATTTTTCATAAATTTCAAATGGCAGTTTGAATTTGATACACTTGTATCTTATGTATTCATGCTGYATAAATACCACTTCGAGCTAAATTTTATCCCTGTAATTGTTCACTATAATTAGAGAAGTGCAATCAGGATTAATTTATTAAAGAAATAAAACTCAGTTTGATTTTGATGAAGGCAGAAAGAATCTGGCAAGATTATATGATCCAATTAGGGTACAGAAACAAGACCATGTGGTGTGGGTGACCTGTCACTAACCTTTAATAACAAACAGAARAACGGTTACTATGAGTATTCCATCAAATAGTCAATCTCAGCACAACTCRTAGATCAAATACATCAATACAACTGTTCATTAAAATGAGCCAGATAGAAAACCAGTCAGTCATGGTGATCTCCTTGCAGATGGTTCACTCTTAGAGAATGCTCTGAAAGTGGCAAGGTGGAGGTGCCCTTTGCCATGAAGAACTGTTCTGGATTGTTTCCCATGTGGTCTTTACTCTCTACTTGGTCTTATTTAGCATGACATTAAGCTATCTGAWGATAATGTGAGGTGGTCAGATCTTAAATGTTAACACTAGGTTTTACAATACTTAGTTAAACATATCATCCTCATTTTGAATAAAACATGCTGTTTACTAGCTTTCTTAGAAGAAATAAATRCCTGGATAAAAACCAGGCAGTTTTAGTTCAGCCTGAGTTCAGCAGGGCTGATGATCGAAGGGACAAGTGCAACTCCACAATGCAAAAGATCAGAAAGAGTTGAAGTTTTGCTTTTGTAGTCTGCTTGCTTACACTTTGAGCACAGTTCTTGGAAAACAATGCAGGCATCAAACTATTTCCCTCATTGTTCCCCCCCATATGTCCCCATGGCCCAAAAGACCCTCGCTAGCATTTGTGCATGACRTCAGTCTTAAATGGCTGCAGGATTGCCTTTTTTTTATGTTTCACAAGTGACATAGCAAAAATAGAATTATTTTAAATGTCATTATCAATTTATTATGATATTTGCAAAATATGTTTATTCGTAGAATTTATGTATATAAGGCTATTTAAACCTTAAAAATAATAGCGTATCCAACTGCCTCAGTGTTTAAAAAATAGGCAAAATAGGTAAAAAATATAGGCAAAAATGTATAAATTATATGTAAAAATGTATAGAAAGATGGCAAAATGCTCAATTTTCCTGAGATTTTTATTCAACTATTGACACATGAAATGCAAGCAAATCCTGCTATAAAATTAATCTTTATTTAGAGATAACTTTTATGAGAAAACATTACTTTTATTGCACTTGAACATTTTTATGAGAAATTTGAAATTAACATGTTCTTACTTTATTTAGGATTTCCATTTTTATTGTGTTTCTTTGAAAAATTTTACTACTGAAAATCCACATTTTTATTTCTCCTTCATTATTTCCTTTTTTGATAACAAGCATAAAAAATGAAAAGATTGGCAATATTTCTTTTCAAACTTCCATTTTTTTTTTCTTTTTCACTGTGGAACTTTCCAGACCTTTTTCTAGATCAGAATGATTGCTCATAGGCAAAGGAATAATGAAAATATACAATCTTAGCTGTATCTTCATGAAATTTTAAGGAAAAAGAGGAAAAAAATACAGAATTATAGAAAAGAGGAAAAATACTCTCAAAGGAGTTTGTTTTATTATTTTGTGTTATTGTAAAAGAAAGGAATCTTTTCTAAAAGAAAAGGAAAGAGTGCTTCACCACCATCCAGTGAAGTGAGAGTTCCTCACCCAGATATGATTCCTGTGTATTTAATAGCTTCAATGTATTTCTCTAACATGGGCTTACCCAGGCTCCTGCTGAACATATATAAGCTTTCAGCATTTACATCATTTCGTGGCAAGACATCCCACCCTAACTACATTGCTTTAGGAAAGATCACCTTCTTTTCTTTGCTTTGAACCTTCCTCTTCCCAGCAACATTTAATACCCCTTAGTTATTATACTGCAAGTGACAGTGAACTGGCCACTCCTGCCCTCCCTTTCCATCCTACAGGTGATTTTATCATACCTCTCTATAGTTGTTTGTTTTCCAAACTGAAGAAACTGAAGTGCTTCCTTAGTGATCCATACTCTTGGTTGTTCTTGCCCTCCTCTGAACCTTTCAAATTCAATGATCTCCTCCTGGASATGGGGGGGCCAGAGCTTGTGCCATTCAAGATGTGGGTCAGCCATCTGTTTACTGAGTGAGTGACATAATAATACACTTTTCTGCTTCTAAATCCTAATGGTTGTTTTGCCTTTTTGACTGCCAGAGTGCATCAAGTTGATGTTTTCATGGAATTTTCCATCATAACTCCAAGATCTCATACTTCATTGGCAGCTCAGGGACCATTCCTTTATATGGAAAGGTAGGACTTATTTTACCACAGGCATCAGTCCAGGTTTATCAGAATTAAATTTCGTTTGTTGTTTTATTGCCCGGACCCTGAATCACATGAGATACTTTTGATATTCTTAGGAGTTGGCCCTTGTTTTACTATCCTTAATAGTGTCAGAAAATTTGTCACCTGGTTATCCTTATTCCAGGGACATGAACAGCATGAACCCTAGGGCAGATCACTCCATTGAAAAACCTCCTTCTGTCATATGAATTGACTATCTCTTCCCATTTTCTGTTTCCAGCACAGTAATACATTATTTATCCATGTTATAATCCTTTTTATTCCATGACTACATAGTTCCTCTGAAAATCTTTTGGATGTTCATGGAAAATATCTTTATCTTCCTATATCTACATTTTATTGTTGAACTCTTCAAAGAAGTGTCACATGACTAATTTTAAAATGCTAATAAACACTGAAAAGATGAAAGAATCATCTCCATGTTTCTCCAGAAGAAAACTTGATACTTTTCCAATAAGATTCAGTATGATTACTGAGAAAAATTATTATGTTGCGTTCTAAATGCTTCTCATCATGCTTATGTAGGCAGTGGCTTAAATTTAGACTTTTTGATAGTCAGTTATACTAATAGGCTGTTTTCTATCCTGCACGAAAATTCTGTTTGTTCTACTTCAATCTTAAATGCTTTATTTCTGATCAATTATTATCCCATGAAAAATCCTGACTAGAATGATTTGAGATTATTTTTCTGTCTAATTATTAAGGAAAGGAAATATGAATCTGTACTGGACACAGTTCTTTAGGAGGAACAAATAGAAGAAACTTCATCATAAAAATGGAAGTGTCATGAAGAGAGCAGAAAAGTGCAAGCTGGAATCTCTAAGTGTTAGAGACAGCTGCGCACAAGTAGTGGAGAGAAGACTAATGTTAAATAGAAGTGAAGCAAATACAGCCAAGTATATTTAAAATTATAACTGGAGATAGTTAAAGGATTTTCTGTAGGTCATCACTCATTGACAATTTCTAGAGAAAATCATATGTTATTACAGTAATGGTAACATGAGAATGCAGTCTTTTCCTAGCTGACCATAACCAATTATGTTGTGCTTAGCATTCAGCTGTTTTCCTTTTTGCTTCACTTAAGACACAACATCTGGAGGGCCTCATTAAATGAAGGTTAGATAATCTACTAATAAACTATTTAATTAGGAATTTGCCAGCAGGAAAAGTAGTAAAGCTGTTATTTGTCTTTACTCACATTTATTAGTGAGAGAAAAGAAACCATAGCAGTTGCTGGAATATTTTGCATCTTTGAAAAAATGCTTTTAAATCAAACTTACTGTAGTTAGAAAAGACCAGCTAGAGAATCTGCAGTTAGAATTTGAAGTAATGCATTAATGCTGCAGAACAGTTGACCTAGCTTCTTTCTGCCTTTCACATGATTTCATCATTCTCTTATCCATTCTAAAAAGTTAAAAAACAATCAGATGCATTGCTTTTACACTGTGTCCTTCTGCCCTTTTCATACCAGCATCAGTAGGGAAAATGTTTTCCTAACTTTTTATATGACTAGCTGACATACAATATTCTTTGACAGTGAACATGTAGTGCACTCATCCTGGGCTGCTTTAGCATGTATTTCAATCATTTTATCACCAGTCTAGTATGAAATACCCCTTGCTGTGATAAAGCTATCTGTTTTGGTGAGAATGCTGAAAGACGACCAATGCTGGGTATCTTCTGAGATGACTGCTCCTGTTCAGTATCAACTGGGTTGAGACCTTCTTAACACGTTTCACTTGTGATCTTTTAAAGCTGTCAGGATGGAATGATTTTCAGTCACTTTGCTCTGCAGTGGATTTAAAATCATGTCCCAAAGGTGGTAGATTAATAGATTAAAAAGGCAAAGTATTAATCTAATGCACTGTTCTGTCTCCTTACCCATAACTTATAGTATAACTGTCATATGATTATGGCAGTTCTCCGATGAAACAAAGTACCTATATTTTGTTCTCTGTAAAGCATTTCACTGACTGGTGCACTTGTTATTTCAGTGCGTTATGCTGTTCTGTGTATGGAGCAGAACAGTTAACCACACTGATTTTTACAGAATTAAAGACCATATGAGCATTTATTCTGATTATTTTTACACATTTGAGTATGGACTTAATTATGTGTAGTAAATCTGAGCGTTGGTTGGAAGAAACAATTTTCCTGGGAACTTAAAATGTGTTCCTTGTATAGTGCCGAGTCTCAAGAAGGCAAAGAATGTTTTAATGCAAAACACCCTCATTCTCTTCAGTTTTTGCTCAATAGCTCAGCTGGACAGATGGTGGAAGCAAACCACACTTTGTATGGAATACAAAAATTATTTTTCCCTTTGCTAATTGTGATGGAGAAGATTCTACGTTCACTTGTTTGTTGGTGTGTGTATCTAGGGACTGCAAAAATATTTTTTGTATTTCAATTTCTGTTGTGTGGTTTTTTTTTTTCCCCGCTGGTGTTTGTGTTTTTTTTTTTTTTTTCTTTAAGTAAAGTTCAAATACCTCATGAGTTTGCTCTGTAAAATTGCTTTGCTGGGCTAAGACCCAGGTTGCTTTAGCTAAGGAGTTCCCAAGATACAACCAACTCTAAAATGACCAACTTCTACATCTATTTTTAGAATTTTCTTATAATAGTTTTTAAAAATAAGAAGTCATTCATGAGTCCACTGAGGTTCTTGGTTCCTGCCTGGCACCATGAATGATCCCAGGAACTTGGTATTTTAGAAGGAATTGGATTTATCTTTTGACTCTGTGGAATGATGCTTTGAAGTATTATGGGCAAACTGTGGAGCCTCTACTTGTTTTAAGCATGAATATTGGCTGGAAAGCAAGAAACCTATGACCACAAGGTGCAACCTATTTTCAGTCAGTGGCTGAAATCTGTTGGTATATGATTGTATACCTGTCAGCACAGTTTAACTTATATGTTTGGTGAGATAGATAGAGTTTTTGTAAGGAGAGCCAACAATGTCAGTTGGCTTAAATTTGGAGGTTTGAATAGTGCTCTTCTCTGCTCATACTATATTATTTCTTATAAACTATAGTATTTCTTATGTATGCTTCCACTTTTCACACACATGAAGTACAGTGAGATTTCATGCCACACGTTCACTGGTGTTTTTCACGTTTAAGCCACTGCTTTCAAAAGACATGTCAAGAAATCCACACAGTTCTCATCTCTCAGTTCGCATCCCCTATGAATATCCAAGAATTTACATATCTCTGTGTTTGCACAGGCTGCTGTGCCTCCTCAGTGCAGCACAGCCAAAGCTTGATATCTTATCCAAAGGAAGAAAACAAAAAAGAACATTAGGTTAACCATTGATTTGAACATATTAAAAAAAGGCAAGGAAGAGTCTGAGAAACAATTTACAAAAGGCATAACAAGCGCTAATAATTTTTCAAATATATCAGGAGTAGGAAGCCTGCCAGTAGAGCTGAAGGGAGCTTAGAGAAAATAATTTTATAGTATAAAAAGAAATATTTTTTAACAGTTTTTTTCATAACAAAAGTTTTGGGAGGTTCAAACAGAATAATTCCTATTTTTGGGTGCAACTCACAGGATCTGTCTCAAAATAAAGATATAAGTAGAAAGAGATGAGGAATAAATCAATAAACTGAACTCTAAAAATTGTCAAAACCAGCTCATGTTCACCTGCCTCTCAGATTCTATAGGTTCCCTTGGATGAGGTAGCTGGAATATTAACTGTAGCATATAATGTCCCTTGTAACACAGGCTCAAGATGTAGTTTTTTAGGAGATCATTCAGGGACTAATATAAGTCTGTAAGGTATGTATATAACCAGAAAATTGGTAGATACTACAGTAAAGGATAGAATTAGATAAAACATGGATAAATAGAATATATAAGGGATAAATATAATAAGGACTATAATTTATTAGAAAGGAATCATCAAGTTGTTGTGAAAAGAATTCTAATCAATTAATGAGCTATGACTTCTTTGACGAAGTCAGGAAGCATGTGGATACAGAAGATCAGTTAATGTAGCCATTTGGTTTTCAAAAMCATTTCTATTTGGAGTTTCTTCTCCAGAAGCTCTTGAACTGACTTGCTGTGAGATAAAAGAAAATCTTCTCAAATGGATAAAAAATTGTTATGAGAAAAATAATGTAGAACTAAATTTTCACAGTGGAAGATCACCAGTGGAGTCTTACATGGGTCTGTGTTATATATGTGCTGTTCACCATAATAATGAATGATTTAAGGAGAAAGTGAGCCGCGAGGTGAAAAAATTCACAAGTGTTACTAAGTTAATCAACGTTATAAAAATGAGAAACACCTGCAAAGTACTGCACAAGAACATCACAATGATGAGTGAGTGAATGGCAGACCAAGTGGCAAATGAAATTTGGGGTAGACAAATTTGAAGTTGTATGTGTCAGGGGACACTCCTAACTTTGTAGTTCCATGAAAACTATGCTCAAGAGTAGTTAAAAAAGAAAATAAAATATTATGAAGTATGATGACAAATAGAGCTCAAAATAGAAGATGTTACTGTTGTGCTGCATAAATCCCCCATCTTCATCATCAATATTGGATGTAAAACTGGTATCCCAACTTTGAAAGGAGCACAGGATTTGGAAAAGTCAAAGGACAGCAGGGGCAATCAGAGATATGGAATGACTCCCATACAAGTAATTATCTCGTATGACTGGGATTTTTAGTAAAGGAGAGGTCACAGGAGAGATGTGACACAGGTCTACATATTGGTGATGGAAAGGTGAGAAGAATAGTTAGGACTGTTTCTTCTGCTGCGATAACATTAAAGTAATCAAATGAAACAAGTTATTGGCAGGTCCCAAACAAGCAAGGCAGTTTTTCTTATAATGTGTGGTTAGTTGTGGAATCCCCTGCCAAAAGGATGTTTTGAATGTTAGAAATTTACCTGAGATAAAAAGTGATTGGACAAACTAACAGAAGAAAAAATTATAAATATGAAAATGCTATTTCTGGCTCTGAAGTTTGAGTTGCCACTGAGGAATGACAGATTATCCAGCAGAAACATCGGCGTGAGTTTGTCCTGCTTCCTAACTATTCTGGAGGTGTCTTCTGACAGATACTGTCAGAGAAAGGATTACAGGAATCTTTGGTCTGACAAGGTGTTGCCATCCTAGTGTTTTCATCTGTTCATTTCCTTCCAGATACTGGCTGCTCAGAAGCCCATGCGCCAAAAGACACTATCACTCACTGATACTAGACAAATGGGTGTGGTAGCTCAGGTGTGAAGTTTGCACTTATTCTGTGTTCAGAGGAAGAGGCTGAGCCACATGAAGGCTGGCTTGCCATAAGCTTGCATGTGTCATCTGCTTGTAGAGTGAGCCTGATATTTGTGCTCATTTTGCTTGCTGTTCACACTGTTAACATGAAAAGGAGAAGGTACAGGAAGACTGAAGACTCAATTAGACCAGCACAGAGCCTGCTTTATGGGGAGCTGATGATAGGAAGACCCACACTGATGAKTGCGAGAAGAGAAATGCTATCTCTGGAGCTAACTCCCGTTTGCATTGCATTGCAGAGATACAAACTATGAGTGAACTCATAGCTCCAGCACATGTGTGCAGTCATGAACAGTGAGTTCAGTGCACATCTTCAGGCTGTCAACATAGTTCTGCATGGGTTTCCTCAGGKAGTTTGCCTTCTATCCCTAATGCTTACTTAATTCACAGTGTTGTAAAAGTCGTGAAAGAAGAGGGACAAGAATGGTCTGTGTTACTGAAAGATACCTGCTACATCTTTTCTTCTTCTCTGCTTTAAAAAACAATGCAACACACACAACACCCTAAAACAGGTGTTGCACTGTAACAAGTTGGAAATTAAGACGAATTCGTATTGCAGCACCTGAATAGAAAAATGAGAGAGAGAGACCACAACTAGAGCAATTTCCTGCACTGACTAATGTGAAATATAATGGACATGTTTGGAGATGCATCAGTTCACTGAAAATAATAAACAGAGGCAAAAAAAGAAAGAGAAAGACAGGCAAGATATCTGCCAGTCTAACCTGCAGTTTACTATGGGAAATAACCTGGCTGAAGGTGAGGAAAGAAGAATTGTTCAAACAGAAGCCTTTATGGTATCTTCATGTGCTTTCTCAGCTGCCTGGCACAAAAGTCCTGCAGGGCACTGTCAGTTTCCAGAGGAACCTTTTTGTAAACCTCATTTTAGAATTAAAAAAATGCTTCTTGGTAACTCCAAATCAGCTAAAACCTGTTGTAAGAGGAAGACAACGTGMCAGTCCAGACGAATGGTAAGAATTGAATGGGAAGTGTATTGAAAGGCAATTGTTTTGCCAAGGAAGACACAGAGAGCAGAAAATAGGTATTACTATTTACTTTCTTAGACAACAAATAGGGGTCCAACAGATGGCAGAAAGCCAAGCTGTAGTCCATTTTCAAGCTATGATCTCTGTCATGCTAAATAACTTTATTTGATATAGCAATAATCATACCATATACTGACTCTGATAAAACCCACTATTTTTGAGCAGCTAAAGATTAAAAAATGTCAAGTCTGAATTGGGTATACTGAAGACAGAAGTAGTTCTCCCTTTATTAGGCCAGAGATATGTTACATAAAAGAGGGGATATCACATTGGAAAAAGAAGCATGATTGGTTTTCCGGGTGGCTGTTCAGATCTTATCTGGAAATGAAAGGTGGGAGGTGAGACCAGAGAAGGTATGCAAAACTGTAAAAATTGTTTGCTTGGGGTTTTTTTGTGTTTTTTTTTTTGGGGGGGGGGGGTTTGGTTGTTGTTGTGTGTTTGTTTTTTTTTTTTTTTTGGGGTGTGTGTGTTTTTTTCCAGATGCAGATCTGTTTCGTACTCTAAACAGACCATTTTGGGTTTTGGGCAGGAGTTTAGGAGATACCCTTTTGTAAGTGCTTGTAATATGTGAAAAATACCCCATAAAATATGCCTGGATTTTTTTACTTTCCTCCCCCAACTTAAGCACAGTTTAGAAATAGGGGCCAGGATCTGAAAGGAGCAGCAAATATGGGAAGTAATGGGTGATGGTGGGCAACTGGGAGGCCAGGGCATAAAAGGATATTTAAATGATCATGTATCCTGGAAGAAGAAGGGCAGTTCATGCTTATCTGTTTATTATTAAACCCCAATCATTTTGTTTCAAGAGCAAATGGCTATTACATTCCTTAACCTGAAATGCAATGGGTTGAATAACTGACCAGTCTTTAACATTTACTTAAGTCCGTCTCTTTTTCTGCTACCCTCCTATTTTAGCTTCCTTTCAGATCTTTGGTGATAATATCAAATTGTGTTGGGCAAAAATAGATCCTTTCAGCACGCTGCTAAAAATAGGTTAGTTAGATGGTGAGTACCCATTTGAACTTGTTTATACACAATTTAACATTTTCTCCATTAACATGGTATGTTGCTAATACTTCATGATCTCTCATACGCTACTCAGCATGATTGCATTTTTGTAGCACCAGTAGTCCAGGCTGCTTTAACTGAGCCACATATCGGTAGCAGTGAAGAGACTGTGGTACATGCTTCAACATTGGTTCACCAGTATATGTGTTCTGGGTATCAGGCGGTATTGTCTTGTGTTGTTTTGCCTTACCTATTGTCCAGTGCCTGACAAAAGTCCAACCATATATGTACACACCATACAATCAAGCCTTAGCAGACAGACCTGAATTTTTCTGAAGAATCCTTATCAGATTTATTTGAAAAATCCTATTTTTCATAAAATGAATTCTCTACAATTTCCTGGTAACTTCAAAATGTATCAGTTTGTAAGCATCTCTCCACCTCAACTTTTACAGGTTTTTTTTTTGACTGACAGTTTCTTCTTGCATGTGAAAGTTGATGGAAGTTGAACCAGAGGTACTCCTTGTCCCTTGCATTTGTCAGATGAGACTCCTGAGCCCAGGATCACAAAGGCAGGTGCGTTCCTAGGGAGGGAACTGGGAAGCCAGCTGCAGACAGTTGCTTCCTATCACTTCAGATCAGCTAGATGTGGACTAGCTCCAGCAGGATGATGTGCAATCACATTAGCACAGTGCTGTGCCTGAAGGAATGATCCCTGCTGGATTCAGGTACCTACTCTGTCTGAAGTACCTGTCTCTTTTGCTTGCAGGTCCCCCAACCTCTCTGGGGTAGAAAGCATGTGGGAGAGAAGAGAGTGAAATGGTCATGACTGGCTGATGAGTCCTTTTCCCCTTATCAGTGAGGAGTTTAGGATTGTGCTTATTGCTCCGTGCATTTTGCATGCAATAGTCATTGACTAAAATGCATGGGCAGCTTTGAACTTTGAAGCAAGAGCTTCCTCACTTTTTCTACCCCATAAATCTCAGGCAAGTTACCTAATCTCTATACTTTGATTTCTGAAATCTCTGATAAATCTTGCTGTTAGTGTTTATAATGCTGATCCTAAAGTAATAATGCTTCCTTATAACATTGATCTTAAAGTGAAGATTAACATAAACTGCTTACATTATTCATAGTATGTTGGTTTTGTTAAGCTTGGGAAGATGAAAACGGTATGATCACAAATATGTTAATTTGAATGTAACTGTGTAGTATCTTAGGATCTATTTGCCATCTGTGACAGACAAAAATTATAAAAATATCATCTTGCTCCTATCATCCAGTAAAATTAAAAAATAGTAAAAGAAATCTTTCATTTGAGAAGAAAAAAATACAGTAATAGTGGGAAAGCACAGTCTACAAAGTGACACCTATGAGTGAAATTTGCAGTTAGAATTTTTAATGTTTTCCTTGCCATTAATGAAACCTGCACTGATGTGTTCATATCTCGTGGGCTAAAGACTTTTTATGATATCCAAACAGAAAAGGCTTTTTAAGGCAGGCATACTCCATTGTCTACAGCAACCGCCTCCAATCGCTGTCCATATACAACTAAGGCCCACTGTTCAATGCTTAGTAACCACAGAAACAGCCCATTTTAAAGAAACCATTCCTTGATTTCCTTAAATTTTTTCCATCTAAGAAAATTATTTCCTAAGAATGTAGCTACTTAAAGGCAGTTAAAAGCAGTGAAAGATTTTCATTCATTAGCAATGGAACTGTGTATGCCTTCTTTAATTTACGTAGTAATTTATAATAATATCAGTAAAAAATGATATCTAAATATTCATCAAATAATTTATTTTCCAGTCTCTTTGCTTTGTAGTGGAAGTGATTTACACAGAATTACCAATGGCCTGGCAGCAAGTGGCATGCAATTTCTTTTTTACCTCCATATGTGAATATTGCACTAGTTTTAATTAATCTAATAACATTTTAAGAATACTTGTTGACTTTCTATTATTCTTAATAAACAGAAGTATTAAATACTTAAGGTGAGGCAGTGATTATTGCTTACAACTTTTTACCATGATTTAAAAGTTGTTGATAACTCTAAATAAATATTTATCATCACCGGTCAACTGCTAAAAAGGATTTTATTGTAAGCCATTAAAAATTTCGAGAGGACTGTTTCTCTGTAAGTATTAAGCGTCAAATACTGGCTCTTTGCTGAAACAGGACACCACACCGCCTTCTGCTTTCATCTGGTGGCAAGTTGTTTCTCATTGTACATTTCTTCTTATAGAGGTAAATACTTTGGGATTTAACAATGCGAAGGACAAGCAGCTGTTTTATAACCACTTCAAACTGTTCTAGTCACAGATGAGAACAGAGTGTTACCCTCATTCCTGGACAGTGTTTCTTAGCATCAAGCACCACATGGCTAGATCCAAATATTCCCATTTCAGAATCTGTGCACCTGTTTGGACCTGCCCTTTCCCAAAGAAACTTTGTTTTAAAACGCTAGGGGCTCTGCAAGGTGAGAGTAACTGTTTATAGGAGGAATTTTATGGCTTTTCACCCACACCCACACCGACCTCCTTTCAGCTACTGCTCTGCCAGATGCATTTAATTATTGCCATAAACTGTAAACACTACTGCATGACCATTTCCCCTTTAGCAAGATTGTGTGTGTGAAAAAAGTAAACAGATTGTATAACAAAGTGTTCTCTAGCTGTCAGCAAGGGCTTTGAAAATAAAACACTTCCCTCCCGACTCACAATTGGCTGACAGTCGGCACATAATGAATAATAGCTCCTGGGGACCAGCAGAAAGATGTGTGGGAAAACTTTAATTAAAAGCTTGTCAGTACAATTTTACCTGGGTGACATCACCTGACTGAAATCCTGCTGCTGGGCTTTGTTGTCTATAGGATCGCAGGTAGCGCACTTGTTTTGCTGACAGCAAACAATTCAAAAAGTACTTTAAAACACTGGGGGGAAGACGCTATGCTGCCAGTAAAATATAATCCATTTGTGGTGTTCTAATTTTCTAATTAGCAGCTGTAGAAGGCTCTTCGCCATTGTGGGAGGAGGGTGACAAACAGGTTTTTGTAGCTCGTTATCTATGATGCCCTCTTGATTATGTATTTTCTTGACATTCCATTCCAGAAAAGTGTGTTCTAAAATCAAATACATTTCCAAACGTAGACAGCTGGGCTTGAGCCAGAAGTACAGACCTAACATCAAATTCCCAGCTTGAAGCTCTCTTATACATATTAAATCAGAGCACCGAATCCAAACAGCCTAAAAGTTCACAGCAGAGGACTTTCAGGCTGTGCAAAAATTCCTAAGGAATAGGATGCTTGTGATGGTCTAACACAATAAAGCACACAGTCCAGGAGAAGAATCATGATGATGGATTTGATTCTGCCCAACTCAAGCTGGTGGTAACTCACGTAAGGAAGTGGCACCTATGCTTTTGTATGCCTGTTACTGTAAAATGGCAATGGGAATCTGAAAGCCTGAACTTGGTCCTAAAGTTGTAATTAGTAATATTCATGGAAAGGCACTCTCATCTAACACTGTTGAAATCATTAATACTGGTAAAGCTTGGCTATTTTACAAGTAATTTGTAGTAATGGAGAGCAGTTTCTCATAATTTAATGCTAATTAATTCAGTTACATCATGATCTAGCTCAAGTCCTGAGCTGACTTTAATGGGAATAGGCTGGGTCTCATCCAGAAGCCACTGAGGCCAATGGGAGCCTTTCCACTGATTTTAAGAGAGTTTGGTTTGGGTGTGTAGATGGATGGAATTTATTTACCTGACAGAGGAAAGACTCTCACTGAATTGTGTGTTTGCCTTCCTTACGAACATTCTCTCAATTTCCTTAATTTTATGTAATTATGATTTGCAAAATGTTGAGGAAAGTATTATATCTAATTAGTGGTGAACAAAAGTAAACAGGAGGTTTATTTTCTTATTACATGCTAAAATTAAATGCTGTTCTTGGATGTGTATATGTGAGTAATAACACACAGAGCAACTCCCAAGTAAGACTAAAGACAAGGCTTCTAAACTCAAACATTTCTAGTACAAATTTTCTGTGCCAAACACTTAGTCTGAAGATTAATGAACAAAGTTTTATCACTTATTTTGGTAGAAGAAGCTGGAGTTAGGCAAGTGGTAAGGAAAACAACTGGAGCAATTACTTAAGAATTTTCCTTTATCCTTTGCTGCTCTGACACACTGTGCAATAACACTTAATTCTTTAGTAAGACATATGCCCATCTGAGGCTTTCAGTACATGGATATTAAAAGGGAAGCAGGTGCTTTTATACTCCAAAGGACAAAAAAGTGTTATGCTAAAATGTAAAATAATTGTAATTTCTAGTCAAAATGTTCATCACTTTTTTGGTAATGAGCAATATTTGCGAATTTCAATTATTGATGCCTGGTAGAATACTTATCCGGAGCTAGATTCACAAAGGCACCTCAAGAAGGAGTTTTGCAGTAGCTGAGCATTAGGACTTTCAAGGGAGGCCTGGACTCCCAGTCCTGTGCATGAGTCAGGAATTTCTGATTAGTCTAAATGATAGTTGGCATTTTGAGAAAAGTCCCCAAAGCCCCCTTCTACGTGAGACTCAAATCTGTATGTGACCAAGCAGTACCCTAACAGTCAGGCCACAAAAAATTCACCGACTTCATAGCTTTCCTCCTTCYATTTTGCGTGAATGAACAGGTGAATGTGTATGGAACGGTGTTCAGGGAACGAGAGGAGGGAAAGAGACGTGGCGTATCATCAGGCATGTTGTTCAGAACATCCCTGTAAGGAGGGAGTTACTACTGCTTTAGCTTTATGTATTTGATGCAGCAGCAAATGGAACTCAGTGTTCAAATCCTGAAATCGGGAGCCTTTTCCTGTTTCAGTCACTATTTAATTGTGACATAAAAAGTGAACAAAAAGTGAAAAAACTCCAAAAGCAGTGCAAAGAAAACTGCATTGCACCCAGCCACTGTGGAAAAGCTTTGAACTTCTTATTTAGAACATTCTCTTGGGAAATCCTGCTGGCAAAGGCAGAACCCAAACCTAGATTTCTTATAAACTAAGTGAGAATTTAGAGATAAGTTCACTGTGCTTTTAGAACAGTACAGGCAAAACCCCGTTCATTTCATTTAGGTTTCCCTCAAACATGCCTATGCCATGTGTTGAAAAGGATGAAATTTTAGGCATGATTCACAAAATTTATCTCATATTCCTCCTTGCTGCCTTTAGTACTTTTTTGTTGAATCATCTGATGAAACCATGGGTTTTTAGAATTGGCTAAAACAAAAAGCAGAATTTTCTCACACCACTAGCTTCATGGGACGTGGAGCATTTCAGGTAGAGGCTCTTTCATTCATTTGTGTTTATTCTGGCTACCAGAACATTGTCATTGTGTCAATCTTGCCAGCCACTTATTCTTACATCATTAGTCAAGAACTCAAGCTTCAGAAAAAATGACCTTTGCTGACTAACAGTAGTAAATCTGAAGATCCAGAATAGAGAAATCTGGCAGGTGTGGGGAGCAGGAAGTGTACATTAGTTGTCTCATTAAACTAGCTTGGTGATTTCATTCCAGTTTCTGTAGTCAGGAATTCTGATCACAAACTCCACAATACTTGTGATTCTCAGCAGGGTTCATAGCGAGTGTAGTGGATATTCTTTTCCCTTCAAGAAGTCAACCTTCACGGTCACATATATTAGTGATACAGTACAAGGATGGTTGCAATCTTCCTTGTGTATGTAAATCTAATGTGATACACCACTGTTTTGAACAGATGTATTGGTATAAGTGAACTCTCTGGTGTTGTTTTTAGTAAGTAAATTCAGTGTCAGGTAAAGCACTAGACCAAGCATGAGAAGATAGGGTTTCAGTTAGTGGCATAGGCTTCCTGTGGGAACTTGAGCAATTAATTTATGGTCTAATTCATTAAAGTGTTAAGTGATGAGGATTAGATGCCTACATTTTAGGCTGTTAGTCTGCAGAATTCGGATACCTAAGTGAAAGGGTATTTTTAGCTCTTGGGTTTTTTGTATGGCATGTAGGATGATTTAGGAGCTGAAACAACCACATGTCAAATGGAACATTTGGATTTCTGGGCTTGGCAACAAGAAAAGGCTGCAGTGAATGTGCAGTCAGCCTGTATGAAATCCCCACATCAGTATGGAGGAAAGAACCTTTGTCCTTTATAGTTCTGAGCTCAGAAGTCTCTTCTAAAGGAAGATGGGTTTAGCAGCTTAAAGTTTACGGTCATCAATAAAACATTAAACCCGTCTCTCGCCTATTGATGTCTCAGTTGCTGATTCATATTCCTTCTTGTGCTGCCTTTATGTAGCGTAGGGTTTTTCTCTCCTCAACCCTGTATCTTCCATAAGGCAAAGGAGAAGGAACATATCCCATTTTCCCTTCTCCAGCCTGACTGCCTGTAAGCTTAAGTGTTAGTATGCTTCTCTGGGATCTGAAAGATACAGGTTTGAATTCCTCTGAAGAGGAATGGTGAAGCTTGCTTTGCATGTTGTAGGTGACCATAATTCTATGGAAAACAAAGCAGCAGTACCACTAGTTCATGTCTTTCTGTTTGCAGAGACAGCAACAGTGGCTGCTGTGTTTTGCTGGGAATATGATGCTTCAAGAACACATGCTCCAAATAACCAACAAGATCAGGCATATCAAAGGCAGCTGAGCCCACTCAAGGGCCCTCAACAGTGGCCAGCCTCATATTAGTGGTATCATACAGGTAACTAGGTAACTTCTGACTTTTAAATTCGTCCATTAGAATAAATACTGTTCTTAATGGCACCTGAGAAGAAGTCTTCAGGTGGCGACAAATTCATCCACAGATGAAGACATAACAGTCTCTTGCCTAAGTCCTGCTTTAGGTATCTAAACCTTTTAGACTTTTTTTTTTTCCTGATCTATTCATAGAAATAGGCTGTGAAATTCTTGTTAATGAGAACAAATATACTCCAAGTATTCCTCCAATCACAACTTACGAGCCTACTTGTGTAGGCAGGAAATATGCCTCTGTTGACATTTGGTTATGCCTTGAAGCAGGGCTTCAGAGTTCTTAAAACCATGCCAGTTATACAAGTTAGCAGATGATAGTTGTTTTCATCACCACAGGGTTGTTACAGAAGCTAGTAAGAAAAGTATAAGCAGACACTTTTATTTATTATTTACATATTATCAAAGTGAAGGAAGCCTCTTTTAATTTAAGAGAGCTATGAAAAAAACTATAGAAAAACAGCTTTGCTCTTGGTATTTGATGAACTGTAATCTTTGATTGTACTTGATGATAAATTAGGTGGCTGGTCTCAGTGTTCAGTCTGATTTACAAGAGATTCTTTTGAAGTGATAAATGCCTATCAGCCTGCAGTGTTACACTGTAAAACAGAAGGATCTGAACATACTTGACCAAACAACACCGTGTTTTTTTCTAATTGATAATGCAAATGGTGCAATATAGAGACATTTTAAATCAGTTAAGAGTAGTGAAGCCACTGTGTTATATATAAGAAAAGGTACTTTAAGACTGACAAGTCTGAAAACAGAAGTTAACAGAAAGTCACAAGTCATTCTTGTGACAAGTGCGTGAAATCTAAAGAACAGATTCCATATGGTATCATATTTCAAGTTGTATGTCAATGACTTCATCAGAAAGTTATACCCTTCCAGTAGGAGAAATGATACCTTTGAAAACATGTGTGGCTGCATGTAAAAAGTAAGCTCTCCCTGTCTTCACAGAGAGCCAAGACACTTTCTGCTGAACAGGCAGACAGAAGAGAAAGAACAGATGTAATTATCAATCATACACTGTCATTAGCCCAGCTCTCAGGATCTGCAGAAGAGCAGAGCATATACTGGTCAGTTACTGGTGCAGACTGTAGCTGCCTTCATTATAGATTTCTTGTCTGCTGTTTATACTCCAACATAGTGAAGGCAGGATTAATCTAAATGTCTGACAGTTTAGGCATGAGGATGGGTGCCAAGTCCATATGCCTTTGTTGCCACTTGGACATTTCATGCCAATGGCACAAGTGAGATGGGCTGAGCCACAGAAATTACACACATGAGTGTAAACACTAATCAGCATCCTGTCCAAATTCTTCTGGCTTCTTCTCTTTGGCATAGTGGACAGTGGATCTGCATAGTTCAGATCTGCTGCAAGTTCAGATCTACTGTTTCTGCAAACACAGAAGAATGGTCACCTACAGTGTGGAAATGAGGCTTCATACCACTCTTCAAAGGAATCCAAACCCACATCTCTAAGATCCCAAAGGAGTGTGCTAACATGAGACAGAGTTACACACAGCAAATATTTAGTTCATTGTTTCTCCCCTGAGCTATTTCTACTGTAGGAAAGCATTTACATCTATGCTCAGATACTCAATGTTGTGCATAATTACATATTACTGAAGATAAAGATGTACCTAAAAAGACAAAGGTCAAAGCGCTTTTCTGCAGAGGTGGAAGAACCAATGTGAGTATTTGAAGAGGTGTTTAAGTTCAGCATCTGTATTTATTTCCATTCTGGATGGCAATGAGAGAAGCTGCTAATTAGAACTACCAAGTCTGATTAGATTACTGAGCTCTTTAAATGTGGATTAACAAATATGGGGTTATTAATCTCTAAACAAGGATTAATGAGACTGAATTTTCTCATCTGTATTTGAAAACATAGTCTTGAATCACTTGCTTGAAGTCACTTTGTCTCTCTGTGTCTTTTGAATCCAGATGATTTCCTGTAGACACTGTAGCTCCTTAATGTATTAATAGGGCCATTCTTATATATTTTTTGCTTTAATTAGGAGCAGTATTTACTATGCCATTTATATGTGTAGCCTGTAGAACTTGTACCTCAGAAAAAGAAGGAAAGCCACTCATCTAACTTCAATTCCTCCAAGGAAACCTCAAGGAAACATGAACAATAAGATCCAAAGAGCTGCACCTGCATCCCAAGGTCTAAGGAGCAGTAGAAATAACAGACTATTACCAAAGGCAATAGCCAGTTCTCCAAGGTTAAAAACTAATGGGGGAAACACTTGCTAGAAGTTCCTCAGCCTGAATGACTTAGTGATGTCCTCGGAGAAAACCCGAAATAACAGCTGTGAACATTACTAAAATTTTAGTTGTCTATTGATGAAAATTTTATTTCTGCAACTTTGCATTGACATTTCAGAACAAATTACTTCATCTTAGGCTTTGTTCTTGTCCAGTAATAAATGTGAGAGCAAAATGTTTTAACAAGGACAGGGATCCTCTGTTTCTTTGGAAATAGTGAATTGACCTATTGCTAGACTGCTTGCTTCAAATGTATACTATCTGCTTACGTCTGTGATGGGTAACAAGCACAAAACAATAGGGAGACATGTAAGTGGTCAGTAAAAAAAATACACGTTACTTATCAAAATGCCACTTTCTTCACAGTAGGCTCATAGGTCAAGAGGGCCTGGATGATTATAAAGAGCTGTGAATTCTCCTTTCCAGAAAAAAGGGAATCCATTTGGCAGTTCTGAATTCAAAGCTTTTGGAATCAAAAAGGAGAAAAAAAGATTTCAAACATATTTCTATGAGATTGTGTCCTGCACATGCAACTAACTGTCAGACTTGCACAGACGGTTAAAATATTTGCACAACAAAAAAAGAAGCCATAATAGCTCTGCTTAACTAGGGAACAACCTCTATATCAGTAATAAGCAGTAAGCTCAGCTACTTTTATCATTTACTAACCAGAACAATCCTGACTGCCAAAGGACTAAATCTTATCTTGAGGACTCTGCTTGAAGGATGTGAGGTTCTGACTTTCTTCTTTAACCACAGGGATATTTCCAAAGTTTAAATCCAGATAAAACTCAATGGTGAACATTGGTTCTTGTTAAAACATAATTCTTCACGGAGACTCTTTATAACTGGAACAAACAAAGATATCTAATGCAAATGAAATAGACAAGGCTCTTCATTTTATTTTAAATTGGCCTGACTTGCTTCATGGCATTCATTTCAGTGGTTTCCAAACCACAGCCTGAGAAGCGTCTTAAACTTATCAGACAGAATTCTGTTCCAGTAAAGTTTTTAATCCTTATGTATCAAGTAGACAAATTCTCAATGCCAAAAGACATCACAAACTGGACATATAGTAAATCTGGGGACTAGTGAATCTATGTTTTATGACTGAATATTAATTTCAATATATAAAGCTATATATAAATATATGTATATGTGTTTATACACAATGCATAATTTTTATATATGCATAAATAAAGACATATGATATATATTTATATACAGTAAACATTGGGTTAATGTTGGTATGAATCATCATGTGTTTGTAACAGAAGCTGCCTACAATTATCTAGGAAAGTTTCAAGGCATGATCTTCAGTAAAACAAAGTCGAAGAAAATTTGTAATCATAGCTCTTTTCTCCACACTGTTGTGAGATTTGTGCTTTCCAGGTATGAGACGGCTGCTGTTGAGAAATGTTTTAGTAGCGCAGTGCTTCGTCCTTTGCCTCCTTTCCTTTGGAGTGAGCGCAGCGTCCAGTGTCTCAAGTGGAGTTTTACGAGAACAGAAGAGAACTACCTAGAAGAAGTTAACTTTTTGAATGTGCAAATGCAGTCTGTCAGGTGCAAAAGGAGGTCCGGCTCAGTGTCCCTGTGCCGCAGGTCCCATGCAGCAACAATCTCTGGTTTCTTTGGTTGGGAAAACTCCAAATATTCCCTGGGGTCTGCTGGAAAGTCATCTACTTTCTGTCACTCCTGATGCTTGGGTCCTTATGCTCCTCACAGCATGTCTCTTATTCTGCACCCTTGCTGCAACTTTGCTGCTTGCTGCGTTTCTCCCCCACTGCCAGTTTCACCAGGTGCTCCAAAAGCAGCGCCCAGCTGTGTGTGTTTGATGTGACTCTGGAGAAGAACAATCTCCCCTCCAGCCACAAGCTCCCCTCAGACTCAGGTTGCTGAGCCAGRACAAATCACAGATGCAGCTATGCCCTGGCTGCTTAGCTGCAGCTTTTCTGAAGAATCATCATATACAGCAAACTAAAAAGAATCAGACTGTTATAATCCTTCCCACCCCCCACCTGCTAATGTATTTGGGGGTGAATACAGAGTAAAAAGGAAATATCTCCTCTTTTCTAGTTATATTGCTAAAATGTAATTTTTTCACCATTTAAAAAAATACATTCTTTCTCATTTGCACTTTCATCATTATTTGGCCAGTACTGTCTGGTTTTAAATGAAACCTTATTTTAATTTTAAAAACTTTTATTTCAAATCTTATCTCCTTTCTCCTGAGAAGAGAGAAGGGAAATGATTTGTTCAACTGAATTCATGAAAATGATCTTAGTCTTCTTCTTTCCCAGCACAAAAAGCAGGGAAAAAAGTTTTTTTTTTCCCCTTATTTTTTTGTTCAAGTTTCTTTTGGAAGTTTAACATTTTATTTCATGACTACTATTCCTTCTTTATTTTAGCTGGGATTTCTCTTAACTGTTTATTTTTACCATTCCTTTCATGTTTCACTGAAACACGTGCTTGTGTTTCTAGTTCCAATGTACTCATATACATGTTTACAGTGCAGAGGTCCAGCAGTTTGGATACCTGGCTATAACAGAAACCAACAACAAAACTAAGAATGGTGTAACAACTTCAAAAATTCTCCTACTATTTTGAAATATATTTCCATAAACATATTTATCTCATATTTAAAAATCTTTATTTTTTAATTTGTGAGGGTACTCATTAGGGGATGATTAAATCCAAGCTCATTAGTAGGGAAAATTCTGAAATATCCTCCAGTTTTGTTTGTCTGACTGGATTTTAGAGTGATCTTTCCCAAGATATTTCAGAGGTCTTATCTATGATTCCACATGAAGAAACGTCATTGGCTCTTCCATGTTTCTCCCTCTCCGAGGCAGAGGTTTTTCATATCTGTCCAATAAGATGGTTAACACATGTCAGGAAAGCACTATGTTTATGGTAGGTTTTAGTAGGTAGTAGTAAATTTAGCTCAAAAAACAAATACTGTAGTTTTTCTAAGTTATCTACTTGTTGTGGACCTAATCAAGTGGATCTCAAGAATAAGGTATGAGAGTGTATTAAGAGTGGAATTCAGTTGCTCTGCACAAGGAGATGACTTCTTCCAGGATTTTTCTGGGATGGAAGGAATTCTCGTCCATTGATTGGGTTGTCAGTGGAGTCAAGTCAAGGAAAGTTGTCTCAGCCAGGCACCTCTTCAATCATGTGCTGAAGGAGTTTTGAACACTAGCATCCCTTTTTATTATTTTCTCATTTAACATAGTGGTAGGAGTGTAGTTTAATGTGTCTGTGGTTATTCAGGCAAACCTTCTTTAACAAATTTTGCAGAAAGCAAGGGTAAGAAAGTTGTACCCAGAATTAACTGACTAGCTCAGTCCATTTCTCATTCATGTCATCAGAAGGTGATCTATTTAGTTAAAAAAAGAAAAAAAAAAATCCTCCAAATTTTTCTGGTAAGAAAATAAAGGAATAAAATTGCAAATACAGTAACTCCTATTACAAACTTAACTTTCATCAGACTACAAGCATTCTAAATGGACTATATGCATTTAATACTTCTTCACACTGCTGGTGCGGTGTTCATCAACCATACATAAATAAGAATTAGGTCTTGATAAAAACCAGTATTTTGTAAAATGCTAAAATAATATTTTCTAACTCTGTGGGACAAAAAAAATTCAATATCTACCTTTGTGCATCTGAAAATGCATTTCAATACTTTATCCAGACCAAGGAAATTATACCCACCAAGAAAGAGCTAAATAATTGCCAGCTAAACTGGGAATAACTCCAAGAATTCAGAAACATGTTTTAGTTGAATCATTTRTTTTGTCTATGGATAGATCTACTATTTGAAAGGAAGTTCTTTTCTTCATCTAGTTGATTGCCTTTGTGAAGTCTCAAAAGCAGTGCCCAGTGATGAATATGGTAATACTTAGCAATATCCCCTCAGAACTTTATCATAGTGTAATCCAGCCCTTCTGGGATATATTCTATATTGGGTAATTTCTTCTAGAAAAATGTCTTATGCTGGATTGAAGAATGGGTGAAAACACACATAGAGAGCACAGCAACCCAGTAATATACAAATGTGAAAGGCCAAGATGGTTTTACTCTCTGTTGTATTTATTATTTTATCATATTCCCCACTAACTGAGATCTCTAACATTCCCTTTTCAAAGGAAAAAAAAAAAAAGAAAAGAAAGAAAGATAGTTACAAATCAGATCATCATACTTCAATTCTGGTCTTGATTTAACCAGAATGGAAATATTCTCTAGTACTTTTCCACTTAAGTTTAGATTTTCTCCCTTTTTAATTTGTTATCCTTTACATATTGCCCTTCTCCCTTCTACTTGTGTAGTGGTAAGTCTCCCATTCCAGAGAAGCCAAATGTTAATGCAGTGCAGTTTAGTTATACTAGCATTTAAGAAATCACTTCTCAGAAATTTGTACTGTGCCACAGATCCTTTGAGTGGGGTCATGGGATGCTGATGCAATTGTAAATCAGTGCACTTGTTTAAAAAGCAAATAAAAGCTCCACAAAAAAATTAAAATTTCCAATAAACCTCTGTCACTTACCAGGAGCTATATGGGGCCTTTTCCCCCTCTAAAATCTAACCCAATCAAGAGAATAAAGAATTACTACATTTGCCAAATATTAAAAATCATGGAAGGCTTTAATATTGCAAATGCTGTGGCTAGGTGTATGTGTTAGTATGAACTTAACATATAACTTATCCATGACTATTCATCTTGAGGTTCTAAGTGCAAAACAGAGGTAACTCATTAAAGATTTTGATTAGCTGGGATCTTCATTTCTGAATTGCAAGAAGAAAGCATAAGTGCAGATGGCAGTAGCTGAATAAGGAAGACTAAAAATCAACAACTGTATTGACTTTTTCTTGAAAATATACAATAGATATGCTCACAGTTTAGAGTTCCAGGATTCTGTCTCTTTCTGTAAGGATACCCACATTCTTCATGCACAGAACACAGTTCAACACAGTGAATGGGTATATCGTCTCCTTCTCCATTTTGAAATGTGATCAAAGCATAAAAAACATTCTTGGGATCTTGGGAGCCTGTTTCTTAGATAGCCAACATTTAGATCACAACTTTATCTCTGCATGAGAAACAAACTCCACAGGTGTTTTGATTTTCTAGTTAATTAGTCTTTTTAATAAGATAGCTGTTCCAGTGAAAATCTAACTGCAAATCAGAAAGGTTTAATAGTGAAATTATTAAGCCTTCTACATGTATCAGTAAACTAAATGCATTTCCAAGGGTTCATTGTTCTATGTGTAATTCTTTGTTCTACTAGCTCAATGTGTTCTGTGATGACTATAGCATACTGGATTTGGCACAGTGTTATGCATTAAAACAATCTTATCCTTAAATAATATGAGTATCTATATTCTCAGTTAAGACCTCTGCATATTACTTTAGAAGTGTAAAGTAGCCTTAAAATGAGTTAAGTATAAGCTTGCTTTAAGTTACTAACTTTTGCTAAAAAAAAAGCATTTATAATTTGAAACAATACATTCTACATTTTTTTATTACAAAAATTTAAAAAAACAAAACAACATCCTTTTTTAATTTTAAAGAGAGAACAGAACAATTCTGAAGAGTATATTAAAAAATCTCACAGTCATAGTTGCTGCTACTGGTGAAGGCTGAGGAGTGGTAGCTCAGCCAGGCTCTTGCTGTACTACAGAGTAATAGAAATCACAGCAGTAAAAATCAAAGGAAAGAAAAAGAGGATTGTGGCTGCGTTAAAGTGCAGAAGTTAAGTCTTTTCCCAAGACTGAGTGACTACTTTTGCTTTGTGATTAGGATCATGCAAAAAAGCTCTATGCTGTAAATGGAAGGGAGAGCTATATTTCACTAAATAGTTCACTACCTGGGTAGAGCAGTTAATTAACAGATTTTTCAAGAGGTGGACTCTCAGCAAAATATACTTGACAGATAACTGTTCCTAAGAAAGTTGGCTATAAATCAACTATATTCAAAACAGTAACTGGAAGTTTTGCTTGTCAGATTTTTAAAAGCAGAGAAGTGTTTCCTTGAACTTTTGCCTGACTTTGGCTGCCAATATATTACTAGCACCTGGGAGAAGCCTCAGGCTCAAACAGTCAGAAACACATGAAGTTCCATTTTGTTTTAATAAGGGTCCCCTTCCTGTATTAGACTTTGTTGTATTATTTAATTTATTCTACTATTAAAACTAAAAAACGAAAATCTGGCTTACCGTCAGAAGACACTTGAACTTAGGTTTATAGTAAAAATCGCTCTCATTATAAAAGGTAGACCAGAGTTTACTAGATTTTCTAATGCTTGTTGAGCCATCCTCAGCTCTGCAAATATTGTGAGTAAAACAAAAAAACCTGCTTGTGTTAGGAAGAGCTGCATGTGTGAATGTCACGATGATGCCAGAGCATGTATATATTTCTGATTTGTAATGAACTCGATTATTATACATGGCTACGCAAGTGATCCTGGAGGAGAAATGTCTCTTTTCAGTGCAAAGGAGACAGGAAGACTGATATACCATCTCTCTACTGTGCTATATTCCTGACCTGAAGGAACAACGAGGCAAGGTAGTTCATTCTWGAGGCCAACCCAGGCCATGGCCTTTTTGCTGTCCAGGTGTGATGGTGTCATAATATTCTATGTTCTGATGGTTTACAAAAGTGCTTTTGGACTAACACAAAAGAGCAATAATGCAGTACATCTGTGGCATGAATGCATAGAAGAGCTCAGCTAACTGTATGTCCCTGTATCTAAAAACACAGAGGTTCGCTAGAACCTCTGTTTTTTATTTGCTTCCTTTGAGAACTTCAGGAAGGAGCTGAAGCAGGAGGAAATAAAGGGAAAAATACGATCTCATTACCGCAGTGGTTCTGACTTAAGGTTTGGTTTAATTTCCCATTTAATTCTCTTTGKGTAGTGTGTAGCTTCTGTTTTACAGGGATAATTTAGCACATATCCTCAAATCTTATGAGTTCAAATTTGAAGGCAAAATTCTTGAAGATCTCATTTTAAAAATAATTTGAACTTTTTGGAACCCTTTCACTAATAAATGGCTCCTGTACAACCTTTTGGTTTCTCCAAAAATCTTATAGTTACTATCTCACTAACTCTCAAATATACGTTGCAAGAAATGAAATTGTGGCTATAAAATTTACTGCCTTTTGCTTATTTTTTTCCAATGTTATTTCAATAACCAAAATATTATTTCAATATACCAAAATGGCCACAATTTCCAACAACTCACAATGGTATGTTAGCCAATCAACAGAATGGAAATACTTATGTTCAGACAGTTGCAGCATCAGTAGTGGTCTGACTGGCCACTGACTCATTTTTCCAATGACATTCAAGTTACAGGCTGCCGCAGGGAAATGGCAGACCTCTTTCTTAAAATTTGCAATTATATATTTGAACTTTCAAGCCTGCCAAAATATGACACAGTCACAATGTACTCAAGTTCTCAGAATATATAACAACTGTGTTTTCTTTTGTGGCAGGCCATAGCTGAAAGATTGTAAGGGCTTTTCCATTATAAAGCTTGTAAGAGAGTTTTGCATCATGTGAATGTCACAAGCCTTTAAAAGTAGGAAAAAGACACCCTGTAATGCTATTGTAGGCAGCCATAAGTATCACCACTGAGGTTTCTATTAGAATGTAAACTTTCTGTACCCTACTTCAGAATGCCAACAATTGAGTTACTGTTCGCCTTCATGCAGACCCAGCTGCATAAAAGGATGTTAAACATTTCACTACCCACAAGGATCAGCAATAAAATATCATCTGGGATGTATATATTCTCTTGCCAGCAGAGAGACAATATGTGATCCAGTGACTAATATGGATGTTCAGAAGTCAAGTATCTTCTTTTCTTCCTAGTTAGTGCTTTGTAGTCTACTGCTTGGAGTAGGAGGCAGTTGGTTTCCAAGCATCTAGGACTGTAGTTTTCCCCCTAAATCCAAAGCAAGGAAAGGGTTGTATTGGTTACTCCTTGAAAAGGAGTACTCTTTTCAGTCTGTGTGCATGGGTGACCTTTGTCACTGCTCTAGTTTGACTTTACTAAAAAGTAATGAGATAGCACAATGGAAAATATGGACATCCAAGTGGCTATCTTCAAAAACTCATAGAATTCCCCCCTTTAGGAACATAAATATCTTCTCTGCTCTCTCAGGCCTAGTGAAGCCTAGGTCTGCTTTCTGTTTTGTTCTCCTTTGCCTCTACCATCCAGGAGGAAGGAATCACACAGATACATCTGAAGTCATCATGAGGGGTTTCTCCTGCTTCTACCGCAGAAAAATGGCTACCAGCAGAGGAAAGGACAGAGTCCTGCCTGCAGAAGGACCTATGTCTGGCACAGATTTTAAGATGACGTTTCCTTTTCTAAACATAAATGAGTGAAGAAATTAATAAGAACTATTATGTCCAACACAAAAAGATTCAGGCATCTGTGAAAATAAATAATTATAATCTTAACTTTAGAAAATAATAAAAATTTGAAGACCTTGGAACCGAACCCACATATAGATATTTAATATGTCAAAGCATTCAAACATGGCACAGCCTTCTGGGAAGTTTATGAGCTTCAGAGATTACCGGAGGGGCAGCAATAAGAACTAAAAGAAGACCTGAAATGCTTTTCTTCGAGGCCTACATTATGTTCTCTGCCTTCCCCTCATCATCACACATTTTAAAACCTGTTAAACCATCCCTGCCCCACAACACGCCCCTTGGGAGAGGCAGCTGGGGGCAGTAGACAGCCATCTTTGCCTTGGGGAGGCACCTGAGACTGCTACTTTCTCTGGAACATAGCTTGGGGTTATCTCCCTGCTCTCCAGACCTCCACCAGTGCTTCCCTCTTTCCACAGCTCTGGCGCTGTGCGGCAGGTACGTACAGCTGGGGTGAACTAAACCTGAGGTAGACCACATAACCATGAAGAGAGCTGGCTTCAGACAGGCAAGGTAGGAGAGCTGGAGGGAATGTGACCTGAATGGCTGGCTATGCCTAGACTAATTCAGAGCTTTCTGATGTGGGTGTGTTCCCAGGCTATAGCTGGGTAAGAGCAGATAGGGGTGAGTTTTCCCCTTCCTCCTGCTCCTGTCCCCCTGCTCCCCCTTTGGTAGGAAAGAGACGGAGGCATGTCAGCCAGGAGAAAGCTGTATTCATTCTGGTTGGGCCCCACCACTCAGTCTGGCTACAGGGGAGCTCTCTACATGAGTAGGGGAGATGGTTTTTCTGACCCTCCATCTTGGAAAACTTGTGTCACCCACCTCCGCAGTGAAGACCCAAACTTCAGGACTCTGTTGTTGAATCTACCAAGTTCTGTAACCCTCTCTGCATCCCATGGCACGGGACGCCAGCTCTTGAGCTGCCAGCAGCTTTTAAACTGACACAGTAAACACCACTTTGCCACTAATGGTAACAGCAAGACAAGAAAATTTAGGTGCTTCCTCTCTGGTGTAGCCTTAATGCTCCTCTGACAAGTTTTAGTACTTAACAGGAAACAAGGTTTGGGGTTTTGAAATATCACTTAAGTTCTTAGGAAGACTATTCATGAAGTCCAGCTACCGCTTCCCAGAAGGATTTTTCATTAACATCTTGCACCAAACTCTTTCTTGATAGTTTCCTTTCCAAAACAAAGATTTTGTTTTGCAGAACTAATTCATGCTTCAGATGCACCCTTGCTAGACCTTTAGAAATTTCTGGGTATTTTCTGAGATTCTCTGGCCTCTTTTGCTTTTTTATTAATCTTTTTTTTTTTTTTTCTTGTAGAGCACAACTCTCTTCCTAGTTGCAACATTACAATAGATGCTGTATGATATATACAAGACAGACCAAATGACCAGTATTTTTTATATTTGGAAAGGTTATTTTTTCTAGAAATGTTTGAATAATACTTATACTTTGATTGGAAAGTCCAAAGCAAAAGTCTGCCTGAGCAAAAAAAAATAAATCTGTAAGTGGTAATGAGCAAGAAATGAACAATCATTTCAAACCACAAATTTGGTTGGGCAGCCAAGAATCTAGAGAAATGCTAAGTGTGAAAAGACAATGAAGTGAAAACTTTTTCTCCTTCCTCATTGGTTCTTTGTGTGACTGATCTTTCTACAGTGCTGTTAGAAGATCCTACCACCACTCATAAACCAACACTAAGTTGCAGGACAGCTAAATGTTACTCTCCTGAAATTTCTTTCCATTTAAGAAAGAAATAAAACAATTATATATAAATATACATTGTAAGGCTGTCACAGTGAAATCACATGCATCAACAGCTTTTACACAACTATATACTCTAGTATGCACTGAAACTGAGTAGTTGCCATGGTAACTGCCACATCAAATATATCTTTTCAGTGCAGACACTTAGAAATCAAGCATTTGTGCTATCATTAATACTACCTACATTGAAATTGTGACAATAGGTTGATTTTACATTCTTTTTAATCACAATTACATATTGTGGAGAGGAACATTTTTCCTTGCAGTATCATTTTGATTTTAATCCCTTCAGTATATTACAACAGCAAAAATTAGTTTCGGGATTCAAAATTGTATCAGAGTTCATTGACAATGTTTATGTGATGGAACTACAGACACAGTGAACATGAAAGAACACCTTGCTTTTAAAATCCTATAGTGAAAATTCATATTATTTATGCCATGTGGTATTTTGGAAAGACAATGATATTTCCAGTTACATGTTTGTAATATGTATTGTCATCTAGTTCATTCTGATTGCAAATAAAATAAGTATAATAACTAGTTATTCGCAATCCAGCTCAGGTAGGAAAACTTGCCAATGTTCCTGGCATGTTTAAGTATCATTTTTCCAGTTTTCAAATAGCTAACGGCATTGCTTTATTAAATTTCCTTTTTAAAAATAAGCTATTAATTTGCAACGTGTACTATCTTTACATATTTTATGTTCAGTTTGTTTTTATTTAATTCCCCTAGCTTTTGTTGGAACAAATAAACGCTACAAAGCTTTCTTCTTTTCTCTAATAACTTTTCACGTGATCATAACAAGACACTTACTGCAAACTGAAAAAACAAATAAACATCAAACCAAATTGAAATGAACATTAAATAGCTTTGCTTTTTTTCCTGAGAAATCTTGCTTTCAACTGCTCTCACGTTTCCCTCCTCTCTTAATTCTAAATAAAAGTTCCAGGATGGTTAATTGTCTGTACCTACTTGTGCTAATGAATAGTAGAGTTTGGAATAGTGCAGTTTACTAACTTACTGCCTCATTATAAAATAATGCAAATATACGTTGCAAGTATATGTTTGAAAGAAACTGCGGAATCATATTAGTTGACTTAGCATGCCACAGAGCAAAATGGCATAATTCTATTTTAACAGTTTCATAAAATCCTCTATGTGCCTAGCTAGTCTTTAAAAGTAATACTGATTTATAGTTACTCCTAAGTTTTGATGGATGTTTTCTAAACTGTAAGAAAACTGTCCTACATAGGCATTTCAATTATAAATGTTATAAGAAAGTAAGAAAACATCACTAAATGCCCATTATGAATCCAGCCCCACATTCTTTGTGTAGCTGAAGTTCCAGCTGAAGCTGTAGCGGTGAAGGGACTGGACTTCTACTCAGGCTGTAGATGGCTTTCTCACTTTGTTTGTGTGGCAGTCTGCCTTAGTGACCATGTGGCTATGCTACTGGTTTGTTGGGTTAATCAGTTCCTCTTTCTTGGTCTTTCCCTTTGTGAAGTGGGATAATGGCATTGAACTTTGTACTGTGTCCTGACATCTGCAGATGAAAATATAGAGCTAAGTCTTCTGTTACATTTTGATTGTGTTGGGATGAGTGTTTCATAGCAGCTCAAAGCTGTTTCCATAATACATGCTGTTAAAGCAAGAAAGCTCTTGGAACATGTTATCAGTGTGGGAAAGTGTGAAGGAACAACGTGGAATGGCGAGTGGAGTTTCTCATGGTAACAGATGTTTATGTTTGGTGCCAGTCAGAGTACTGTACAAAAAGAGATGTGTGCTGAAAGCTACAGATGAGTCATAATTTTTCTAGTTGAGGTGCTGTCTTGTAACACAAGATGTTTCATTTTCCCTTTCTCTCCTCCCAGGTTTTCAGATTTTTTTTTTCATATGACCCACAGGGAAAAGGAATAAATAGAAGTGTGAGAGGAGGAAAGAAAAATAGTGGAGTTATGAAGTTCATGAAAGAAGGGAAGCCAACTTAAGAGTTAAGGTATGGGTGCAGAAAAGAATGATCGATGGGCAGAATGGAGACAAATGAAGAATGGCGCTTGATGGGACAGGTGAGGAAATGGAGAAAGGCAGCCAAGTAGTGGGTACTCATCTGTGCAGCAGCATCAATGTAACATTGATTCCCCACCCAAGTCAAAGCATTGATAGTGCTGGGATAATGATGTCTGACAACCAATTGGCAGGAAAAAGAGCAGATCTGTAGAATCACCTGGTGACATAATAAGAGCTGAAGACTTCTGCGAGATTACAACTGTAGCAGTGGGATGGTTTTTGTACACTTTCCTAAAGCATTTTAAAACTAGTGAATAGATAGACTTCGTACACAACATGTAATACATTTATCACTATTCTCTGCTTTCACTGATGTAGCTTTCACATTTATGAAAAGTTGATGACTGAGTTTAATACACAGTGTCAATGCTTCCAAATTCGTAAGTTTTCCCTCTTTGGTAACAAAACTATGCACAGTCAGTTCACATGTCCAGTTTATGATAATTGTGTGATTAAGATGAATGTCAGAAAAGATAAATGCATTTGACTAGCTGGTCTCTGGTCAAAACTCAACCCTTGGTGTTTAGAAAGCATCTAGCTAAGTAATTTCAAATACCAAACACGAGCCAGTAATACAGCAGAACATACTGCTTGCTGTGACTTTCTTTGCATGGCAGTTTTGAGAAATTATTAATTTTTAAGGGGAAAGAGGAGATAGAAAAGGCTGTGTGTGTGCCCAATGACACATGCCTGTTTGTGCCTAATTCATCGGAAAAATTGCTCAAGAACTGTTCAGCCATGTTTGAATATGCTGCCAAGGTCAATGGGACCTTTCCAAAAGTGCTGGTTATGTGAGGTAAAAGTGCTTGAGGCAACTTCAACTTAAGCGTTTTTGTATATTTGCTTGTTTTATTTGGAGAGCAGATAATCCAACGGTTTTGGCAGGCCCATCTCTGAGCATTATTTACAGCATACCTTGGAAGGCTCAGAAGAGGGGTTTGGTTTGACCAAGTGTCTAGAACCCAGCACTGTAGTACAGAGTAGTACAGTGTAGTACAGAGGATCAGCGGAGAGTGCCAAAAGTTTATTCAGACACCGCAGACTTTCAAGTCAAATTCCATTTTTATGACAGTGGTAATCCAGAGACAGAAAAGAGGAATGTAAATGCATTAATTTCTTGTCCTATCATCAGCATTATTTTGTATAGTCCCAGAAGGCATCTAGAAAATGTGGAAGAGTTGATTCCAATTCTGAAATGGTCAATAAGCAAAATTTGAAGGCAATCTGAAAATAAGTTAAAGAGAAAAATAATACCATGTACCAAATGCTGTTGCCCTGTGTGCCTCTGGAAACAGTAGCTAGGAAAGAAAATCTACCTAGGTAAATATAGGTTTTGTGTGTATATATGTGATGCTAGCTGAGTTGGTTTAAAAGGTTGTAGTGAGTGGGAAAAGTTGCTGGATAAAACCTGGCCACATTCACCTTAATTGTTTGCTCTTCCAGCCATTGTTTCTGCAGTGTGGTTTGGGTATGGCTTCTACCTATTGCAGACAAAGAGAGACTCCTTCAGCAGAGACTGAAAGAAGTTTAGAATTGAAAGAAATCCAGCATTTGGTTAAACTTTGAAGTTTAACATAGTCCAAGAAGAGAGAAGAATTTGATCCTGCTCCCATGAGAGTGAGTGTGAATAGAACTAGGCATAAAAAATACTTTTTCCCATATTTCTCTTAATCATTAAGTTTGGAATGAGAAAGTCTCATATATAAGCAAGGTTGCTCTGGGTGTGGTTTGGTTTCCAACCTGGTGTTTAAAAATCACCTCCAGCAAGCTTTGCTGCACTGGCTTTTGGGAGTTGCAATGTCAGTGCTTGGCTTAGCAGGAGTTTCCTTTGCCCACAACTTCTGGCTCCCTGAGGATCGGACCTGGAACGGCTGATGCACAGCCCCACCTCCATCCTTGGCTGTTCTTGGAACTGGATGATATTCCTTTGGCAGGAATATCCCTGAGGCAAAGCAGGGTGATGATACAAGTTCACCTCGTTTACTGGAATGTCACTTGTACCATCCAGTGCTTCTTGCGTTGTAATTATTTCCTGGGGGTAATTGCATGCTTTTTAGACTTTCTTTTGCGCTCCCATGCTCAGCGCAAAAACTGCCAGAGGGCATTGTTGAACTGTTCCCAAGGAGAACAGTAATATCTACTAGTCACTTTGATATTATTGTTATTTATAAATCCTAAACAAATGAAAATAAAGGGCTCGATATTGCTAACCCAAATCCAACTGTTTGGGCTACGGAGTTGGTCTTATGGCTGGCAGTCTTTTCTGCGATCATGTTAGATCTAGACTAACCATGTGCTCTGTGGTGAAAACTTGGGCTACTTACTGGCGCTACTCCACAAGGAAATGTGTTGGGTATGTATCAAAGTGGTAAAAAAACCCAAGCATTGCTATGGGTCCCTCTTTACATGTGTCAGTTGGGAAAGTTATCCAAAAGGAGAATTACGTACTCTATACCCCCAAAGAAGTGAGGGCATGTCTGTTTCGTCCAGAACAGGGTTGGGGTTCAAGGGAGGAACTTTTCAATCACAATTCTTGGATGGTGCTGCTCTCTGGTGCTGAAGCTCAGTACCACCATTTCCTCCCAGCTCGCTCTAGCTGTAAACTAAAGGTTTTGTGAAACTCTTAACTATTAATCTTTTTCATTATCTATCAGAAGTAATGTACTATGACAAAATAACTTTGGTGTGGCCAAATATTTCTCATCTTCCAAAAAAAAATATAAAATTTAAATACCTGCCTAAAAGAAAGAAATGCAGTAGAAATACAGAACACTCAAAACTCATCTACCTTGAAGGGGTAAAAGAAATGTCTATTTTGCAAGTAATGCAAAGCGTCTTACCCACTCTACAAGAGTACATAATAGAGCACAGCTAGTTATGGCATCTAAGTAAGAACTAACAATATTAATTAGTAGTAACTTTTCTAAGTGTTATTTTTACATACTAAATTGAATAATTGTTTTTAGTTTCAAGAAATTACCAGCTTATTTATCTCAGTTCAATTAATACTAAATAACTCAGCTGCTTACTATTTAATAAGAACTACCACAAATTACTTAGAGAATAATTCTTTTACTGTTCCTAAAAAATTAAAAGTATTAATTTAGAGTAATTTACTTGCCTTGCTAAAAGTCTCCCATTTAAGCGTAATCACTACATATTAAAACTCGACAGAGATAAACACACAGAATCAGCCACAACATTGCAAAGATTCACTGTTGTATGCATTGTGAAACTTACGTTGTAATCTTATGAGTAAGCAATGGAAACTTCAGCTTACTTATGTGTTAGCAGTAGAAGCTTACTTCCACATTGAGAAACCTCAATACAGCTATGGAGTATAGTTATAGTCATTCATCTTCTTTTTTGCTCCTTGAGGGAAGTTGGTATAAATCTTCCCTAGGTTTCAAAATGTAACAGAATATTTCATGGGGAAGAGCTTCTTTTGCTTTTAAAGAACAGTCTTTAACCATGTGTGAGGAAACTCAGTTTCCAGTTCTGTTCAATCTGCAGTTTTACCCTTTTCAAGTTTTATACAGGAAAGTGCCCTGAGTTCATATGTTAATTGGGTTAGCAATAACTGAAGAGTTTGTAAGTTCATCTCTGCAATCTATACAAGCTAAGCTGAGCTCTGTTTATGATTTTTCTGAAAACTAGTTCAACATGAAAGTTTCAGGTCAGTTGACTTCTGCCACTGTATTTGTATGGGATCAGGGAGGGAAGGGACTAGAAAGAAAGAACAATTAAAAAATAATTTTGAAAGCTGGGGAAATAAGAGAGAGATTTTGGAGTAGTGTAGAGGGAAGTAACAGGAGAGAAATTTTGTTCCTTGTTGAGTGAGGCAGCCTCTCTTCATTTATGGAGCCTGTGAAATATATATATAGATGTGTGGAAGTCTATCCATAAGCCTTTACTACCTGCTTGCAGCATAATACCACCCCAAATACTACCAAACTTTATTTAGAAACCACAGAATCTGACAAAGACCGAGGAACCCATTCTGCAGATAGGGAAAAAACACTGAATTGAAGAACGTACCTGTGCACTTTGTTTAACCGGGGCCTGGATTTTCCTCCTGGCTTCAAAATGGCTGAGAACTATAGTCTTGCCTTTGATTTATGGTGGGCCAAAGCACACATTTCAGACCTCTTGGGCAAAACTTGTGCTATTTTTTAGCTATACACTTTAATAAATAATGGACAAGATAGCAGAGTTAGAACTGTGTAAGACTGACTGAAAACAGCGGAAGAAAAAGTATAGGGAAACCCAGCCACCCATCTGACATACCACTGTTTTAGAACAGTCTATTCACTGTATCCAAAATGGTATTATAATTTAAAGGCTGTCGCATATGGAAGATGTTAGCAGTTTCCATTGCCTCGTTCCACTTGGTAGACGCACCCACTGAACCTATACAAGGTCCATTCCAAAGTAGGTGATTTGTGAAAAGTTTTCATGCTTCTGGTTCTTATAAAAACTGGTATATAACCAATGTTTGAGTTTCATTTTGGTTTTGTTTCTACAGCGTGAGCATTTTATTTTAGAGAAAATCTGATTATAGCACTACTCTTAAGAAGTCCTAACGTTAGTAGGTGGAGATCTCCTGATTAAAGTCTATTTAGTCATTAGTACTATCTGCATGACAAAATGAAAGCTTATTTCTAATACAGAGTATTTACATGATCTTTATCACTTGTAACTATTACTGAAAAACAATAAATTAGGCATACATTTTCAAAATAACACCTGGAACAGAACTCCCTCTATAAACTTGTTTAACCTTTTATTTTTTAGTGACAGATTGGAATTTATTATTTTGAAAGTCTTGAAGCACCTGGTCTGTGATTTTATCAGAGTTATAAGAAATGCCTTGGAGGTGAGGGTGGGGGAATGGTTAGAACAAGAACTGTGATTCTTTAAAAAGTGCCTTTTATCTTAAGAACAAATTTAGTTTGAAAACTCAGAGCACTCTGGACTGCAATTCATTCTGACAAATCAGTTCTTAAGGTGTTAGTTATATTGCAGCTAAATAATCCCAACATCTCTGCTGGTTTTCTGAGTTTAACCTCTCACCCTGGGAAATCTGATTAAGAGATAAATGTAGATGGAAAAATACACCAAGTATTTGTTGCATTTCTCTCCCCTCTGGAACAGTTGTTGGTATAATAGTTCCTACATCCAAAATGTGATGATGTGTAGTTAACAGTACATTTAAAATGATGTGGACAATTTAAAGCAGTGTAATAGTGACTTGTCCAAAATCTGCTTTTTAGGCAAATACATGATGAACTTTGTAACTTTTCTGTTATCTCAGATTCAAACTACGCCACTTACAGATGCAATGGAGGGATAGTTTAACTCCTTCCATCCTTCTCTGTCACAAGCACTTAATGATGTAAGTATCAAAGAGACTTCTTTTCGCCGTCAAGCATTTAAAATGTCTAAGAGCTGATTTTTCTCAGATGTGCTGCCCGAACCATGATTGGCCCCAGTTCTGCACGGCACTGGTTGCAGTGTCTTTGCCAGTGGGGTTGCTCATATCATCCCAGGACTGGGGCCTAGGAAGCCTGCCTGTCTGCTAAATGGAACTGTTACTCTTTGACTGGCTCATTAGCTGGACTTTGACAAAGCTAAGCTTGAGTGATCGTTTCCATTTGAAACTTTTTCACCGTTAAGAACTGCCTGTCTTCAAAATCAGACTAAAGCTGCTATTAATGCAACTGGAGACACAGTATTTTTGTTCTAACTTAGATATTAGGCTTGCTGCTTAGCATGTCTAAAATTAGGCTGGCATGAAAGTTCAAGAATGCAAGTCAGCACTAAATCCAAGGTCAGCATAAAACATTCAGATCACTCCACAAAGGAAAAAAGGGAAGAGTTGTATAATTTAAGAACACATTTCCGTGTCTGCAGAAAAAGCAAGTGCACAATCTGGGTAGCAAAGGAAATATGGATTTTTGCTCTAGCGCAGATCAACTAATTTTGTTTTCTTTCCCATCTGTCCTCCATGTGAGTCTGTCCACATGAAAAATCCCGCTTGGTGAAGCCCCACAGGGATGGCATCCATATCACAGCAAATGCTGGGACCATTCATCACTTTGGTGCCTGGGATAATTTTACAATAACCTTGGCAGGCACACTTCTACGAAAGATGATTTTCAGCTGTAGGCCTGAAACCAAATTAGATATTGTTGTTTAATCACCAGCATAGTCATATTCCCAATACTCTTAAGTGAAGTTTCTTTGTGCTATGTATTTCTTCGTCTCAGCATTACATTTTGGATGCATAAATGGACTGCCTATAAAGTCATCCAAGACATTCCAGTATTAATCTTGGACAAAAACAAAAGGGGTAAAATTCATGTGATCTAATTAGTCAAATTGTAATTGAGTTGAGATTAGGGTTTGTCGAATTTTTAAAGTTTCTGCCCTTCATAAAAGGGATAAAAGATGAAAAGTATGGGGTTGGGGTAATCCCAGACAGAATAGATGAGTAACAATGAAGCTTTCAAAAGCAAGTTCACATATGTCTGTATGACAGTGAGATTTATGATTATTCTGGGTTGCTCACTTCAAAGTATCTTTAAGAATGGTTATTGTAAAATAGAAGAAGGCACAGCAAATTTCACATTGTGAACAAAGAAAAATTATCACCGAAAATTATCCACAAAAGCAAAGTGGAAAAATGAGCTAGTGTCATTTATATTTGCTCCTGGTTTAAGACTAGGGGCATACAGAGACTTCTAGAAGAGGAAGGTAAAGGTAAAATGGGGGAAAGTTCTTCCTTTATGCTATTTGTCTCTACTTGGTTTCGTAATAACATATTGCTACTAATGCCCCACAGTCCAGTGTTCCCTGAGGTTGCTGAAAGCCTCTGATCAGACTCTAATGAGAAGTGGATCAGGGCCCATGTGAGTGCACTAGAAGCCCATTTCAGGTTGGGTTTTTTTTTTAAATCAGGCTTGAAAAAAGTCTCTGCTGTTTTCAAAAGACATTGAAACACAAGTGTGAGAGATATGTGGACTAGAAACATATGTATTTTCCAAAGAATTGTTTTGAGTACCACTCTGCGAAGTTTTCACTATGAAATCTATAACCATTAAAAACATGCTAGAAGCTCAATCCCTCTCTTTAGAAGCATTGAGGAAACTATGGCCTATTCTTGCTGAATGTAGGTTGATTTATGCGAGTGAAGACAAATGGTTCTCAGTAAGCAATCATCAAATTCAAAGTGAAACTCTAGAGCTTTGAACCCACATGACCTGAAGCAGAAACCAGTGTTCACACCAACCCTTGCAAAGCAAAATTGCTGAGTTTGGAAGAAATATCAGCATTCATTTGAATAGTCAGGAAAAGAAAGTAGTTTCATGAATATCAGCAAAACAAACTCGTTATTTTTAATTTATGAAATTTATTGCTGCGCTGTTTGGCACCCTCCCATCCCTTGAAATAATTACATATTGTAGAACGTTTTGTAAGAAATAGATTAATAGACTGATACCCCTTTACCTAGGCAACAGGAGCACAATTTTGAAGAGTGCATGAATGCTTGCATTTGCTTACAGGAGTATAACAAGAATAAAATTATCATACAAATATTCCTTCTCATGCACATATATGGTAGCAAAATGATTAATTTCTGTGCATGAATTCCATGAGAAACTTTTTTCAAAATTAAGCACGAAACCACATCTCTAGGTACTGGAAACTCAGTGATGAACAGTCTGATCCGTGGGAAGTAGGCTGGTCAAATAAAGTTGGTATTACTTTTCAGTGGATTTAGAAATTTGCTTACAGAGAGGCCTCTCTAGGTGTATCTGGCACAGATGTATGGAGGGCTCACCATCCTGATAAGGGGTAGGATCATTTCTTGCTTCTCTAGGTCAGATGTGTTATACCGCCAGGTCTTCTGTGGAAAATCACTGTGTGCCACTTTCCTGTCTCACCGTTCCTCAGGTGCTCCCATTAATCCTGTTACTCCTTCCTCCATTCCAGAAGGCCCTCACCATCCTTGAAGCTTCATAAATGGCAGCTTCCTATTTTCCTGCTTTCCACCATTCCCCAATTCCCATTGTTGTTCCTTTTCCCTTTGGGAAAGGGCATAATTCAGGATATCAATGTAGTAACCTCTACGGAGGTGAAGAGCTCGTTTGGACTCATAATTTTGGGTTTTTTTTCACTGTTGGAAGGCTCTAAAGCTTGTCACTTCACACAGCCAAAAGTTAGTCCTGTGTGAAATCATTGCAGAAAAGTAAATGGATTAAAACCAGACTGACTGAGTTTAAAATAGAACAGCTAAAAGGAGTCATCATGGTGTGAAGTCATTTACACAGGAACGGAGAGATTTCTGTTACACTGTATCATTTGCAATGGCTTGGAAGGACTATAGAAAACCTTTGCTAATAAAATTTGTACATGGTACAAAGACTGATGGAGCTGTACATATGAAGTGCTCATACAGGGAGCAATCTGGACATTTTAGTAAACTGCATGCCAGAAAAACGCAGACATTTTAAGGTGGGAGCACAAGGCTGACAGAATTCTCTTAGTGACTAAATTGAGTCACATGCAGGTATCTCCTGCACTCCTTCACATGACGATCTAACTCTAGGAGGAAGTTTTAAGGCTGGTTGTGATTTATGAATTGGTTTCCAACATTTGACCTGTTGTTTCCAGTTGAACTGCTACCATTCCTACCAGTTGGAGCGGTGGGTGTAGTGAATTGTCATTCTAGCCTGTATGGACACTTGAGGAGACCCTGGAGTCACTAATTCCAAATGTTGCTGGTGTTTCTCCACCTTCTTTTTGGGAAACCAAAGCACTTTCTACATTGGACCAAGAGTTATGCTGTGCCCTGACATTTTAGTCATGTCAGGGCTCTGTCGACACATTTCCTAACAAGTCATCCTTTCATCCCTTCTGCCCCTCAACACTGTTGTACCAAAGTGTTAGCATCTTACCACTGTGGTCAGCCTCAGCAGTCCAAAACTAGAAGGGTGGCATAAAACTCACAAAATTGTGGAAAAGTAATGTTTATCTCTTTAGAGCTTGAGTGTGTATGGCCAAGAACAAGGAGAGACAAGGTGGTTCCTTCCAGCTCTGGCAACAAATCAGTATTAAGCACAAGGCTATGGGCTGCTGAGTGAGTGAAAATGCCATTCAGTCTCCCAAGAACAGTGTTTATTTTCTGAAGAGAGAAGAGAGTGTAAAAAAGTTGGGAGAAAGTGTTTCTGTTGAGATCGGTGTTACAAGAAATTTGGGGCCCCTACCCCTGAAACAAGACTTAGGAAAATGAAATATTTGGAATTTGAATCCAGATAAAATAAAGTCTGAAATAAGACCCACATTTTTACTGGTGATGATAATTAATTATAGGAGTTGCTTATCAAAGGATGTGCTAGATTTTCCACCACCTGCAATCTTTCAGCAAAGATTGGATATGTTAGTGATTATCTCTTGCTCAGCCAGAGGTTATGGGCAGTGTTATGCAGAAAATCAGATTAGAAACTCATAATGGGCCCTTATGGCTGTAAAGGTACATGAAAGTCAATGGCATAAATTTGCAACAGTCAGTGATTTCGTTCAAGGCTGAAACTTCTAAATGCAGATTTCTGTTTTCCATTCTGAACGATGAAATGTCTAATGCGACAGGAGCTGAATTCTGGCTGCAGTTAGATTGATGCAACTCCAGTAACTTCAGTGGAACCGCAGGATTTGGTACAAGGACTTTTCAAACCTGTCTGTTTTGACAGAAGCATTATTGCCACTTAATCAAAAGCTTTTACATTGAGAAGCTTGTTACCACAAGCATTTATTGTGAGGAGTGGGCATTTCTTTTTTCTCTAGGGAAAAAAAGAAAGGAAAGGAGCATTTTAAAATTATAAATGCACCTGACTGGTTTTACTATGCCTAACAGAGGAATTTGTTTCAAAAGGATATAAACATCTGTTTCAGTAATCAAAAATAGGTGTCTGATTCCTAATAATCAAGCCCAAATTCACTGGCTAAGGATCCTGACAAGCTATGAGAAGTGCTTTGTTTGAGAAGGAGTTAGGATACCTCACTGTCATTCTTTCAAGTTGCTATCCACCATACCGAGCAGAATCCCACAACTTTACAGGTGGAGCCACATTGCAGCTAGTGACACAGACAGATGACATATTTATTAGCTTGTCAAAGCTTCCTCTGTTTATGGAAGACTCACCCAGCTAAACAAAACAGTCTGCTTCCCATTGGCTAATTGAGCTGGCCCCTGTTGAGAGTCTCAGCAAAGTGCTTGATGAGGCATAAAATGATGATTAATTAATTTACTGCTCAGTTGATCATCAAACTGAGAGGTTTATGATTCTCACAGCGGTCAACACTCTCTCTTCAATGTGCAACAGCATGAGCAGCCTTCACTCTGGCCTGCTGCTGCCTTTGCTATGACCTGAGATACGGTGGCTTAACTCAGGGGAAACGGGGAAAAAATTAAGAGAAAAGTTTCAAAAGGGATGTACTCAGCAGCCTCTTTCAGAGAGGCTTGTGAGTGCCAGAACGCTTCTCACAAAGGGGCTTTTCATATCTCAGCATCAATAAAAGCTACTTTGCTGGACATTATTTTGGTTCAATGGATTACATAAGAACCTCCCTAAAAATAACAGTTTCTTCTCTGATTATGTGGCCAAAAGTCAGAATTAGAATGAAGTTATATAGAGACAGGGTTTCACAGTTGCTTCACAGGTGTGTAAGAAGAGATCAAAATGCCAGTACAAATACTGAGTGGAGTTCTTTCTTTTTTATTCCTAGAGAAGGATTTTAGTAATTATAAAACCCCTTAAAAAAAAAAATAATTATAAAGATTTGAAGATTTAACAAGACACATTCTGTGTATGGTGGGCACCACATTTAAAAACATTATTCAAAAAGCATGGTTTTGCATTTGTATGCATTTGCAGCTTGTGTGCAGTCACCAAGTGTTTTGCATATGTTTTTGTGTGCAAACTTCTAAATATTTGCACTTATGATAATATTCTGACTAACTTTTCTCTGAAATTTTAATGCTGTGTCTAGTGTTTATTCCCAATGTGAAGACAACTAAATTCTGCTTCATTAGAGTCATTTAATTCCAGAATAGTGCCAGGTGAATGAATATACATATAAGAAAGCAATTGAATCCTGTTGTCAGACAAGTATGTTTTATACCAGCCATTTGGCCCAATGTTTCACATGAGCTAGGTGGCAGGACATATACATTGGCACAAGGCCATGTGTATGTCAATGCATACACATTTAGAAGTTTCTTTTCTCTCTTTTCTCTAAGACTGTACGAGTTACCAGACGTACTGGAAGAAACCAGGAAAGGTCTTCTAGATATCTGCATGCCTGAGCATCTGAGTGGGAAACAAATGGTTTGTCTGTATAATGGGAAGAGAGGGTCAGTTTGCAAATTAAGCTTTTCTGCAAGTACGTATAACCCATTCTTAAACAGGGTTCTGGCTAGGAAGAACCCAGGCAGAAAATGAAGCTGTTTAATATAACTTTAGTCCTTTTATTTGGCTCAAAAGAACAATGAGAACAATAAGCAAGTGCAAAAAGATTGAGTTAGTACAGTCAGTAGATCCTTTGTTTATGAACTATGTTTCTTCTTTGATTCAGCCTTTAGGAAACTTAATCTAGTTTAGATAAACCAGAAGCAGCAATCTCTTTTTTTCAGCAAAGTAATGCACAGAAAACTAAGTTTGCATATTTACACAGAATATGATATAGTGCAGGAAAAGAGCTCAGAAAGAAACAGAGCAGAAAACCAATAAATTCTGATAGAGCAATTTAATGACAAGAAAAAAAGGGAAGGAAAACAATGTGGAAGGTAGGATGAAATATCAATGTGTTCCAAGAACTTGCACCTTGGTCAAGGAATTGAAGAAGTCTCACTAAGCAATGTAAATCATAGATTACATGGAACTATTTAAATAACACAMTTTTTCAAATGCAACTCATCTGTCTTAGGGAGAAGGCATATCAAAAAAAGGCATAGATGAGAAATGACTTTCAAAAGATTTAAGAGCAACAGTGGACAAATATTTAGTGTGAACATCTGTGACATGATGTGACAGAGAGGGCTGACATTGACTCTTGGGTGTATAAATGGAGAGTAGTCTTTAGGTGTTGGAGGTTTTTTAGCTCTAAAAATGGGACTATTGATATTCAACAGGTTGTATAAAAAGGAGCGCTGAAAACAAGTTTCAAAATCATGTTCCAGTCAACGAGATAGATCTACTGTTACCTGACGTAAGCTTTATGCTGATATTTCCAGATTTGTTGAAGTGCAGCTGAAGACATCTTAGAAGAGTGATTATGGAATTTAGTAACTTGCCCTGACAAGAATATAGGCAGCAGAAAAGGTAGACTTAAATCTGCCATGGTCAGATATTGATTGTTGGATAGCTATGTTTCTTTTGAGCATCTTTTCTTCTACCTTTATATTGCTACTCTCAATAAAGAGTAACTGCATAATGGAAGCTCTGCAGGTCTCTCTGCAGTGGACATTTTTGCATAAAAACTTGTCCATCTCTGATCTCTCTGATTTTTCCCCACTGTTCTATGTACTATCATAGTCTAAAAATCATCATTCTGTAACCATGTCTGCTTTCTCTCATACTTCTTTTTATGATCCTTTTCTGAGGGTCTGCATAAAGATACATAGTGCTTCATTTTTATAGCTTCATAAAATGTAATGGCAAAAAAACATTAGCTAATCTGGTTGACTACCTTTGAAACATGGGCTGTAGAATTTCACCTGGTTATCCCTGCACTGAGCTGAATAATGTGTATTTGACTAGAGTGTATCTTCCAGATGGATATCTAGTTTTGATTTGAAGACATCAAAGGCCACTTCCCTGACAGTTTTGAAAACATCAAAGAGTACTGAGCTTGTGGAAGATAAAAGAAAAATGAGCTAATTGCCTGGACGCTAAAGGGAAATTTACAGCAAATATTTTGGTCCTATTCTGGCTTTTAAAAATCTGGCTTACTGSAAAGACTGCAAGCCATTATTACACACGTAAGTAAAATTGGCTTTCTTTTTTTAGATCCAGGCCTCACATGGTAGACAAACAGGTCTTGAGGGAAAAAAAAAGAAATATAGTGTAAGATCTACCATAGTCTAGCAGTGGCAGTCTTTGTAAAGGACAGGCTAAAACAGAAGAAAATGATCTGGGTCACTTGGAATGCAGAATATATTGAACGCTCTTAGTTAAGTTGTAAACTAGGAAAAAATGAAAGGAGGGAAGGAAGGTAGGAGATCCAATCATAGTTCAGCAATCTCAAAAGGGTTTATAATGTGCCTTTAAAGTCTGTTTTCTCTTCCCTTCACACTTTGTCATAGCAAAGTCAAGGTTTAAATAATCTCCTTCTGAGAAGTGTTTTTTTCTGTAACTTTACATCTTTTTCTTTTCTTTTTTATATCACATGTTCTACTTTCCAACTAGTAGAAATGAATAATGTTAAGAACACATTTTCTGACGCATTTAATTACTTAGTAGCATTGTAGGGCAGACACTCTACCATGTAGAAAGATTTAAATTATGGCTAAATGAAGCCTTTGGATCTTATTTTTGGCTTTTTTTGAGAGCATTTGGTTTTGTGCTTGGCTAATCAACTAACACCTTTTTTGTGTTCTAGGACTGAAGTGTCCCTGAGAACTAACCATGTTCAGTAGTAGCTTGAGCCATCACCTGTTAGCTGGCAACAAGTATCACTTGATAGCTTGGAAACATTTGATAACAACAATTTTGAGAACAGATTGAATTACACTGTTGAAAGAATTCTCAAAATTCTTGAAAGCAGAATCAAGAATATTTTAAAAAATGAAATAATGTTTCACAGAATGAAAATACATGGCACTTCAAACAGAATGAGAAGACTTTCCTAACAACATGGCTGAGAAGAGTGTAAGATACTTTTCTCACTCACTTATCTCATAGGTTGACCCCAATGAACTATTACTCACTGTAGAAGTTACAAAATAAATTAAAATTAATGAAGACTTTACTTGGTTTTGCCCCAGCACTTATAAGATTTTATCTCCACGAAATGTGATTATTGCTCAGCAAAGAAAGACTCATGACACTCTAATAGTTCACCGTAATGGTTCGGGGAGAGTTCACATTAATTACAAACATCCTTTGGCTAATCACATTCTTCTGGCAGTAGGTTCAGCCATGGACCCTGGACAGCTCCTGGAAGAACAAACTCCTTCCTGACCTTTCCCAGGCTACGTTGCTGCAACATAACCACGCGGGAGCGGCAAAACTGCAAAATTTTATCAAATAGCTTTAACAACTGATGGATCTGCCATTGAACATCCTCTTCAAACATAACATTCAGTGGGTTGAAAAAAATCTTCCTTATTCATTGAACTGAACACTTATTCTTTAAGAAAGTTAACTTGTTATTAATTGGTCTATTGAAGCTGGTACTGGAAGAAGTGGCAGAGAAGAAAAGTCAGATAACACAGAGCTCAGTCTGGCTTGGGAAGCACTGTGGTTAAATCCACAATGACAGGGCATGCGTATTGTCTGGAAGGAATGAGTAGGATGGACAGAATGAGGCTAGAAGGGAAATGTATTATTACTATTATAAATAACTGATCTTATGCAGATCTGGAAAAAACATTTGGAATAGAGGTGAACCTGCACAGCACTTACCAAACAAAAATTATTTGTCAACTATTAATGAGCTGACCTACTGAATCTGGACATTCCTTTTTATACCTGTAGTTGCATTGAATCAGTAAGAAATCATTAAAATTAAACTAAAATCAAGGCATGCAAAGAGTGATGTAAAATCAAACAAAAGTGTAAAAATCTATTAATTGAAATAGATTTTAGGTCATCAGCTGATACGTTTACTTGCCAAAAGCATTTCTTTCTGCATCGAGTTTCCCGATCTTCTTATTAACTTTCAGTAAGATTATCAGAATAGGGATGACATTTGAAGACTATTACAAGGCTATTTCATCAATTTCTTTCCCTACTTTTGTTAAACAAAATCAGTCCTTGGACCAGGACCCCACTTAGAAATGCACAATGCAGTACAAAATTTTGTTTCAGCAGCCATAAAAAACTGATATGTTCCAGGTAAAATATAACAGTAAATCTTCCCAGTCATGAATGCAGAGCTGRTTTAATACAGAAATGTTTGCTTTAACTGATGAGCACCTTACTGTGACAGATCAAGACTAACAGTTAAAATGCTTGACAGCTTTTAATTATATTATCCTGATGATCCATTTGCAATTTCAAGCAGATTTGTTTGTTTCTCTTGTAGTTCCATGGCTACTTAGCTACTTGGCACCTATGCTTTTTTTTTTGCCTTTTTTTTTTTTTTTTGGTAGGATGACAGTCCAGTTCCCCAGGCAGAAAAATCACAAATCTTTGTTTTTTATACAAATGTGTTGTTGTTGTCATCAGTGTTTGAATACACTAAGATGCATTTATTGTCAGCAACAGAAGAAAGCATCCAAAAAATATATCTAATTATGTTTAGTTTCGGGAAACCACCAAGTTTCCTCACACAACCATGATAAGAATTAGATATGTTTAGCTCTGAAAAAAACACCTCTGTTTTCTAACATCAGATTAAAAACCTTTCACTTTGAAGATAAATTAGTTCCTCGTATCTTAACATGCCCTCAAGCTTAAATTTTGCTGTGGATTTCTGTTTTTCTTTGTTTCACACTTTCTCCATTTGTTTTAACCACAATTAAAACTAAAACTACTGCAATTTTGGTAAAGTGACTGTTTTTGGGAGTGTCTTGGGTGGCATTTACCAAAACTAGACTTCTGTACTTGTCATATTGTAAATGACTATAAACTTTAAACCAATTGCTGTGAATTCAGTTAGATACTGAGTTATTTATTATTAACAGATTGCTGAGTTTTTTTTAAAAAAATATGAATCAAAGTTAAAAGATCAAAATATTACCTTTAAGCTTAACACTTGTGTGTAATACTTTTTTCCACCATAAATGCTTATATGCTGCCATTTGGCTTTTCTGTGATCCATTGAAATATGGAAAAAAGCCTCAATAATCCTGGTTAAGATAAATCAGGTACCAACATTCTTCTCAGCTTTGAATTCATTTTTATCTGTGTATACTTTGAACAAACAATCACCATAAGTTTCAGGAGAGTGAGTAGGGATTGAGCGTTATAACTGCATGGAGCAGAGCTTGGCTATGTTCTACTTTCAGAAGCACTGATATTTTTGTAAAAATAAGTCTTAAAAAGCCTATCAAAGCCAATGAAATAAGAAGACAAGTATCACTGTAAATTGGAAAGAATAAGTGTAATGTTTAATGAACACTTATTGACCAATAACCTGCAACTAATGTAACTATAGATTTTTACTTTGGCTATTCATAGCTCTAAAAGGCAGTCATTTGAAGCTGTACAGACAATAGGGTGAAGTGATGGTTAACAGAAATGCACTTTATTAAAAGCTAAATTAAATAAAACTGAACTGGAAGTAGATGAAAAAGTCTGCTTAGTTTAATATACCCTTGGCTGTTTGTATTGTTCAGTCTTGATGGTCCTTTAGCATGTAACATGGGGAGGTAAAAATTTGAGTGTTTTTTTTTTTTGCCATTGCCAGAATTTTTACCAGAACCACAATTTTAGCTTGATACTTCTTACAAATAACCAGTAAGCTAGCAATGCCTTGTAATGAGTAAGCAGCTGACCTTCTAAAGCCATCTAATAAAAAGGATTGTACATTGCAAAGTGTAGGAATAAGTTGGACAATCTGTATTTACACAGGGTACTATCTCACCATAGATACGACATTTTCTTTTAAATAAGAGGTATATAGAACTCATGTTTTCCCGTCATTTATACCAGAATATAAAGAAATCTTCAGTAGCTTACTTTCTGCGAGAATTAAGGGGACTTTAGAATCTCAAGATGTAGCCATAGGAAAGATCTATTAGACCACATAGTCCAAACATGGCTTTTCTAATATGATGTAAACCACTGACCACAAACACAAGACGTACTACACATTTACCAGATCAAATTGCATTGTTTTTAACTGTTAAGGTAATAAACTTGATTCAGATGTTGTAGAGCTGGATAACTCTCCATTATAAATTTGTAATCTCATTTAGATGTGCAAGTCATGAAGCAAAAGCAGGCACCATGTGTTACCAAGTTTCTCAATATCAGATGTGGTATAAACAAATAAGTACCTGGAAAGAGCAATGCAATAGTGCTCTGATGATGGAGCCACACGTTGAAACAACTGGTATTTTTAATGTGAACTTTAAGTAAAATGCTTATTTCTCAGCAGTAAAAGCCAAAAGCTGAAGAAAGAGATTTCCTACAATCAGCTATTTAAATTAGTAACAAATATTGTTTGGGAGTGAGGCCCAGATCCAGAAAAATAATTTTGTCCCCAAAGCAAGTCTGGCCAATAAATGGAATACACAACCTTAAGTAACACTTTTGGGATTTCACCCTGCTGAAAGAGAGGACTTTTTTTTCCTCTTCTTATCTATTTTCTGTGCACATTATTGCTGTGTGGAGTGTCTGTGTGAGCCTGTCAGGTGTATGTGGCTGACACACCAACCATCCTTGGGCCTATGGGGCTCTGGCATACTTAGAAGGGCATGGTCTAGAAGGTGTTTTCCCCCTAAACTTGCAAAACTGCAATATGGAAAGCAGCTTGGGTTTCTCAGATCGTATAAAGTTTGTCTTTGCTACGTGAAAGAGGAGTTAGGCATCTCTGATGAGTTCAACAAAGCAGGAGTGCAAGCATGTATTGAATATGTAGAGGCAGAGTGCCTCAGCCTGCCAAGGGGAAAGTCAAGTTATAACTTATCAGCAGCAGAACAATTGATTCGGGCACCTTACTTTGGACTCCTGGGACTCGTGGTTTGGAACTTGCTCTCTTGAAGAATAAAAAAATCCTTCTTACTCCTCACTAACACTCTGAAACAAAAAAAAAAGGCATAGTACAGGCAAAGCCCTGCTCTGAATTCCCTTGTTATTGGCGTTACTCTAAGGATTCAAAGATAAGTATTAATGTGTGGTCATATAGCACATCAGGGTATAGCAAAGAACACTTTTTCACACCAATCATCATGTCCTCTTGAGGACATTTAAAAATATTAGAAGACTTAGGATTTGGGTACACCATCATTCTAATGGTGAGGTTTGTTGTCAGGCAGTTGTGACATCGCTTTGGAGTAGGCAATGAACACCTGAACCACATCTGCTCAGGGGAGGTGCTTGGAGAATCACAGCCCAAGCCAGAATTCTTGGGGCATGTCACCACTGCAGCTGTGTTAGAAGAGATGATCACCAGTATCTATCCCCCTGTCTATCACCAGTAGCTATCCCTACATAGCTACAGTAGCTTGTTTGCATTCTCTGAGGATGAAGAATGAGGCAGGATTTCAGAGGTACTTAAAGAGGTTGACTCCCAGTAACCACTTATACCATGAAGGAGGAAAGGAGCAGTCAGTGCTTCTGAAATTCCCATAAAGCACTTGTCTGCTTTTTGGAATTTTATCCATGGAAACCAGAAACATGTAAAGAAACTGGTTGCAAACTGCAGTAAATAATTCCATTTTTAAAGTACACTAATGTTTTAATAAAATTATTGTCTTTTTTTTTTTTTCCCCAGCACATACAATAGAGAACAGCTTAGCTAAGAAAACAATGCAGTAATGCTATATTTGTGCACTTTTAATTCAGTGCTGGTTTTCATCTAAAAGTTGCTTAGTATTAATCCTGGGGGGGAGGGAGATGAAGAAACAATCATCTAATCACTAAAAAATGGGCCATTCTTCATCCTTAATACAATAATGTAAAAATTAGGAATCAAAATATATTTTAAGCTATATAACCACACAAACAAAAATTAATTGACATAGTTAACCAAAGAAATGTTACATTTTGTATGAAGGCTATATTTGGTGAAGAAGCAGCATGTTTTGAAGGACAAATCATCAAATGAGAATGCATCTTTCTTCGGGAAAAAAAAGAAAAGAAAGAAAATAGAGGAACACAAACCAAGAGGGAATTCAGTTTAAACAATGTTCTATGCATTCTGATTCAAAGTATTATGAAAGTTGGCAACCACCTTCATTAAGTCTATCCATTTTCACTACTTGCTGTTTTAGGTACTGTTCCCCTAAGAAGAGGGAAAGCAGAGTCCTACCCAGAYTGCTCCCCCTTGCCATGCAGTCTGCCATGGGGAACAGGGCAAACAGTACAACTCTAAGGACGAACATGGCAGGTACACCGCTCTTTTTCCAGAGGGCAATGCAGGAGATCTGCAGGACTTCGGAGCCTGAGTCCCATTTAACTGCCCCTGGGGCTGGCTAACTTCAAGCTCCAGGGCGCAGTATAATTCAAGATTCATTGGATCAGGAATGAGAACTCAGGTGTCCTCTTTCCGGATAAGTGTTTTGTCCAGTAGATTAGAGTCATTATTTTTTTCCTTCCAGCCCAACTAATGTTGATTTGCGTCTGCAAACATAGCTTCGACTAGCACGACGACAGAACATTTACCCCAGCAAACTCTATAAGCAAATAATTATGGCTTTCACTTGAGGAATGTCTTGTGAGCTGAAAAGTGCTTGGGCAGAGACTGGCAGTAAAACGTGCCAATGAGCTGACTGTTGTTGTCCTATTGCATAGCAGGAGCTGAATACCACTTCTATATCTGTAAAACCTTGTGTGAATGAGGTCTCTTATATGCCTAAGTGTATAAGAAGATTCTGGGCAGTGATTTCTGATGTATCAAACCCCAGAGAAGGGTGGGTTATCCTTCAGTTATTTATAGTCTGATGGCCTGCACTACAGGTTCTATATTCATTATCTAGTATAACCAACTTCTGATGCAGGGGAAGGTGGAAAGAAATTTCCATGAATAACTCTCCTCCACAGAAACCAAATTCTATTAAGAAGAGAAATAGTTTCCTGGCCCCGCAGGTACAGCAGAGAAAAGCCATTATAAATCTACTCAGGCCCTGAGACTGATCTTGTCCCCAAAGCATACCGTGCATTCTTCTTTCCAAACGTGTTCAGCTTTAATTTGGCCTAGTACTCCAGACTCCTCTCTCGCATGGGTGTCTGTAAGTAGCTAGATTTAGCAGCTCCTCAGATAACATGCCAGCACTTGGGATCTTGTTCTTAGGCACCTATTTCTCCATCTTTAACCAGATCAGGAACTCACGGAGCTGGATAGCCTGCCAGGTAGCTAGATATTGGGCATCCTTGGTGTCATGATACATAAACTCCTTATCATTCTAGCCCGAAGTGCCTCTCTATTTTCCTGTAGTGTAATCTTATTTGACGATAATCCTTACACTGACAAAGGGAGCTTTCAAGAAAAAGAAAGAAGAAACAGCTTTTAAAATTGAATAGATGAAGATATAAATGACATAGGGAAATTAAAACTCAAGGTGAGCTTAAAGATGATAGGGGGTTGTGCTGCTTTTGGCTGGGATAGAGTTAATTTTCTTCATAGTAGCTAGTAGGGGGCTATGTTTTGGATTTCTGCTGAAAACAGTGTTGATAATATAGAGGTGTTTTCGTTACTGCTGAGCAGTGCTTACACAGAGCCAAGGCCTTTTCTGCTTCTCACACCATCCCACCAGTGAGTAGGCTGGGGGTGCACAACAAGTTGGGAGGGGACACAACTGGGACAACTGACCCCAACTGACCAAAGGGATATTCCATACCATATGACGTCATGCTCAGCATATAAAGCTGGGGGAAGAAGAAGGAAGGGGGGGCACGTTTGGAGTGATGGTGTTTGTCTTCCCAAGTAACCATTATGCGTGATGGAGCCCTGCTTTCCTGGAGATGGCTGAACACCTGCCTGCCGATGGGAAGCGGTGAATGAATTCCTTGTTTTGCTTTGTTTGCATGCACGGCTTTTGCTTTSCCTATTAAACTGTCTTTATCTCAACCCACGAGTTTTCTCACTTTTACTCTTCTGATTCTCTCCCCCATCCCACCATGGGGGAGTGAGCGAGTGGCTGTGTGGGGCTTAGTTACTGGCGGGGGTTAAATTGTGACAGAGGTGGAGGTGGAGGGAAGGGAAGCAGTGAGCAATGGCAGTGATTGAAGAAGGAAACGGAAACGAACAGGGTACAGACTTCCACACAAGCTTCTCCATAAGGCTTCGCAAAGCAGGTGTTGTCCTGCCCCCTCCCCAGCAGCCCTCCTCAGCAATATAAAGCCATGAGTGCTTTTCCATGGCTTGTTCTTTAAATGTTCAGAAGGGTAAAAATCTGACAACATGACACTATTTCTATATGTGCAGATGATGGAAGTGCATGAAATGTAGGTTTTACTAGTATTTTAATCCTAATGTAAGGCAAACATTAAACCATGGTTTGAAAAGGTTTAACTTCATTTCACCGTAAACAGTGGAGTTATGCATAGCTGTGAATATACACCTGTTCTGTTTTGTCCATATGGTCACAAAGGAGTCAATCCAACACCATCCTCACTTGGACAAAACTTCCACAAGAGATTTATCCACAATAATTCAAAGACAATTTTACAGTACTGTTACCCAAATTGTGCACTTAATATTCAGAATAATAAAAAGAGCAATAAAATGTATTAAAGATAAATTTTATTCTGGTTCTTAAAATGCTGAAGTACTGTTTGGTTTCTAAAAATGCCTCTCATGCTTCTACTGCTTAATAACTGCAGTCAAAAACTGCTTTCCACTACAGACTGGTGTTGCCAAAGCACCATTGTACCATAAACCCTAAAACCTTTCTTACTATTAAGAGCATGCCTCTCTTAGAAAGGCATATGAAAAAAAAATATTAGCTTTGCAGTCTACTCCAGAGATCTATAAAGACCATAACACAAAGCTATGGGAATACAAAAGGAAGCAAACCTGCAGATCAGGAAAACTATTCATGGAGAACATCCTAGTAATGCTTCTTTCTCTTGTTTTCCAAAGAGAATTCTACCTTAAATGTCTTCAAACAACAAATCTAATGTAATGTAACGTACAGAGAGAGGCACTTAGATAGCCCAAACCAAGCCCCTTAGGACTTCATAGTTCAGCTCTGCCTTAAATTCTACCAGGGGATTAAGCAACAACCGGTACAGATTTTGACACTATACTTACTCACAGTTTGCATCTTCTTTTCAGAAAGAGAGAGCATGTCGTCATGTTAAATATTATGAAGGTGCAACCTTATAAAAAAAAGCAATCAAAATAGGGATATTGATCACAGGTTTCTCCAAAACAAGCTTTAGTCCCGGTCCCAACTGGGAAAGATTAATTTCTACACTAATCTCTTCTGCTCCTCTGATGTCACAGTCTGACAATCAATATTTTACTCTTCTGAAGGTCTAGGAACATTTCATTTTTAAAGCAGATATGAAGTATCTTTCTGAGGTGTAAATATTTGTAGTGATATTTGGGAATATTTTGACTTTTTAAAATGGTTTAAAAAAAAAATCCTGTGTGTATACATGTGTGTGTATGTGTGAGTGTGTATGAATATATTTAAAATTTAAAAGGACAGAAACAGAATAAGATATATTATATTTTCTGAACAAAATCCACCTTTTGGTACAAGCTAGGCTAACATAATGCATTCTGTATTGTGTATTCAGTGCGTGTGTTCTGTACATTTATTACTTATTATTTATTATTATTTTTGAAATCTGTGGTTTTTCCTCACTCTCTTAAAAATGAAAGTGTTTTTTTAACTGAGGATGATATGGAAAAAAGTTGACCTTACTTGTGATACTAGGATTATGCATAAGAACTGAACCTAGCCTTTTTTCTGTACAAATAAGTGAGTTCTGCTTAAGTTAAGGATGTGGCACCTCCCCAACAATGGAGGTTCAGACTCTGTTTTCTGTAGGTACCCACCAGAGGGAGACAAAGAGATTTACTGTAAGAACTGACTGGCACAACTCATAGAGAGCAAAAATGCAGAACAAGTGAAAAATTTCTCAATCATTTAAATAGTCATAGAAGCATTAATGTGCAAAGCATCCTACATCTATTGGAATTACTGTTTTTCTATACACTTTAAAAACATTACAAAAGCTTTATGTACCCTTCATGTACAATTATTTACACTTATGCCTGTGTACAGCTATCCAGGTATATATATATGAAAATATAGCTCTTGATATATATGTTTGCCTCAGGCAAACACTTCAGAAAGTAAACTAACTAGCAAGAGTGTTTAGCAAATCAGAAAACCCACATGAGTCCTGCTGAATATGGAGACTGGGTTCTTAATTGCAGTTATGCAGCTTGACAGTCTGATTCTAGCTAACTTTTACGTATGCACAATTAACTAACAGCAGGATCATCCCATCCTTCAGCCAGTCTGGTCAGCTGCCCAGAGATGCTAAATCAGAGGGGTGGTGTGCCTGGAACACTTTCCAACACAGTTTCTGTTTCATTGGTTGTTAGTTACTCACATACAAGGCAGAGGTTTGACAGCATTGTTTTTTCCCAGTAATGATCAAAACAACTTGGGACAGGGCTGGGTAACCATCCTGGCACATTGGGATGGTTATGTGTCAGATATTCAATGTTGACAAGAAACAAACTTCATATCAATGAACAACAGGCCTAAGTAACAATCAGAAAAGACAAGGAAATTGATGGAATGCTAGAAAAGGGTTATTATTGTTGGGGACTGGAAATCTAATGCAGAAAGCAGCCTCAGGATGCACCACAAAAGCTAATATAGACATTCTCAGAGGTTTTATGTGGCAGGACAAAAATCATGACACAGTATTTGCAGCAAAACTGAGCAGAATTCAGTTTTTCTAATAACTAATGCTGGAAATTAGTGACAAGGTTATCCCTGTCATTTTGTTTTAGAAGTCTATTAAAATATGTTGAGCTGATTACTTGGGTAGACATTGGTTCTTATTAAGTGACTGAAAATGCCAAGTCAAATAGAAGTAGACTGACCCATTTGTGAATTATGACGGGGCTGGCATCCAAAAGACTTTGGAGGGGAATAATTATGAAACGTCTGTCATTTCATCATGACAGTCTGTCTTCAATCAAAGCATGTTGTAAATAGAAGTGTTCAGAAATTATCAAAGGAAACAAAGTTTTGTCAAAAAATGCTACTTCACCCAGTCTGAAGTCTTTCATTTAAAACATCTTGGGTTCAATGAGGTTTTAGCAAACTCAAGGCAGAGTTCAAAGAGAACCCTGCCTGGATTCCTGCAGAGTCTGCCTGGGCTACGGACATTGGAAACAGCCACTACAGGTCAGATCAAAACTAAATTAAAAAGAAACTTCCAGTGAACTTGGAATCCCAGTTTTGTGCCAGGTTTGCTTATGAGGTATTTTTACTGCTATTTAAAAAAGAAAACTTTGTATCTAGCAGTTGCAGCTCAGGAGGGTGGTTTTTTATAGAATAGATTTTTATCTTCAAGAAGACCCACATAAACAATTTAAAATTAGAAGAATGTGATTAAAAACGGACATTGTTCTTCCGTTATAATCTCTAAAGAGGCTCTGAAATTGAAACAAATTAGCCTACAACTGACTTTTTAGGAATATATGCATTAAATATRTATATATATATAAATACAGTTCCTAGTGATACAGATGCCTCACAGCACTTCATTTGGTATATTTGGGAACTTTTGAAAACAAGTAACAGACATAGTGTTCATTACCAGAGTGTAAAGTGAAAAAAAAAAAATAAAAATCATGCATACATAAAATGTGAGTAAAGTAATTTTACTTAAATATGTTCAGGGTCAGCATCTATTCAAGACATAAATGACTAAAATCTTGAAAGATAATTTTGCATATCTCAATACCTTTAGAATGATTTCAGGTATCTCTTGCTACCATTAAAAAGTGGTTTAAGGTTGTAATATATATGGACTATGTATATAACATAAATAAATATGCATATTTAAGTATCCAAATTGCTAGGTAGATTTTCAGAAATACAGAGCACTTGGTGGTGACAACAATATTAAAATATGCAGAGAATACCATTACAAATATTTTGGGTTTTTCACCAAAGTAACTAGCAGACATATAAAGCAAAAAGTATTTACATATCTTCTTCACATGTTTCCTGCCTCAGATCATGATGGCATAGCACATACATGCTAACATATAAAGAGAGACAGTAGAGAACTGAAGGGTACACATCCAGGCAAATGTTTTAGCATTATCATCTTGTGCAAGGTATTTAACAAAACACTGTCTTTAAAGCTCATAAAAGTTGTCAAACAATTTTTGAAATCCAGAATTGTTTCCGAGCCCTCCTGTCTGTATTGAAAATAAGAAAACTGGTGTGTTTCTTATCAACTTATTTGAAAGAAGAATCCTATTGAAAACTAAACTCATTTCAGTTACATGCTGAAGTGATTGTGCTAAAGGGTCTTACTGTATAAATGGAGCACACAAGCCAAAAACAATACAAACGTTTAGCTGCTGGCTTTAGCCAGTCTCTTTCAGTGCAAATCATAATTGCTTTAGGACTTTCTGAATCCACTTTTGAATTCAAAGCTTCAGACAAATAATTGGATTTCCTGAAAACATGCTGAGCTATATGCTCTCCCTGTCTTGCTTTATGTCCTCAGGGCTCCAGTCTCTGCTTTATATCAAGCTGCACCTAGTAGGCTAATTGGAGGGATGGGTAGATCACTCTGCATTAACATGTCCATCTGCATTAAATAAAATCTCCTCAACAGTCTTTATCATCTTCAACAGAATTATCACTTCAGAGTTGAAGAAACAGGAAATCAAGTAGAAATGGCTGTGTAATTTACCAATGGCTCGGGCACCTTAGCCCTGTAGACCTATAATGCAAGCCAATTATATTCTAGTTGACTTATTCTTACAGTACTTTGACATTGTATACTCACTTCATGTGTCTTCCTGACTGCAGGGCAGCTCTAAATATGCTCTGGGCTATCTGCCTAGACATTTCTTGCTCTAGGTAAAGTACAGTTGAAATACCATTTGAGTTTGATCTGCACGGCTTGTAAATATGTAATATCAAAGATTAAGCCCTTCAGTTTCCCAGTATTGTGACAAGTGTACAAAAGAAATCATATTAACAAATGAGGTGTTGCTTTTTTATTGTTGTTATTTAACATTAATAGCATGTAATAAGCTGGTGACCTTTTTTTCCCACACATGTGTAGAAAAGGAATAAGCAAGCTAGAGTGGCTGCTGAGACAAAAACCAGTCCATTGCCTATGAAATCTCTGGGGTCAGGTTTGCACTAAGACTTCTCCTGGTACAGCTGTGTTTGTTCAGAGTCTGAAAAATTCACACCTTCTTGCTGACCTCACTGTGTCGGAAAATGCTAAAACCCAGTGCTGTGAGGACACAGTATTGCTCTAAGGGATATTTGGATGGCTTCACTTAAAACATTCAAGGAAATGGCATAACAACACTGACAGGAATTATTTGCTTGTGTCTCAGAACCGGTTTGATGGTACTTTTCACCCCTTAGCATGCTACTTGCAACCACCTTGGCCACTGCTACCACCTCTACCTCTTTTCTCTCTTGGAGAGAGATGGAGACAACTGTCTAGTCTTCACAGTAAGCAACTATCTTCTGCAAGCTCTGTCTGTTAGCTTGATGGGGTTTGACTTACAATTCTGGTTCTTTGAGGATTTTTTTTAAGTGAGGTTTTTTTTGATGGTTGCTGTGTTCTTGGATTCTATTGTACTCACTGCCAGCGGAAGACATTTTGTGTAGCTGAAGTAGAAAGGTTGCCAATACTGCAAAAGAAACATGCATTAAAATATTACTGTGCAGAACCATACCTACCTGTCCGGGTTTAACCTCAGCCTGCAACTAAGCCCCACACAGCCGCTCGCTCACTCGCCCCCGGTGGGATGGGGGAGAGAATCAGAAAAGTAAGAGTGAGAAAACTCGTGGGTTGAGATAAAGACAGTTTAATAAGTAAAGCAAAAGCCGTGCATGCAAACAAAGCAAAACAAGGAATTCATTCACCTCTTCCCATCGGCAGGCATCTCCAGGAAAGCAGGGCTCCATCACGCGTAACGGTTACTTGGGAAGACAAATGCCATCACTCCGAACGTCCCCCCTCTTCCTTCTTCTTCCCCCAGCCTTATATGCTGAGAATGACATCACATGGTATGGAATACCCCATTGGCCACCTTGGGTCAGCTGTCCCGGCTGTGTCCCCTCCCAACTTGTTGTGCACCCCCAGCCTACTCACTGGTGGGGTAGTGTGAGAAGCAGAAAAGGCCTTGGCTCTGTGTAAGCACTGCTCAGCAGTAATGAAAACACCTCTATATTATCAACACTGTTTTCAGCAGAAATCCAAAACATAGCCCCCTACTAGCTACTATGAAGAAAATTATTCCAGTGAAAACCAGCACACTACCTGACCATCTTTTTAATTTTATTGCTCTTCTGGTCTGGATCTGCATGAGTTTAAAACTCTTTTTGTTTCCTACGGTTTGTACCTTTATGTGATGTATCAAAAGAGCCTTACTGGATAAGACCAGAGGATTAGTGACAGAATCCTGTCTTCTGGCAGTGGGCAGGAGTGGGAGAAGGGCTGGTGCCACCTGCTTCCCATGAGACAGTAGACATCAGCAAACCACCAGTCACTTCAGGGCTTACCCTCTGCTCTAGGCTAATTCTGAATAGATTTATCCACGTAGTCCCAGTACTGACTCTTTCAAATTCCACAAATTCTCTCCATGTTGAAAACTGACCATATATTCCTACTTTCTCTGTCATGTGTGTCAGCCAGTTTTTACCTGTGAAAAGGCTTTCTTTATTCTGCTAAGGCTACTCAGTTTCCTTCGCATCCTGCCTGATTCAGGGCTTCCACCTCTGAGAGCAGATCCTCAGCAAGCTTGGTTTCTTTTGGCACTGTGGAGCATCCTCACTCTTGGTTTGGCAGAGCTGGGGTATTGTTAGTCTCTGCCAATTATGGATGGATCTTATTACTGAGGTTAAGTTCTAACCCACCCATCCCCACCATAATTTGAAGATGTGTAATAATTTTGACAAACCTTAATGGCCATTCCAGATGCCTATTTATTGTGGAGTGACCCACAAACTATAATATTACAAATGGTTACAAAAACATACCCACCATCTGTGGTGATGTTTGAGTTTTCTATGCAACTCTTGACATATAAGCCAGGAATTCAGTTATGTCTGGTAACAGAAAAGTTGGTGAAAGCTGGAATAAAATCTGAATATTAAATAGAGTATAGCATCTTCCATCTTTAACAGCTGATACTTTTTTTTCAGAAACCAAATTTTATCTGCTGAAGAAATCCTCTGTGAACAAGTAGCTGTAACCATTATGGATCAGACTACAGTTTCATGTGTAATTATTCCATTTATGTCCAGATAAGAGGTATTAAGATGAAACTGTGAAAAGCTACATCTGAATCACAACACAGGATAGGTAGGCAAACAGGATAATGCAGATCGAAAAGGACGTCAGGAGGGCTCTAGTCCAACCTCTGCTCAAAGCAGGGTCAGCTATGAGGTCAGACTGGGTTGCTCAGGGCTTTATCTAGTCTTGAAAACCTTGAAATACTCAAGAATTAGGCTTCACAGCCTTTGCTTGCCTGAACATCTCCTATTTCAACTTATGCATTTGGTTCTTATCCTCCCACCATGCACCACTGAGAAGAGTCTGGCTTTATCTCCTCAAAAAGCTCCTCTTAGGTCCTGGAGATGGAGGTGGTATTGGGTCCCCTCAAAGCTGTCTCTTGCCCAAACTGAACAAATGGTATTGCCTCAGCCTCTCCTTAAAGGGCAAGTGCTCCAGCCTCTGATCATCTTGGTGGTCTCCACGCTGTACCTGTTTCATTCAATCAACATTTTTATTTTCTGAGCCCAAAACTGGACTCAGTATTCTGGATGGTGCAAATGATTGCTGAGTAAAGAGGAAAAATAACTTCCCTTGGCCTACTGGCTATAGTCCTGTTACAATAACCCAGCATACAGATGGATAGATATGTAGATAACAGTGCAGGATAGTGGAAATGTCTGAGCTATAGCTTCAAAGGCTTGGTCCTTCATAGTATGAGCACTTTAGGACAGGGAAATTACTGCTTAGCTTTTTCAGAAACAGCACTATGACCAGACAGTGGCTGTAAGTTTCAACCAGTGGAACCACTTCAGTCTGTAGAGATGTCCCGGTCACTCACTTTGATGAGTACCTTGTGGGCTAAAAGAAGTTCCTTGCACAAACAGAACTTAAAAGTTGACTGTGACTAGCATCCAAAGCCAGAAGCAGTCAAACACAACCTGACTTGAAAGGGTGTGTGCTTAACTTTGAATATAGCCAACCTGGTTAATGTGGAATTCTATTCAGAAAAGTGAATCAGTTATAAGGTCTCTCTAAGCCTGTTTTCTCCTGGATCAGACATGCTTCCTCATGGGATTTCTATTGAAGGAAAATAAGTAAGGGCACTGTGCCAAATTCCATCTACACACTGAGGTCCGCCTGCTTAAGAAGCTGAAGTGACCTTACACACAGAACAGGTTTTGTGGGTGAGACTGTGTGGCTGCTTAAAATAAGACCAAATATCCCTCACAAGATGCCAGTGGTAACTGCTTGATTGGCATAATTCTTTATGGAAGTATTTGGTTTTACTCTGGAGTTTGGCTAGGTTAGGGCAAAAACTTATAGTCAAGACACTACTTCCAGAATCTTGGATGATGTTTAAATTTTTGTTTTAATTTTTTTTTTAAACCTCATACTTTGATATTAAGGATGGAAATGCAAACATTTTCTTGAGACTGCAAACATGTTAGCAAGGCTGCAGTCAGGAAGAAACCCACAAACCTCATGCCTGTGTTGGAACAAATCAAGTCTGACACTTAGGGAAGAGGCTTCTTGGTTGAGGGAAGAGACTGGATTGTCCTCATTGGAGTGATGTGGAAGCCCGCAGGGCTCTGCTCTTCTGTTTTCTCATGACCTTTTGTAAATTACCATTTTATGACCATTCTAGGCAGAGGGCAGTTAACTGCTTCATCAGGAGAAAGATGAGTTTCTCCTAGCTTTTCAGAAAAAAGTTTTTGGCTTTGCATCAGAATAAACATGTTGCAGAGTCCAGATCCCTGCAGCCAGTTATTATTTAAGCAATAAAATCCTTACAGCCTTTTGGCACCAAGCCTTATAGTTTTTGTGGGAAACGAAGAAGTTGTATTATTTTCCTTCTTGCTATTTCATTTATATCACAGAAATGGAATGTCTTTCACAGTTGATTATATGTACTTTTGTAATTCATAGATGTAAAGCCAAAATGCCCCTGTGATTCCTAAATGTTCTGTAGCCAAGCCCCTCTCAAGACTCTTCCAAAACTTACTAGTACACCATTACGGCCAGAAACCAATACTTGGATAGCTCTGCTTAAATCCCTCTGCCAGTCACCTGATAGAAAACATGCCTGTACTGCTGAAGTAAGGAGAAGCCACCTCTGTTTTCCTAACAGGACTGTATTTTATAAACCTTTCTTTAAAGTCTTTACAAAGACTTTTTGTTAATCTAATGCCCTTTGGGTGTTGAGACTAGCCATAGGTATGTCGGCCACTACTAACTTTTTGCTTTCAACAAAAGGATAGTGAGAGGAATGTTAGAAAATGTAGTTGCCTTGCAAGGGACAGGCCTATACCTGGAGAATGACTTGAGACCTGGGAATATTGCCTTAAATGAAGGGAATATTTAAGTCTCAATATCTATTGTGTTCTTCCAAAGATGGACATCGGACATAACCTTGGGACATGTATACAGGAAAGATTTTCAATTCTTTAGCCTGTATGAAAAATGTGTTACAAGTCACAGTCATTAGAAGTTGAAACTAGACAAAGTTACAAGTCCTTTTTTTTTTTTTTTTTTTATAATAAAGGTAATTAATTGCTTGAGGTGCCCTCCTCAATCTGTAGTAGTACTCAATTACTTAAAGTCTCTAAAGCATGCTCCCAGAACTCTGGTCTGGTAATTGCAGTAGTAGATCTACCCACATAAAAGCTCATGATCTAATAAAAGGTGGTGGAAACCAAATGGGTTTCCCTCACCTCCTTTCAGGTAAGAGATGGAACACCAGTTTTAGGGAAGCAACAATGCAGCAGGCAATGCAATATCAGGAACAATAAAGAGAGGGAGGTGGAGGACTAAGGTGTAACCAATACAATTGAAGATACTGTACAGATAGGAAAAAGCAGTCAGAGCAAGCCCTGCAGAGCACTGGCAGAGATGGCATCACACCACCCACAGGATGCTATCGGGATGACGTGGAGAGGGGCACAGGAAAAATGGCAGTCCTTATGCATTGGGAGACTAGCGCAGCATTGGGACAGGGCATCCTGAGCAACTGTAGAGGCTTCCTCCTAACAAGTTTGCAAGACTTAGCTGTACAAATCTATGGCTGATCTGCTCTGTTGTTGGTTGTTAGTCACGCTTCAAATGGGAGGCAGTGCTGGGGACTCATAGGGGCTAGGGGCCTCTCCCCACTGAGGTTTCTGTAGCTCTGTTATTCTGTGATTCAAACTATATCAGCAGAAACAGAGGGGTAGTGGGGATTATGAAAACATTGTGCCATCTTAAGTTCTTCAGAATGGTATTCCTCATTTACTAGGCTGTTAGATGCTTTTAGCAATATTTTCCTTGTCACATTGCTAACTGTTTCACTGTTAGCACAGGGTGCAAGAAAGCTTATTATGGAAGCCTAGTTTGAGACCTTGTGCTCCTGAGGGTGGGGAAACACACACACACACACATATGAGTTTAGACAGGAGAATTTGTGATTTTTCATATATTAATTCTTCAGCAGAGATCATAGATGAACTGTAAGATTTACTTTGCTTAACACATATCTATTAAAGCTACAGTTTAACTGGTTATCACTGCCAGGTTTAAATATTCAGTTAACAACTCTTAACAGTATATTTTTTCCTTAGCGTAAACTCCTAACACTACTGAGCAGGAATAAGGTAAGGATTCAGCTGGTTGAATTTTCATAACATCTGGTTATTTTTCAGGAGTAAATATATTATATATATGTAAGCTTAGAATACTTAATGAAATGTCTTCAAATTAACTCCATTTTTCTTTCTGTTTAAGGAGCAAATATTTATTTGAATCCTACAAAGTACTTTTGAAGAACACAGGCTCAGATCTCAGACGTTTCAGTAACACATAGTCGATCATGTAATCATTACAAGTATTTGAATAAGATATATTTTGTATGTATCTGTTTTTAATTATATAAACAATGTTTTATTCTTGATTTCCTACAAAAAATGTCTTCGCTTACTTGTGATACAATGAGAAAAGTGTACACACCTTTTTATGAATAGTTGTTTTACACTCAACTTTGCTTTTCCTTAAGGCATTTTATAAAATAAGTTATGTCAAACTGAAGTTTTACTATGGATCTGAAGTGAATCTTGACATCATAATCACTTACCATGCTTTGGCACATGTCTCAAAGCACATGGACTAGACGTTGGATGAAACTAAACCAGAAGTTCCACTCCAGGAGTGTGCTTTGCTAGTACTCAGTGAGTCATTCAGTAGTCATAGAGCTTATCTAAAGAAATGACCCCAAAATGTCTGTAGGACACAGCATGTAGGTCGTGTCTTCCGCACAGATTCTTTTGTTCATCTGGTCTGCACCTATAGTGCTGCACTCTTTGTTAGTGTAGGCGAGCCTTAGATAATTAGGACATATAAAGCTCTAGCTGAGATGGAAACTAGAGAATAGGTTCATTCCCAAACTGAGGTGTTTCCTTTGTATGCAGCTTGAAAAATGATAGTACTGAGCTGTAAAAAGCACACAGCATTCAGTGTTACAACAGCATTTTTAACTTTGTGATTATTAGAATGTACAAGATTTTACACATCATTGCTATCTGTGTAGAAAGTAGACTCATAATATGTAATAAAAATATAATCTTTGAAAAAGGGCAGATATATCTTTTCTTTCTGTATTAATGTGAAAATCTGACTTGATGAGGAAGTTGAATTATTCCAGTTCAGATGTTTCACTGATTTGGTTTAATATAATGTAACAAAAGTGTTAGTAGGAGTATAGATAAATGTCTAGCCAGATATCAGCAAGAAAAAAGTTGTAGTATCTCTTCTCTCACACCCCAGAAAAACTCAACAGATAACAGCTACAATATAAGTGATTGCACTTGTAATGCAAATTTGATATAATTTTCTTAAGCTGTATACAGTAATATGATAGACTGGAAACATTTATGTATGTCTCTACATTAATCAGTTCCAGATCTCATTATCCTAAGAAATGTCTTGCAAAATATTTTTGGTGTTAGTCTTTTGTCAAGCTAGGCAATATTATTTAATTAGGTGTTAAGTGAGTTGAAAATGGCATCTTTAGAGAGAAAGGGATGATAGGACTGGAAGTGGCTTACTACAAAATTTTACATCATGATAGAATATTTGCATTAAATATGAGAAAAATTCAATTTATTTTACCTGAAGAAATTGTATATGTTGAAGTTCAGTTGCTAGAAAATGCACTTTACCTAAATGAAGGTATATGTGGTACAGAAATTAGTAATTCTATATTTTGTGCTTATGATGTCATAATCTCGGTTTGGTCCACTGTGCTCTATACAGCTGGCATTCATTGACCAAATGGAATGGAAAAACCATACCTTCACAGCTAAGTGGGATTTTATCAGCTGGTGCCAAATTTAACTACATGCACAATTCCTTAATCTTGATCTTTCATCCACAGTGGAATGCTGATGCAAAACATAACTCAGTGAGTTAGATGAGTATGTGAGTACTTTACTTCATCTTTTTTTCATTTTAAAAACCCCAAGACATCATCAACAAAAAAAACCAAAAACAAGGAAGAGGAAAAAGTAAAGTTTTTTCTGCTCAAAGCACAATGTATCTTTCTCTCTATAGGAAAAGCAGTTCTGACTCATAATTTTATTCTGGGAGAGAAAGCCAAAGCTGTTTTCCAGGCCATACGCTTACAAGGGCTGGAGTTTGAGATGAGATGATGAAAGCAGTGGTACCATCCCAGGTTTTGCCCACAAACTAAATTCTAGCTATTTGAGATGTCACTGGTTACTGATGTTAGAAATATGATGGTATGTACTTTACTAGGCTCCTGAGGCTTGCTCCCACCCAGCAAGTACGGTTCAGGATATGGGTAAAGTACACAGATGCTTAAGGTCTCTGGGCTCAGAGCCCTGTGAAATTTGCAAAGGAGACTATTTCCAAACTTACTGTAAAGAAAACTGATAAAAAATGATTCAATAATGACTGCTTTGTGAGTCTGAATGTCACTTGTAAAATGCTGGTCTGGGAAAAAATCCTACATGCATATATACACCAGTGAGCTCCGCAAAGTATTCCCTGTGGCTTTTCTTTCCTCTAGCTTTTTCCTAGGGATCAGGAGATGGAACAGGTGTTGACATTCTTCTGAGCATCATCCACACACAGCACCAGGCTGAGCACCACACACAATATGAGTCCTTCATAACACGATCTGTTCTCTTCCTTCTCTGTACTTTCAGCAGAGGTAATTTTATGATTGTAACAATGTTGGCATTTTAATCATCGTAGCAAGATACTTGAGATAGTACTACTAGACTCAAAGGAGAAGATAACTCAAGGTTCTAAAGCTATTGTTTCAAGTTTTCAGACTCAGACAGAAACCTCTGCATTCAGTTCATTTTTTCTTCACAACCATCAGGGCCAGAGGCTGATTCTTTTAACAAATTCAAATAAAAATTGTGGAGAGAAATATGGCACCCTTAAAAATATTATCAGGTTACTGACCTAATACAGCTGGGGCAATTTTGAGCCCTGAAGTTAAAGGAGGCTTCCTGAAGGACTGGCAAAATAAAATCACTTATTTAAGGGACAAAAAGGTGGCAAAATGAAAGGAGAGGCACCAGAGCTTTATACTGACACCGAGAAGAAGTAAGTCTTTGAGAAGACTTGAGATGAATTAATTCACCACAGTAGATCCAGAGAATAAAAAAAGAAGAACCTTTGAAGCTGGAGGGAGTTTCTTTAAGCACAGATCTTATTGAATGTTTTTATTATGGAAAAAGAAAAGTTAAAATGATAAAATGTGCTGATGACATGAGTGCTGTCAACATGATGAAGGATTAAACTGGCATACAGGAAGAACTGAAATACCTTGAGACTGGAAGCAATGGAAATAGAAATAATATTACAGAAATATTACATAATATTACAGAAAGCAAAGTAATGTTTTCAGAGTACTAGTATGAAGAATTTCTATAACCTTGTAATTCACCAGTTGGAAATAAGAGAGGAGAGGAAATATATGAGTGCAATAGTTGATCACATTAATAACTTGTGAGCATGGTATGCACCTGCAAGAGGTGCCCTGCAGCGTATCTTAAGAGGTTCCCTCCACCCCCTTTTCTTCACAAAAAGGCAAATATAAGAGTCCTCATAGACCCTCCTCCTGAACGCTGTGTATACTCCTGGATGGCCATGTTCAAGAGAAAAAATATTGACATTAAAACATATATAGGGATGACCAAGGAAACATTGGACCTACAGCATAACAGAAGCCAAGATAAGCTTGATACGTGTAGTCTAGCAAAACGAAAGCAAAGATGGGTTATGATTGTTCTGCACAAAAATATCAAGGAATGGACATAAACACTTGGAAAGAAGAAAGGCCAGGTAGAGTAAAGGTCGATGTTCACACAGGAGCAATGAGGGTATAAACTGTCCATAAACAAATATGGCTACAAACAAGAGAGAAATTTTGTGCCAGAGTAATTAGAAACAATCATTCTGTAACAGAAGTGTGTAGCTAAACTTATAATAATATATATTTTTAAGATAAATCTTGATCAGTGTACACAAAGTATTATATGTCATAGTTTCGGTAATAGCAGGAGATAGAACTTGATTATGCTTATTTCCTTAAATTTTGGAGTATGCATTAATACACTATATTGGCCAGTTCATAACATCCTAATTTTATTTTTAATGTTCTTCTTAAATATATTAAAATTAAAATAATTAAGGGAACCTACTTACATCTCCCTCATGGGATATCTGCTATATGCCATGCTCCTATTTAGTAAAAATACAATTTTATGTATTATTGCATATATGGAGTCATGATTCCTAATACTGGAAGCTAATAACTCAAATTAATTGACATCATATTTTTAGAATTATTTGTACCAGGGATCATTGCATCTTTTACTAAGTTTGTGAGGGATTTCAGTCCAGGAGCAGAAGTAACATTAGATAACTTAGATGACCATAATTAGTAAATAAAGAATACTGCACTTCAGAAACAAGGTCAGAGGTCCACCCAAGCCTAGATGGGTCATTGATCTGTACTGCTTAAAGGATGCTGGTTTCTGAGACCCAAGAAGGCTCTTTGGATAGTAGCCCTGTGATCTGTGAAGACAGCAGCAAATCCAGATTTGTACAGCATTCCTTCTTTTACTGTGAATAGTGTAACTCATTTTATCCAACTTTTGCAAAACTACAACTGGATACCATCACGTTTTAAATTCCACCTATATCAATTTTATCCAACATTTGTCTTGTCTGTTTACAGTGAAAATTCTTTGGGGTTGTATATGTACTTCTGATTTTAACCAAACCCTTTACATTAATCTATTATTACTCTTTAATTTCTTGTTGTTATCAACTCCCCCCCCCCCTTTTTTTTTTAGGGGGGGATGAGGGAGGTTATCACTTGGACATTAACTTTTCTGAATTACATCTCTACATTCATCTTCACTGTGTTAGTGTTTTTTTCCCTTGCTGCTTTTTTTTTAATCAAACTTTTCCCTTCTCTCTTGTCATTGCAAATATATTGCAAATACTGGTGTCCATCCTGAAATTTCATCCTGAAATGTAAAAGTAGCTTCATTTCACCATTTTTTACATGTTGTTTATAAGAGTAGTTTTGGTATCTTTAGAATGAAGAATACCATACCACTATACAACTATAAACTATTATTCCTGTAGGGTTTTTTAAAAATTATTCTTTTATATGCGTTTTCAAATACAAGTCTATGATGGTAACTATTTTATTATCACATTTGTTTCTACTCAATCAAAGGATTAAATCATGTTATTTGCTTTGATTTGGCTACTATACTACAAATGTCCCTGAAAACTGAAATGGCAAATATGTATTACGATGTATAAAAGAGGAAACTTCACCCCATGTAACTATTTGAGATGTAGTTTGTCTGTATTTTCTAATAATGAAATAGAGATAGCTGTCTTTTCACATGCAAAGTGAAGGGTACAGATTTATTTTAATGGAGAATTAGTAATTGTAGTGTGAATTTATCCCTGCAATATGGAGGTGATTTTAACTGAATTTTAACTCTATCTAACTAGAAGGGATTTCTTAAAAAAAGAAATCACTGTTACTCTGTAGTAGTTACTCACATACTCTCTCGATTTTGGCATAATCACTCATGGTTAACTTTTGGCCCACTATAGATCAACATTAACTATTGTAATCTTTATCCTTGTTTGTGGGAAAGCACATTTAATGTATCTATTGTATCTAATGCTGACACAAGGCAAAAAATAGTGTGAAAGTCTAATAGTTTATTTGTAGTGGATATAACCAAAAGTTTAAGTAGCAAAAATCTGTGAAAGTGCTAAGCAGATATTGAATCCCTTAGTACAGGAATTATGTTGATTATAAACTCAGGAAGGAACATCTCAGATATATAGCAGGGACGAGCTAGGGTAGCAGCTCTCCCGGCAGAGCTATAACCTCCCCTCTGATGAGTTTCTTTCATCTTTGAGTAGTGTTTGGACCTATGCACATGAGTCAGGGGGTCCCTCCTTCTGCCCCAATGTAGGTAAAAAGCAAATGCAGCTCGTAACCAGCTTCTCTGCTGAGACGATGTGGAGAGAATGGCAGGAGCCCACAGGCCATGCTGCTGTGCTCTGTCAGCCTTGGGTGGGCACATTCGGTTTCCTGGAGAAACTCAGGCACTCTGAGTCTGCTGAGGTGGCCTTGGGGTTTTGATCCTAAGTGATGTGTCAGCTACGGATGCAGAAAAAACCTGGAAGTGTGGAAGCTCCTAGTCAGGAGAAATGGCCACTGGCTTGGGTCTTTATTTTCCTCTGTGTGCATTTTTGAGGTTGTTTTGTTTGGTTTTGTTTTATAATATTCCTTATTTCTTGTATGTATTCAAGTTTAGGTGGGTTTTTTTTTGTTGTTGTTTGGGTTTTTGTTGTTTTTAAATTATTATTTTTTTGTTAGTTTCTTTCTTGATCTGTATCTGAAAGTCATTCTCAGTGTTAGACCAGAGTTAGACACAACTTATACCAGACAAGAACATGCTAATATGGAGGGCTAGAGTGGTATAACTATCCATTGTGAATAAGTAGGCCATAACCCACACTGCCATCGTTAAGACAAATAGGGGGAACAAGGGAACATGCGCTCATGTCAGCTGTACCTTTACCCTTTTGTAAAAGTGACATAGAAATGCCCCATCTTGAAGAACCCAGAACAGGCAAATACAACTGGGCCAAAGCTCCGTGGCTGCTTAAGACGTCTACTAATCCCATGTCTGTAAGGAGAACCTGAGTAACAGGTGTGTGTATTATGAGCTGAAAATGGGGAGCAGGTGGTGGGAAAGTTTATAAATTATACTGCTCCCACGAAAACTATTCATGTGTGTCTGCTTCAAGCAAATAGTCTTCTTAAATTCCTATTTATGGGAGAGAATAACAGTAACACCTATACTTTAGATTTCCTGCCTTTTCTTATTGAAATAATGCCCTGGCTTTTCTTTTTCCTCAAGGAGTTTTCATCCCTCCATTATTTTCACAGGAGGACTGATACTGGATTTAGCAGAAATCCTCCAAGGGTTAAGAAAAACCTCTCCCCAGGAAATTTTACGTGCAGTTTTTGGCAGAGGTAGGTATTGAATTTTTTTTCAGTTGTGCGCTGCAGGAAAATGTTGGCAGTTTGGCACAATCACTCAACATACTGAGGCTAATGCTGCTACCAAAAGAGCATCCGCAGCAGTGTGCTGCATTGGGAACATCAGAAGCTCTTTAGAGCAGTCATGGCAGAAGAAAAAGAAGAGAACTGGGCCATCTTCTTTCACTGTAACCTCCAGATTGCTCACCATATACTCTCCTATGATTTTTAACGTACTACATGGCCAGAAGCTCTCTCAGTGGAACAAGAGATGGTTTGGATTCTTTCAACTCTTCTCAAAAACCAGAAAACCTCCCTGTAAGAGTGCAAGAACTGGACCTGGAATTGGATCTAGCTTTGTGGGAAAAAGAGAGAGAGCCAAGAAGGAATAGTCTCCAGAAAGTGCATTTAGCAGGACCTTCCCATCTCTTGAGTTTCCACAATGGAAGCATTCATCGCTCCACTAAGAAATTTTCTTGGTACATGCATGTTTTCAAGCTTTATGGGTTTCCTAGGTGATTTGATGTGTGCCTGTCTGACTATCCTCTATCTCCCCAAATTTTGAATTCTTCTGCTGGTTTTAACCAAATGTGACTAACTTCCTCTAAGTTTCACGAGATCAGAAGACAGAGTTACTGTCAAATACCCAGACAGTGAGAGAAAGTGATGTGTTAATTCCCACTTGTCCAAAGACACAGGAGAGGTACTTTATGAATGCCCCAAAAGCTTCAACTGAAGCTAACAACCTTGCAGATACTAATGTCAATCAACCAAACTCAGTCCTAAGCAGACAGCTTTTATAAGTCTTGGATTGCTCCAAGCAAACTTAGTGAGACTTGAGAATGTACCTTCAAGAGGGTTAGACAAAAGGAGAAAATTCCATTCACAGCAACTGCAACAAGGGAGAGGAACATCAGAAATAGCTTTATCTGTAAAATGTAGTGGAGAGGGCTGTCCCCATTGCATATGATCTAACGATGGAAGATTGAGAGTGAGACAACTGCATAATGAAATAGCTGCAGAAGGGACTATTATCACACAGTTATAACAGATTTTTGTTTAAATTTGGGAAATGAGTGTGTTTTAAAAACATTGACCTGTACTAATGTTATTGATAGATTGTAGAGATGGATTTTTCTTCTTTTAAAGAAAAAATGGCCAGAGTCAGCACATCCACAGCAAGAGCTGCTTAGGTTTAAAAGGTAGTCACATTGTACATGACGTCTCTGTTACACTCTGCTTCATGAGGTTCAAGAAGGTTTTCGTTATTTACTAAAACAGGCTGTAGTAGGAGAAGCTGTCAAATACAGCATGTGGACATCAGCTTCAGTGACTAAACTGAAGAGCAATAATGCGAGAGGATGAGAGGAAGAAGGCTTTTTCCCTCCAAGCACAATTCTATCCAAATCAGTAACAACAATAAAAACAGTAACTATGAGTTAAAAAGAATTACTTATAGTAATAAGTAATAATTACTTATAATATGAGGTAGAGAATGTAGTTGCTACTGTTGGCTGTGGACATTGCTGTGGTGATTAAAAGTCCCTTTCGAGTACGGGACCTCTTTGTGCTGAGCAAGTAAAAGTTCTCAGGGTTCCACAGGGAGATTTCCATTTAAATATGCATGACAAGTGCTTCTCTGACGTCATGCATCGCTTCAGCAGCAAAATGAGTAGAGTTTTCCTCACCTTTCTTGACAGCAATGCCTGGTATGCCAGTGTGTTTTGTCTCTTACCATTTTTCCTTGAATTCATACAACTTTAAAATATTTTTCCTTTTCTGATTTCTCCTGCACCTCTATTTTTTTAAGACTTGACAACAAGTTGAGCATACTGTTGCAATAATTTGCTGCCAATGTATGACATCTACATTTTTTGTGAAAATACCTTTGAAAATGGAAGGCATTGTGCCATCTGAAGCAACTAAAATCACTGCTATTTTAGTCTGAATTTTATTGTTTCAGTGTCTTTTTCTGATGTTTGTGATATCAGTTTCTGAATTACTTCAGTGGCCAGCCTGACTTTTAGAAAACAGTATGATGAATTTTTGAAGCAGAACATCTGAGAGCAAGAAGCCCCTTACCCTACAACATGATCTCTCTGGTTTATGTAAGTTTTTGTACTGACTGGTGAAGTTTCATTTTGATCTTGCAATCCCTCTCACCCACACTGCACTTGGCTGCTGCCCACCAGTGGTGCATTATAGGGAATACATGAAAAAGAGAGAGCAAAATGTTATAGCTATTTTTATTACATTAATAGAAATAATATATGCCAAGGCTAAGATATGGTTAGCTACTATTCTGTGTCAGAGAAAAAGAATAAGGTGACTATTATACAATTATACACATCAGGGAATTCTTACGACATTTTTCTATGCTGGTTGCTAATTATCTTTCAGCAAAGACAATTTAATTTAACACTACTAAGTACTTGCTCCTGAATGCAAAAAGCTTATTTTCTACTTTTTCTTTTCCATATTGTTTGCCTAGCAATGATATATGTATTTCAATGGATTACTGAGCTACTATATTGCTTGTCTAGAAAGACTGAATACCTTACGTGCTGTTTAAATGTTGGAAATCATCATACCTTTATATTTAGGCAAATGTTTTAATACTGAGGAGATTAATAAACTTCTTAAACCTTACTAAACAGCTGATTTAGTAGCTCTGTATATAATTGTGCTAATCAACCACTGACCAAATAATCTGGAAAGTAAAACATCAAGCAATAAAAAGACACATAAACTTTTTACTATACAAATTTATTAAGTCATATAGAAATAAAATCAATTTTTATGTATGCACAGAAAGAAATACAAACTTCTCTGCTGTTCTTACACCTTTTTGCAGTCTTGAGATATGTACAGAAAATCTGAATACCTACTGTTTTGAGGAGTAGGGCTAAGGGTCTGATTCTTTACTGTATTGCAATATAAGTGATGATTTCCATCATTCCTTCTATTGAAGGATTGGACTGGAGGCAGAAAGAAGGTATTTTATTTACATGAAATCAAAAGTATTTTGCAGTTTGCAGTGGCTTTCAAGAGTCTGATTCTATTCAACTGCTGTTGTTATACTGAGAACTTTCTAGCATATGACTAACATCTATCATGTCTGGTTTGTTCTTTCTGTGACATATGCTGTGTAATGGTTTTTTTTGACTGGATTTTTATTTGTTTCAGTTTGCTTTGGAAAGATATCTATGCCTTGGTACTTGTCATCTCCAATATAATTCAGGGGAAATGCACCTTGCGTTGGGCATGAAAGATGGTGACATTTATGCTGGTCCATACTTCTATGGAAGCCATTCTGTTGACTACAAAAAATGTTATGTACAGGTACATAATGTTTTTTTAAAAACTACCAGTAGAGCTATGGTAACATGGAACTCAGCATGGACAGAGTTACAGATGGAACTGAGAAAGAGTAAATTGTATATATGCAGCCAAAGGAAACTGTGATAAACGCCAGTTCTCAAAGTGATTTTTCCCTGACCACCTGTATTTCTGTATTTCTGTATTTCTGTATTTCATTTAGGTTCAACTTCAACAAGCTGTTCTTCATTCATGAGCTGATCTTCTCCAAACACTAGGCCATCCGAGGCATTGAAGGGGAAGGCGAAGTTTGCATCATGTAAATACTACCTCCTCCGGGACCTGTGTTGTCTGAGCATTTCTTGCTGCTGCAAGCAGATACCAAATAGATGTGGAGAAAGAATGTGGGATTGATAAATGAGGGACTGAGTCATGGAGGAGTGTTTTCCCATAACTATTTTGGGTATGTCCTGCCAGGAAGGATGTAAATCCTTCTAATTCATTCAGCTTGCCTCCAGCATCTCTGCGAGGAAAGCCCCCATTATCTCCTACTGGTGAAGCTGATTGCTCCAGATGATGAGAACGGATATCTTGCACCTATGCACTGACAGACAGCAATCATCTAACAAAACACTAAAGCTGCTTCTACTCAGCGAGATGGTCTAAGTCTGCATAGTCTCAAATATATTGTCTCTGCATCACCCAAGTGACCTTGCAGATGTTTTTTCCTAGCTCCTCTATAAATTTAGTCAGGATGGAAGGGTTGATGATAAACAGTGGGTACATGTCTCGTGTATTTCTTGCAACATGTGTGAAGGAGAAACCTTTTGTTCTCTAAATTAGGTGCTGACTGTTTTGGACATGAGTGTCTATGATTGTTCAGGTCTATGTTTCATGAGCCAGAGAGGGCAGAAGTTGGATTCACAGTCTAAAGTCAATTACAGATGTCACCTGAGGTGCGACCTTTAAACTTTGGAAATATTAGTACATTATTACTGGTACAGGTGAAAGAGATCTGCATTATCTGAGAAGGCACCTTAAATGTGTTCAGTGTCTGTGAAGAAGTTTGACTCAGGATGATTCTTCATTGTGTGTAGTGCTGGTGGTCAGCACTCCAGCACTGACAGTGTGGATTAGCATAGCTCTGACAGGTTAACTGGAGGATTTTGGCTTTTTATACAGCTTCAGATTAGGGTTGAATAATTCCTGAAATTTTCACTGCATCAGACTTCATTATTTATTACTCATGTAGATGCTTTCTCTTCATCTGGTTGGTGATATTGTAACTTTTTTTTCACAACTGTAGCATTGTTTTCCATAATATCATTTTTAACTTGTGGTAATTACATTGTGGTTCATTGTCTGCCACTGTCATGATACAATGTCTAGTAAATATCAATTTTGCATGTGTGGTTACAGACTTTGCAGTCATAATTTCTAATAATGCCCCTTCTGGATAATTTCAGTAAACAATATATACATTTTCCCTGTATGAGAAAATAATTTATGCATATTTATATGCATGTCACCAGACTCCTGTGCACATTCTTTTTTCATTTCATATGTTGTAACATATTTCTTTCTGTTATATATTTATTTTAAAATGCCCACATTATTAACATTATCCGTATTATTTCACTTATAATTTCCTTTATGGCATTTGGATGCTTATTATGATTTGAATGTTCCTTTGCCACTTCTACACATCTGTTTTCTTTTTGTATGCTGCTTCTTTCTATTTCCATTTTCACGTTTCGTTGTTCTTCTACAATATCAATTCTTTCACTGGAACTTGCAATCTGTTATGTTTTCATTTCAATATAGATATCCTGTTTGTGACATAATTCCAATAATTAACTTGTCAGGATTTTTTGTTTTATCTTTGTATATAGTTCATGTATACTCCTATTAGGAATTATCTTCCCAGAATGAGAGATAAGATTTGCTGTCTATGTTCTATTTCACTAGATTTGTCTCTTCAAACCATTTGCTATAGTCTCAGATCTCACATTCATTTGTGCATCCATGTCCAATTTATATTTAATACATGTTTCATTTCTGTTTAATGTAGTATTCCAGTCAATGGACATGGTTTCTCTTGAACAGTTTCCATAAACAAGTTCTCTTCATTAATGTTGTTGCTTCTTTTTTTACAGGAGATGAAATCCTCTCTGCTGAAATGCTCTTAATTCTGGATAATTTAATTTCTGTGGGGAATATTAGTGGTGTCATGTCCTTTGTTAAGAATATATATACTTTATTTCTCAACAGGTACATTTTATGCTTGTTGGAACGCTTTTAAAAAAGAATTTATTTCTTGCAAGTATGTTGGCCCTGTCCAAAAGCTTGTGTTTATATGTGCTGTATTTTCATGTTTTTACAATGTCATTCTACTTGTATTTTGAAAATTCATTGCAACAAACACTTTGTATCTGTATGCAGCTTGAAGGCCCACTCCATGCTTTCTTTGCCTTCACCATCCTTTCAGCAAAACTTGTTACCTGGTCTTTAGACTTTGCTGCTTTTATCCATTCTTCCAGTTTTTCCAAACGTAAATTGAACTCCCCTTGTGGTCCTTTTCTCATTTTTGACTCTCTGAAGTCTTCTAAGGTCTGGTCTCACATTAGGGATTTAAGGGAAATAATCTATTTACAGTTGTGTACTTAACTCGGTAGCTGTATATATCCTTCAAAAGTTTCTTTGCCTTGTTACTTTTTCCTGTAAAACACATATTGCTGGGAGTTAATTACTTCTGACTTCAGTGGCGTTGTCTGGCAATTATTCCGTTTTTATGTCACCTGAACCCAAAACTCAACAGGATCAGAAGAAGATATAATTAACAGGTACACATCATTTTTTCTCTTTATGGCTTCACTTGCTTTCTTGAAGAAAGCACATTCTTGTATCCTAGTTATTTACATGTTTCTGGAGACATGGGCTTTTTCAACAGTCTTTAAATTCTCCATCTACTTCCTCCCTTTTCCCTGATTTCTCGATTTCAGACATTTTCTCTGTAATATCGCCCAGTTCTAGTACCATATAGTGTTTATGTGGTTGTTGTTGAACTCTTTAAATATTTTTGTACAAAGAAATTGGCTGTTTAATGGACAACAGGAAAGCTACAAATATATCTGGAAGAAAAGGCAAGATCTACCTGGCTTATCTCACTGGATCCACAGAGGATAGGCGACCAGTCACAGTGTTTCCTTATGATGCTCTTGCTGCCAGGTTCAATAGCCATATATTTTCCCTAGGAACACTCTCGAGACCCTCCCAAGCGTTATGCCATGGGAGTACCCAGCCTTGCCAGACTGTCATTGCTCACAGAGGCTATCCATGGGTCCCACAGGACCTCTTCCACAAGGCCACGCTGTGGAGCCCCCACCATGACTTTCCACTTCACACTGTACTTCCAGACTGCTTTGGAAATGCCAGCATGTCTCCATGGAAGGAGATATAGACAGCAGAAGATACAGCTGCCTTCCCCCAACATGCACACCCAGGTTCACCTGCGCCACACTGCCTTCTGCCTTGCTCCCTGACACAGCATCATTTCTAGTGTAGCCATTCCTGACCTTCACTTGCTTTGGAGTGATGCTTTGGAGTCCCATCCATGTCCTGCCTCTGTTCTCATACTCCACATGGGTGGGAGAGGGATTGCACACATTTGCACTAGCAATTCAAGTACCCTATGTGAGGACATACAGGAGGAAGGGGCTTGTCTCTGCCAGATGCATGAAAATAATTGTGTGTTACCTTTCCCCCTGAGCCAGGATGAGGACTGCTCCGAGGTACCGGACTTGACTGGAGATGGAGAGTCTGTCTATATCTGCCCCATTACTGCTCTAGTTCAGCAGTGTCTCTGGGTCTGCTGCCCACCTGAAAGGACTAGTGGTAATGCTGGAGTTCAGATCAGCTTCAGTTATGACCTGCACACCTAGGTAAGGGACAGCTGGGTGTTTCTAATTACCTCCTGCCATTTCAATGGGCAAAGTATTTCTTCACCCTTCCTCCTTTCCTGTCCTTTCCCTCCCTTGTCCTTTCTCCACTTCCTTTTCTCACTTTACTCTTGCTACCTGTGTGGATGTAACTTCTACCTCGTGCTCACTGTACATGTCTGTGTGCTGACTTAGCCCACTAAAATGTTTTGTTGGGTTTGTTTTCTGGAATTTAATGTGTTAAATTGGTTAACAAATAAATCTAGCAGGCACTGGCATAAGTTATGATGCAGAAGCTTGTATTAGCGAGCAAGGGAGATGAGAAGGAGGAATGTGAATTACCCCCTTCATCAGCAGTGAGTTGTTAAATCAACTGAAATAGCAACCTTAGAAATACTGGGTTTGAAGAAGCCGGTGTAAGACAACTATCACAATACTGTGTCATGACTGCAGTGTGGGACAAGGAACAAATGGATGGTTCGCAAGGTCACCCTGATCAAGGCACCAACTGTATTGCAGCTGAAAACACAGAGAAGGAATGGCATACTGTTATTGATCACAGTCTGTGTCCTACTGCCAGGGGACCTGCTCCCTTCATTTCAGAGAAAAAAACACATGAGATTCAAGGTGTTTGCGGCTGTTCCAAGGTGAATGATGCTGATTTAGTTCCTCTTTGCCAAAAGGCAGCGCCAGAGCTGTTTGTTGGAGTGACCAAGGCACTGGGAGATAGCTGTGAAGGTGAAACATACATCTGGTCTCAGACGTGTATGAACCTCTGATTAGGCCAGTTTGTCACTATACCCTTCATCAACAGCAAGAGTAGCCATACGTTTTCTTCCTCTTTACAAAACTACTGCATAATGCTTAGAAAACAACATCATATAGCAGAATGGAGAAACTTAAATCCACTTCTGAGAAGTGGTGGGTCTTCCCTTTGGCTTCTGCCGTGGACTGGATATTGAAAAGGTAAGCACTTGATAACAGTGTCAGGTGCTTTGATTGCCTTGTGGATTTTCTCAGGTTTTTGGCCAGAGAATTCCTCAAGAGTTAGACTGCTTCCTGATATGACATACAATAATTAAGTCTGCTTCAGAAAGTGTGTTCAGAGTAGGTATCTCTCTTACATGTATCAAGAGATAACTATGACAGAACCAGGTAAGGGCAGCCTTTCAGCCACTTGCCAGATTTATGTCAGGCAACTCAGCAAACAAATTCTCAGAATCCTGAAGATAGTCCAGCCTCTCTCTTTGTACTGGACAAGTTTTAATCATTTTACTGCAAAGTACCAGCAAACAGATACCCATAAGCATTGTCAAAAATTGGTCATGATAAATAATGATGCAGTTCTAAACAACAGAGAGGGAGATATCAGCTCTTTGAAACCTGAACTCATGATTGCAGCGCTCCACATGATTGAATCTGATATCCCAGAACATGGCATGCAATAACTGATCAAGAGCAAGATCAGTATAAAAGAAGAAATATCAAGGCAAAATTTAACTGACGTTGACTTGGGAACACCTTGGGAGAAACTTGAAGATCTGGGTTTGTCAGTGTTGAACTTCACCTGCCTAACAGTGGCTTTTCATATCTGCTTTTCTAAAGAGAGTTGGAGGGTCAGTTGTGGCTGGTTGACCTTCATCTATACTGCTCACCTGTTGAGAAGTTACTATAGGCAGTATTCTTATTTTCAGTGGTTTAGAACAGGGGTGGCCTGTCAGTGACCTGTGGTACATTGCCAGAATTATTCTGTGAGGCTGTGGCCTGATCCCTCCTGCTTTCTTTCCTGACAACTCCACTATCAAGTCTCAGCAATATGGGCATGTGCCCCTAGGTCTTGCAACTCAAGGAACAGTAGCTGTACCTCCAGACGTAAGATCTGATTCACACACACAGTCTTTTGTCTCATAGGACATGGAGCTGAGTCAATGCTGGACATGGTATAGATGCTTGGCCGCTCAGATGAAAAGGTGGCAGATGATAGTTCTCAAGTTTTTTCTTAAGAGATATGGGGTCTTCTCCACCTGAAAAGCTGGACTTCCTGACTCACATTCTCTTCTACTCATGATCTCTTTTGCTATTTCTTCCTTGTTTTCAGATTGTGACCTCTATGACTGGCTTCAGAAGCAGCACCATTTTTTCCTTTTCTCTCAAATGAAGAGGATGGCACTAATGCTTTTTCATATATTTCATGATGTAATATGTGTACCTTGCATGGCTTAATTCTGTTTTGTGTTTTATATGAGTTAGTTTTGGATAGTCTGAATTGTGTGAAAAGACTAATTAAAAAAAATCAGGTTTGAGATTTTAAGTCAACACTTTGAAATAATTTTGAAACTCTTGAGCAAGAACAATATATAAAAAAAAATCAGTATAAAAAGCAACCTACATCACTAAATCATCCATATAGCCTTACAATGAGGCAAAAAGAAAAATTGGTTTAGGTTCAAAGTTTTTCAAAGTCAGTTTATGGGTGGTCTCTTAAAGCCTTTACTTAATTGCACAGCGAGTCTATGAAAGTTAAAGTACTTTTCCCTTTTTACTGCTAACACTGTATTACTGCATCTGTTCAAAATCATGTTTTTCAAAATCTCAAAATAAAGATTAACAGTAAGACCTGAACAGCTGTCAAACATATTTGAAAAAACAGACCCATTTTTCCTTGAAATACAGCAAGGTCACTAGTTACTTTGTTTTTGTTGTCTTTCAGACTCAACTACATGCATATATACCCTTGCCATAAAAAATACTTTGCAATCTGTTTTGAATACTGGTTCATGAAAAGAAGGCAATTTTTAAAATTTTTACCTTTCCTACTGATTTAAAGGATATGTGCAGAGTTTCCGGCTTTGAGTAATTATCTGTTTCAAACTGAAAGATCAGTTGCCTCATATGTGTCAGTAATCATCACTCGCACAACTGGTGCAGTGCATGGCTTTACTTCTACTGGAGAAATTACAGTGTTCTCCCACTGTTCTTCTAAGTGAATTTTTCTAAGAGATTTTAGTGTATAAAAAGCCTCCCTTAAAAGTTTTTTGCTATAATTTTATATGTAGTTTTGGKTTTTTTTATTATACTTAACCACATTCATGTGTCAAGATTATACTTGGTATTTTTTAGTGTAGCCAATGGCTCTAACACATGGTATACTGTGCTCCATCTCCAGCATTACCTTGTTAAATCAATGCATGTCTATTAGTAAAGGATCATTTCCTTCTGTTATAATTAATGATGACATCAAATATTCGGCCTTGTATTTGATGCATGATTTCAAAAGTCTTTATCCCCCCTTGATTACAATTCTTCAGCATGACATGAGTTTCTCATAATTTAAATTTTCAAACTTTTTTTTGCATTAAACAGTACATTTCTTCAGTAATTACATGTATTACAGAACTTGCATAACTTTCTGTTCCCTCAGCTGCATTATTTATTTTTATATTAGCCACATATGAAACATTAGTGTTCCATTTATCTCCTACTGCAAATAGCCTTGTGGAGAGATATAAATCATAAGATATCTGGTTATGGATAGACAAAATTTTAGAAACATCATCGTAACATAAGAGTAATGGGTTAATCTGACAGGGCAACTCTGTGTTATGATATACCAAAGTGTCCGAATATTCCTAAGTTTGGCAGAAATTGAAATGTTCACGATTTGCAGTCAAAATACTGAGTAGTTCTGGTTAAGAAAATAAGAGAGAAGGCAAAATATCTGAGATACTTAATTTTGACTCTTTTTAATGGAATGTGKTTTTTTTTTTTATTTTTACTTCAAGACATCATTTTCATTTTTTAAGTTTTCATACCAAAGAAAAGACACATCTAAAAAGATGAAGAATTAAAAATAATTTTTTAATTTGTTTGGGAGTGCTCAGCTGACCTTAAAAACCCCTGAAGTACAAATTCCATCCTGCTGTGAAATTATTTCTTTTTCATTATTTCAATTCTTCAAACCAAATATATGAAAACAAACAAGCAAAACAAAAATCCACAGTTCTCCAGTTGAGGTCTTCAGTTTCAGTTTTCATTTTTTAAAAGCTTAATTTTGATCATCATTTCTGAGCACACTCTTTGCAACAGTGGAAGTTTTATGCATGAATATATTACTGTGGTACTGTTCATATCCACACAGCTGGTGCAGCACTCAGATTAGAGGAGAACAACTACAAGCTGCGTGTCCTCTCTTATCTCCACTCTTATCATTTAGGCTGGTTTTGAAAATCTGATGCCAGTTGATTAAACAACCCAGGTGTCTCCAGCCAGGTTTTGCCCTCTTTGATATACTGATTGTAATCTTTCTCGGTCATTCCATCCTCTGCCTGATTCACAGACTGAAAAGCTCTCTCGTGTTAGACAGTTCTCTTGAGTCTCTGGATTTGAAACACTTAACATGATTACTACTGCCACTACTAGAGAGCATTGTTTGTGAACAAAATATTTGTCAGCCACTCCCTTATTTCTGAATTTCTCATCCCTAATGGAAAACAATTCCTGAAGCTTCAAGGGAGTGTTATTAAAATTCAGATCATGAATAGCACCACCCTCACATTCAAATATACTTCTACCTTCCTTTTGGGTTTTAGAGTGAAATTAACAGCATTTACATAACATGCTTTTAAAGAGTGCACACTACTTTTAAGTAATTCAAACAGTCCTTTCTAATCTATTGCATCCAATTATTGAGACAAGTGTGATTCTTTAAGAGTGGAAAGAGCCTTTTCCCCCATCATAGTGGGAAAATAGTGCAGGCTTTTTAATGGTCATCATCAGTACCATTGCCATAAAATACTTTCTACAACATTTGCATACGTTTAGTAAGTCGTTCCTCTAACAACAGAGGTAGTAAAATCCCCAGCTTTCACATATTTGTGTCCCGTGTTGCCTATCGCCATTCCCTGAGATGTCTCTAATTCCCTCCCACCAAACCCTGCACTGAAACCCCAGGTCTCTCTCTCTGACGATAACCACCAGCTGCAAAAGGAGCAGCATATAGCCAGGCTGGTGCCAAACTGTGGGTGCACTGGCTGCCCAGCCTGTATGTGCACCCTGGCTGCCGGCTGGCCCAAGAAGAACAAGTAATGCTGAGCTCAGGATTCAGCTTTTCCTTCAGCAGGACCCTCCCTTGAGTCTTTCCCCCATGTTTAGTGACAGATTTTCATGAAACTTCTCTGAACACAGTATCTCTGAGATACCTGTCTGTTTCTCAGTGGGGAAAACAGATAACAGGGGAAGGTAGGCAGATTATGACAATCAAACATAAGCTTTGTCTTCTTAAGAAACCAGCATGAAAACCCCCATGCTTTTAATCTTCACCCCCTTTTTTCTACACATGAGTTGTTTCTGGTTTCTGGATTTTCAGAGACCATGTGTTTGTCTGTTGCTTTTTAACAGAAGCCCTCCAGAAAAAAAAATCCTTGTCATGCTGATGCTGCTTTTCTTGCTTTATCTTCTGGACTCTGACAAACCCTAACAATGCTTCATTTAGGGTCAGAATAAAATAAGAAATCCAAAAAGCAGTGTCATGAATCCAAGTAACACACTGGAAAGTGTCCTGAATTTCGGGCTCCATTCATCCCACTTCATCCTGTAGTGCCCATCAGTAGTGGAGTTCTGGCTGCATCTGTTTCCACATGGCAAGTCTCTGAATGATGCTTCTGAAACGGTCCCTGTGTAGAAAATGCAGAAGCAGCATTCAGGCAACATAGCCTCCACAATGGCACTGCATTTGAAGGCTCCCGGTAGAAATGATTACACTCGATTTTTTGTTATAGAAACCTCCCAAAGGCCATGTCCAACCAAAGCACCCATAGCACTAACCTAACTTTCCTTCAACTTGGTGTGAATAAGCTATCCTGTTAGGAACTGCAGGTCCTCATCTTGTCCTTTTCACTAGATCAAGAACAGAACACAGATCTCACTGGCATTATCTTCGTGTGTGTACTTGATTTTATTTCCTTCCTAGCATGAAAGATTTCCCAAATTGATGTCTGCAGAATAGCTCTCCACTTTGAATGCAGTATATAGAGCATGATGAGTGAGACGGATCAACATGTGGAGAGATTTGGACTCTTCTTTGGTATCTGTTTCCATCTGTCAGAACTGGAAAATAGAAAGTAATGTGAATCAGTTCACATTTAACTGTAATCTCCACTGTAAGGACTGCCAGAGAAGACTTTGGCACAGTCTGCCTGGGCAGGTATCCAAGACTTCTCGTTGTATGTGTCTTGACTTAAGGGAGCCTCGGGGCATGAGCACCCCAAATGTTTTTGCTTAGAAATGAGTTCCAAAACATTTACCATTGATGTGATCCTGAATTTTGTAAATGTGTTCATTTTTTCCCTTTTGAACAGGGTTTGCTAATGCTTTAGCTGTCTGATGATATCAAGGAAATTTTACTTGATGTGCACTGAAAAATGCTTAGAAATCCTGCGCTCTCTTCCTCTCCCTCTCTAACTCCTGCACAAGAGAAGACACAAATGAAAAGATCCATTCAAAGGCAGAAGATAGATGAAAAGATATCTTAAACTGACCCTCAACTTAAACGAAAGCAATATCCCTTGTCTTCAGACTTACATATATTTCTAACACTTTATTCTGTTGCCATTTGAAGGAGAAAAAAAAACACAGCAAGATAAAAAATAGATATGAATTAATTACAAAGCACTCAAATTACAGTTCTGCCTCACCTCTCCCTTCTGCAGGTAGTGAATGACTAATCAGGAGATGTTGCAGGTTTCCAGAATGACAGGGCCAAACAGGACTGAAAAGTTTGTTCCATTTCACCTCTCATTATGTAGTCTGAGTGATTTGGTAGGATTTCTTATTTGTTTTTAATATAGACCTTGTAAATTAGTACATCATTGCTTCTATAGCGCAAATATTTCCTTAGAGCAAGCCACTGTCACTTGACTATTAACAGGACAAATAGGAAGACATATAGCTAAGTTGAAATACATTTATGGTGATTGAGGGAGGAGCCTGCTATTGAATATACCTACCTCCATAAACAGTGCGTGCTGAAATTGGAGCATAACTCATGAAATCTCTGTGTTCCAGAGGAAATGACAACGCAGTTTTACATAAATACCAGTGTTTTCCTGTTAGGTGTCTATTCTTGGCAAGACTGAATGAAGTAAAAACATAAATGAAAACAAAAACACAGAAACGTAGTAAAACTCTCTATTTTCAAGTTCTAATTATTTTTTTTGGTTTGGGAATACTTCAATTAATAGCATTTACATAAATGTTAATGCTATCAACAAGGTTGCAACAAGTATGTCAGCTAGTTAGAAGTTCTACTTACGATAGAAAATCAAGTTATAGCTTCTCAACATTTAAGATGATGATACCCAAAATTTTCATCTACATTGGAAAATGTTTGCCTGTCTAAGGTTTGAGAAAAGAGAAACCTGATATTAACTTTGCAAATTGACATCTAGATCTTTAGAGGTTTTAAATGATTATAGAACACTTGTCTTTGCTAAAGCTTCACTGATGCACATCATTTGAGGAAGTATCCCTCAATGTATAATGACAAGTGCTACAGTCTGTTATTGCAGAAGTGACAACAAACCACAGGGATAACATTCTAGCCCTATGACATTGCTTCTTTTTTTCACATCAGTAACGCAATGCTGTTTTAAAGCTGGATAACTTGGGTTGAAAATGTCCTCAGGCAATGTAGGGCTACTGTAGCAAAACCTGTATCATCCCACCTGATCACCAGAGCAATGAGTATGACCAAGAAAAAGGGGGCAAGTAAACAACATTTCCAAATTCTGCCTTTGCTAGAAGAGACATTAGATAAAGGTCAGACAGTGCCGCTGCACTTGCTCTAACTCTTGCTCCAAATTAGTTCTGAAACTAACTCACCTACAGATGCATGCTTTCATTTATACCTTCCCACTAATCACACTATCTACCTAATCCCAGCTCAAGGCCACAGCAGGAGAGTTTGCTTTAACATATTAATGTATACAATAGGCTAGCTCCCTATCATGGACAAGAAATTATTTCTTTTTCTGGGTAGCGACTTAGAAATTTGCAAATCTTAATTTTATTTTTATTTTTAGTAAATAGATCAGAAAAGGTAATCCACAGTTTTGAACCATTAATTCAAATTTTCATTTAATTTCACATCATTGAGAAATGCTTGTTTTGTTTCAGAAGCAAAATAATTTTTCATTTTCCATCTACTGTCTCTTATTTTTCCTTCTTGTAATTATTCCCAACATTTCTGAGCAGAAAACTGAATATTAAACAAATGGTTACACTACTTATCAGTATGTACCTGTATTTCCCCTGCTTCCCTATTAACACAGCCAAGATGAATTTAAGGATAATGCTACATAATCTTAACTCTATCTGCAGTTAGGATGCTTACCTTGGCTAAATTCTGACTGTTTTACCATCATGTCCTCTTAACATTGCTTTCCTGTACATAAGTCCAAAAAACCCTATTCACTCAAGTTTGGAAAAGGGCTTTCCTGCAAACCACAAAGAAGCAATTTTCATACTGAAGCAAATATACTGATAAATCACTGAAACAGATTTTTTTAAACAGAGTTGCATGAGATAAAATGGGGGTTTAATGTGAATTAAGTTGGTTTTACAGTAATCACAGCATAACCTTCGCTAAAATGTTTATCAGACCAACGGAATTGTTAGAATCATTTTTCTTTCCCCCTTAGGAATAACGCAAAATCAATACACGAGACTAATGCATGATTAGCAATCTTACATTATGTATTCAAAGAGAAAAATTTTCACATAAGTTTCCCTGCATGTCTTGATGAAAGTGGGTTGTAGAGATAGAACGTGTTCAGGAATATTTAATGAAGTATGGTTCAAATACCGGTGTCATCTAAAATTAGGAAGACAGAAGTGATCTAATGTAACTTCCTCTTACACTCATTTCAGCTATGCTCCAACTGAAACAGATGTTTCTTCTTTGTAGGAGAGTAGGAAGGTTAGGGCTTACTCTTGGCATGATTTAGATTAAGAATATTGTGCTTTGTCAGTGGAAAGAAAGTGGCTGGAATCACCCAGAGTATGTAAGATGCAGTCTTGTATAACAAAATAACAATATAATATTTCTTTTTACCTGAATTGTGTTTCACAATATCTGTTTCAACATAGAGCAGTGTGTGTATGAGCGTATATGCATATGGAAAAATAAGACTACAATTCTGATATTTTATTTTTTTTTGCAAATATAGAATGCTTATTTATACTTGTCATTCATTATTTTGCACGTCCCAAAGCCACTAAAACAAATGTGACCCTCGGCTGAAAGCAACAAAATTGCATGTCCTTCTATAAAACACTGTTTTGCTTGGGGCAATACATCTTGAGCAAGTGTATAGCAAATCTCAATGCATTTTAATATTAAAAATTTAAGCCTCAAGAATGGACTTATCCGGTTCCCAGGCCCCCTTTTCAGCCCTTTGGGAAACATCTTTGCAAATGTATTGAAAATAAGTAATCAGGAGGGAAATATGTATATATATAATCATATGCATTACTAAATGGATAAAATATCTCCAAATACAGCTACGTCGTATTTGATACATATGCCTGACAACAAGCAGCCTGTCACTGAAATGGAATCATGTATATTTAATCCTGTCAGAGTTAGCCAAATCCTGCCTGACCAGTGCACCTTTCACTAAACTGCAAAATTCATAAAGAGGGGTGACTCTGGGGTCAATGTTTCCTTCTCTTGGCTCTTCTCCAGACATGGGATCCCATTCTCAAGGTACTGAGTCACCCTCTTCTGCCCGTACCTCTTTACTTTTGTTAAAGCCAGCTACAAGTGGTGTCGTGTAGCTCCACCAGCAACTGAGCATTCCTGTGTCTGAACTGAAGGCACAGAGAGTTTTTTTTGTTGGTTTCCCCCCCCCCCTCCCCCCCCAGAGGTTGTGAATCAGAGGTTTACTGTGGACATAACCTGTTGCAGCAGTGGGAGTGTGCAATAGCAGTGGTTATACCCGGAATTACAATCTCCAGTTTCTAGAGGTCCCTAAGAACATTATTATGCACTAGAAGTTTCCAAGTCTCAGCTACTCAGAGCTATGAATCTTTTCTGACCTCCCTCTGTCCATGCTCCAAGCAGCCGAGAGCCTGGCTTTTGTTCCCAAGCCTTGCCAAAGGTGTATAAATATGTTAATGTCATGCTGACCTAACCACATCTACATGCCTTCTGGCTGGTTAGGAGATCATTTCATTTGCCTGAAAAAAACCCATGTACACATAGCTTCATGCAGCATCTGGAGTTACTGTTACATATAATTGGTCAATGACCATATCTCTTCTGTTGTCCTTTCCTGTCCCACTCTCTTTTCACCTCTATCTAGGTGACAGCTTGAGCTGTTACGTATTGCTTTTGCAAGGAACTGTTCAGGTTCTCTATATATTCAGCTCCCTTATTTGGTCTGGATAACCTCACTGTATACATAAGAGCCTACTAAAACCACTTATGACTTCTTAAGACTCTTCCCTTAAATAGGTTTGTTTGGGGTTTTTTTTGGTTTTTTTTTTTTAATACTATAGCTCTTCTTTTTGATTAACCAATATAAGAAGCCCCACATTTCTGCAACTTTCCCGTCCTATCTGGAAACCCATAAATTCTTGCGTAGCACTGCATTTCGACACCATTATTTTTCCAGATTCCCTCCTCCCTCCTGCCACCATGTGTGCACATTTTACATCWCTCTTTTTCATTGATCCTTGGAATGGCCCTGCATGGATGTCACCTCCTTCTCTACTGTGCTCTTTTAATTCAAATTATAATGAACAAATAGTCCTGTCATCTTATTGGAGTTCATCACACAGGATCTTTGAGACTTGGCCTGCCCAGACCACGTTGCTCTCCTTCATAAAATTGACTTGTAATATGTCTATGTTGAGTTGATATCCCCGCTTGTCACTTTTTGGTTAAAGGTAAGTCAGAAAGATGAATTATTCTTTTCCTTTTTTTTTTTTTTTTAAATGAAAAAACCAATGAAAGAAACCAACTGTTAAATGTGGCATTGCACATATTTTGGACCAAACCCTGTTCACTTTATTCTCATTTGTATCTTCATTCATTTCTGACAGATCCTTTCATGTTATTTGATGAGCAGTATTTGAACTCTGTCAGTCACTACCTGTATTATTAGGTTAAGAATAGAAACAAATAATTATATTGCCATAAAGGTGTCTCTGCAGGGTTTCTTTAAGAAGCAGATTTCCTGATTAAAGCAACTCCTGGCTTCTTTCATTTTCAAAAAGYTTTAAGCAATCTGAAATGTTGCTTTGATTCAGTCATGATAAGCAAGTACATGCAGAAACACTGCAGTACAGAGCTGCTTTTTATACTGTGGCTTTTTACAAAGGTTTAAATTACTAAGCCTAAATGAGCGTCTTAGAAAAGGAAGAATGCCTTTTGCTTGTCGCAGCAACAGTCTTTTCTGCCTGCGGTAGGCAGGACATTGACCTCTACCTGAACAGCCCGAGGTAAGAGGAGTAGCCACTGGAAATTATTTATAACCTGACCAGCTCATTTAGTTTCATCCTCTGAGGCCCTCAGCGTCAAACTGACACAGCAATAATGGCCAGCGAACTTTTGATCCAATTAATTGTTAATGAGAGGTTTGATTAGCAAATAAAGGGCCTATTAGGTTAGCTGATTGTCTTTCTTTCACAATACCAGAGGTCAACATTTTTTTTTTTGTCTGAAAGAAAAGTACACTGTGTACTCTGGTTAAATTAATCACATGCTCACAGTTGTTGAGTAAAGTTGATTCAGGAGCACAGCTTAGACATCTGTCTGTAACCATGAGAATGCAATAGGTATTCCTCACTTTGTTTATGATGAGGTGGTTTTTTTTTTAAATTTCTTTGTTAATTCAACTGTCTCCACCTTTCTGTGCCTGCAAAATATTGCATTAACCCATCCTTCTCCTTGTCCTGCTTTCCTTCAGGCTTCCTTCACAGTTGTCTTTTATTTTAATTACACTGCCAGAATTCTCAGTCAGTTTCAAATTAATTAATTCTTCATATGTATTTAAAATCTCCCAGTGTATATGCAAACACCATTCCAGTGCATGATGTTCTATTCCTGAAAATTTCCCTCTGAGTTATGACACACTTCTGTAAAATTACAATGACTAACGAGAAATGCAGGATTAAGGACAAAACTGAACTACAAATGACACCTGTGTAAATTAAGAGTATTTTAATCTCAGTGCAGCCATTCTGGATTTATACTAGTATAAATCTGTAAATCTGACATTAACAAATTGATCCCTGTAGAGTAGCTTTTGTTATCTGAACATTTAATCTTCTTTCATATTATCAATAGTGCTTGAAAACAGAATAGTGCTCACTGTCTCTTTCCTCCAGCCTCCACAATGTACAGAAAGCCACAATTAGAAGAACACTAAGTTTGTTGTCAAGCTTTCAGATATTAAAAATCTGGAGATGTGGTTGCCTATTTTGCAAGGTGTGATGTAGTCTTTAATTACATGATCACATTCTGTTTTTCTGTGATTCAACTCATGGGATGGATGGACGTTACCAAAAGCAGCAGCTCGTCAAATTTTCTTTTCACCCTTGTTACTTAATGAAGGCTCATGACATGTTCACTGAGTGTTGTCTAAACCTTGCCCACATGAGAGAAATGGTAATTTTGTCATGATGTATCCTGGTCATCACTGTAATACAAAAGTATATAGTAAACAGTTTCAAAAAAGCAGTGCAGAATAGCATAGCGTAGCTATTTCTGTTGGGGTTTTGTTTGGTTTTTTCTTTAACAGGAAAAGATGAGATGTAGAAACATTAATGCTAGAAGCATAGGCTGACTCTTCATTCTCATAGACTTGTTGGAAGGCCACCCAAACATTGGTATAGGGACATGAATTTGAGCTTTGCTCTGTACTCTGCAGGTTGAGGTTTGTAGCTCCTTCCCAGTTAGTGGAGCTTCAGAGTGGATATTCAGACTGGTCAGCAGACGACAGCAGCAGGGAGCTGTGAAAAAATCATCCCTTTTTGTGTTGATGGCAGCTTCAGCAGCTTGGTAGTCCACCTGGGCTACACCCATGCTCTGATTTTTGTTTGTTTGTCTGTTTGTATGCATATGGCCTGGTTTCTACGTATGTGCTTGCTGTTTTCTAGCTCCCTACTAAGTCAGAGCACAGCTCTTACCAATGTAAATGAGTACCCCTCATTTTTGCAAATCAAAGACCCATAAACTGAGCAGTATATAATTAGTAACTACCTACAAAAAGTTTGGTTAAATTGACTAGACCAGTCTCATTAAGGACCGGTATGACAAGAGGCAAGGTTTAATCCAGTTCTCCAAGGCTGCTTTAACCACAAAACTTCCTGTAATCTTCTCTGATCCACTAACTACTCTCTATCACACAAAATGGGGTTCAGGTAATGGAGGCTCAGGCTCATGCATGAAGACCTTGACTTTGCATAGGTTCTGCTTTTGCCTGGCTTTTCTAGGTTTCACATATTTTGGACATAATTCCTAGATCTTTGTAATGAATTAAGACTTAGATCTTACGTCTGTCATTAGCTGAACTAAAACCATTTAAACCACTGCACAAATCTCTATCATATCTTATATGACCACTAACTGTGACAGCAGTAGCAAGGTTTTGTCCTTTGCATAGAGACTTTCTCAGAGGTAAATGAGGCCTATAGTTTGCCAAGGGCTTTCGCAGAACTGTTTTTGACCTTCGAGACGTGGCTGAGGCCCTTGGAGCCCTGATTCTTTGCCAGCCTCTGATAGGAATCTTCCTTCTCCTCTACCCCAGCCAGCCAGAGCTTTTCTGTCTCTAACTTTCTCAGACTTTAGCAAGCCTTATGCTTTACTTCACTGTCATCCTTTGCAGTCCTAATCCTGCTTTTGGTACTTCGTTTTCATTCATGCCCAGTCTTTCTCTTTGATCAGGCTCCTAGTGCCTGTCCCTATTTTCAGTCACCCTGATGGCTCTCTTTAGCTATAGATGGAAAACTTTGTTTTTCTGACTTTATATGTGAAGCTTTACCCACGCGTGTGCACGCAAAAGTGCACATGTGCGTGTGCAGCTGTAGACATGCACCCAATGGTTCAGATTTCTTAAAGCCGTAAATAACTGAAAGCAGCCTTTTATAATGAAAAGTAGTGCAGCCTAGGATAATACTATCAGCTGGATGTATAATAGACACATCTTTTCTCAGGAACATGACCTTCCATCTTTATTCATTCTGCATATCTCCCTTTGCACATACCTCCACTGAGTATAAAGGGCAAGCCAATGGGTAAAACCAACATAGTGGCCTTGCAGTATGCATGGTAATTAAAAAGAAAATTGCAGAAACTAATTTTGTTTCCATTGAAGCTAATGGCAAAATCTCCATCTGATTTGACTGGGTTGGGAAATGCTCTGTAAAAGTTATTTACCACATATAAAGATAGATAATGAAGACATATGTATTAAATAGTATAATATGATTATGGAAATCCATTAGTCGTTGTGCAATAACATAGGAAGAGATAATTGAAAATATCTGACTGGGTCTGAAAGATGCATTTCAAGATGAGCTATCAGTTGAAATGGAGAATCCAAGAAATAGAGAGAGGAAGTCTGTTCAAAACAACAAGCTCTGAATAACTGTAGATTCTCATCATATGAAATGTGAGATGGCAAGCAGAACTTATGAGGAGATCAGTGTGAGAAAAGGGAGTAAAGCAACAAAGCCAGCACAGTTGTTGTGCTGTGCGTGGACCACCTCCTGTTCAAATCGTAAGAAAGCTACTTTAAGGAACATTTGGCAAGTGTTTTTGGATGGGTAAAACCAGAAGCCTGGAGGATGGTGTATAACTGTGGTGCTTCAAGTGTGCCTTGGAACCCAAAACCTTTCTGAAGGCACATTACTGACACAGCCTTTGCTGACGGCCTTCTGACGAAATCTCTGTCACAGACTTCCCACATTAATCTCTGTGCTTCAAACCTCATTTAATTTCACTTCACATTTAGTCTCTTTTGGGCACAATCCTCCCCCCGCCCCTTTATTCCCCCCCACTGTTCTTTAAAGTACTGTATATACATCTGGCATTATAGAAAATTAATTTGTAACAAGAATAGAACTAATTCAAAAAAGAGAAGGGAATCACTATTGTAAAATGGTTTTGCTAACAGTATAAGCAAGAACTGAATGACACAAAAATGTGTGTCTGCGCTACTAAAAGAAGTGCAGCTAACTCTCTAGCTTTTGATTGACATAATTCCTGGAATCTGCTTGTGGTTGTGTATTGTATGGATATGAAACATTAGCACTTTTTTCCACACAATGGTTTTATTCTTTTTCAAACCAAAGTGAGCAGTATTTTTAACTTTCTATCTCAGGCTTCATGAAAATGTTGACTGTAAGCAAAAGGATCATTAAAGTTCATATTCATTTCATAAGTCAGTGTAGCAGCTTCATTGCATGAGGTATTATTATAATTTTTTAAACATTAAAATGTAGCAAAAATAACACAGAATTAAGTGCAATATATTCTGTTTAAATTATTGTTTTCTTATTAGAATTTGTTTTGGCTTTTCCCTAGCCATCTTATCGAAGTGATATAATCTCACAATTAAAATGTCTAATTTACTTCCTTGTGTTCCTGATGTTATTGAAATTGGCTGTGCTACTCTAGCGTAGATGCCAAAGCTCTAATAGACTCCAAAGTAACAAAATATTTTGTCCGATTTTATTTTTCAATTTTCATTAGACTGATACAAGAAAACATTTAACCTAAGATCAGAGAAGCCGCCAATTACTAAACAAATTCAGTGGGTAAATGCAAAGGTGATTTATAGAAATTACTTTTTGGAATATAGACCTTTAGAAAAAAGAGAGACAGTTTCATTTATATAAAGAATAGAACCTGATAATGAGTGATTTATGCTTGGACAAGTTCCAGTAAGTCCTCAATCCACTGGAGAGTTTCCAACCTACTAAGAGAATGGGATGAGTGGGTTTATGAAGGGAAATGAAAGATATACTGTGTATTTATGAGAAGAAGAGGGGATGGAAGGACCAGTACACTTTTCACCTAGACATTATGGTGAACAGGGTGTACACACCAGAGAGTGTTCTTCCTCAGTCTTTCCAAAGCCACAGGTGAGTGGATTCATAGACAACTGGAGATTTGATTACACAGATCAGAGTGTGAAAATGATATGGTTTGACTAAACACGAGCTATAAAAGTGTAGACTCCACGCTGATACACTGTGGTGAATTTAGCCTCTCAGTAGCCTCCTGACACCTTCATAAAAGGTGGTTATTTGCACTTTCTGTGGATGAAACATACTTCTTCCTGATTTAACATAAGGCACTCTTGACTCATTACTGTCTGAACTTGTTAGAAAGTTGTGAACTATATGGAGAAGTGATTATTCACAAAGGCTAATCCCCATACTCCCTCTGTGCTAAGCAGAAAAACATACCTGAAGTAAGAGTCAAAGTTAGGTCCTAAGTTTAGATGTGCAGAAACACTTCCTCAAAAAACATCTGTGTCTGCACAGACTGGAAAGCTTCCCTATGAAGAATAACCCCACTAGGCTAATGTACATCCTTGTGGATGACCCCCAAACTCACTGCACAAAAATGCAACCTAACTGATGAAACAATTATTCCCAATGCTTTCAAGATTTATTCTTCACATTCACAAGAAATGTTTCCAATATTAAAACTTCATGTTGAACATTATCCAACCCTTTGATTCTTACAAAACTTAGTTCTGTGGACATGCTGCCGGACCCAGAAACTTGTAAAATACAAAGATGTAACATGCCTGAGAAATGAATAAACATCTTTGCATCCTATTTTTTTATCTTTTGTTGCTACCACATGACATTTTGCATTGTGAAAAATTCTATTCCTCTCCAATGTATTGAATCTGCACTTGATAATCCTCTCCTGATGTGAGAAGAGATCCATATTCATATTTATTTTGCTCTAAATTAGCTACTCGCTTATTGACCCTAAATAGTTATCATCTCAGCTGGAAATATATTAGAGTTCTAGTTGCCAAACAAATATTCAGCAAAAGATGAATAAAAGCATATGGGGAGGAAAAACCCACAAAGTTTTCACTGCCAATATAATGGAAGGCATTCTGGCGGACAGCCATCTGCACCCGCTGAACAGAGGGATCCTGGGATGACATTGATCGATTTAACAGTAGGAAGGTATTAATGATATTCAGCACTGATGGCTGAGCCACTTCACACTCATTTGCATTTCCATTCATCATCTCAGCATTTATCATTATGAGGCGAATGCCAGAACTAATTAAAGTCTGGGCTAACAGGGTGACATGGGAGTCCAGCCGCTACTTATAGTGAGGAAATATGGGAAACTTTCCAGCAGGAAGTACACCAACCTTACACCAAACCCAATTAACTTAACTCTTAACTAAACCATTTGAGGGTCCTTCATTTGAATAAACTAAAAAGCTGGGATTGAAGTTACACCATTTTTTTTTCTCCTTGTGTTCTACTAGTTTCATGACTCAATAACATTGTCTTATGTGGACATTTGGGAGATTTTCTTAATGTGATCCCACTCCTCTTCAGCTACCTACTCCCAATTTTGTCAGAGCAAGCAGAGGTACAATTTCAAATTCTGCAATAAAAGTTAAATTTTAAATATAAATTCTAACATAATTTGATCCTGAAAGGACCTAAAAAGTATTGTGAATACCCTAGTAAAAAAAGACACTCAAAAGCTGGAATACACTGAAATCTATTGTTTATGTTTATGTAAGAGGACTCTTCAAATAGACATAAAAAATATTTTTATTTCTTTTCTAGCACAAAAATATGAAATTTTTCTCTGCAGGCCAAGACTTGCTTGGCATACTCTCACAAGCTGTCCCACTAGCTGCATTGAGGCAACCCCTGTGAGCAAAGTGACCAGGACTCAACCCTGGATATGTCTTGCTAAGTCTTTTGGTTTCAAGAATCTTCTTGCTGAGAGCTGGAATAGTCATGGGGTATCAAAATACACTTAGGTCAGGTCTCTAGCACCTTTAGGCTCCTTTGAAATTTCCAAACAGAAGAACAAATGTGATAGGAGAAAGGTGTAGTAGTACAGAAAACTATAGAAAAGATTTGCAAGTAAATTATTACTTTTATATTTTCAAATTTTTGCAAGGTATGTTTATAAGTACAACAGTAATCTTTTCAAAAGCAGATTTTAGTAGGCATTATTCTTACCAATGGTTCCAAATGCCATTTTATATTTAAAGCAAAATTTTATTTTTATTTCTACAAACATAAAGAGACATTTGATCTAGGCTCTGGGTTTCATGGTATCATTTCATTGCCCAAGGAATTTCTCTCCCTTAGTAAAATAAATACATACCACCAGGTGACATATATAGTTCCCATGTCCACAATGAAACCTCCACAGTTTTCTATCTGCCACATACTTAGGAGAAAATATGGTTTTTATACTCTTCTACAAAGGCCTTAATGGTTTTAAGAGAGCTGCAACATCTTTATCTGTCTAGTGACATCCCCCCACGCATATCCACAGCTACGAGAAAAGGCAGTGCTTCTGTGGGAAATGCTGGATCTCTCCAACGTCGGTTCAAAAGAGTGGAGATATTCATAGATTAAAATCCAATCTTCATAAGCCCCTTCCAAACTTAGTGAGAGAAATAGTGAGCCTGTAGTCTTGGTGTGAAGCTCCTTCTCAGAGGAAACTCAGCCTTTGCTCATTTCAGGTTTTTAGTGATTTCATTGCATAGCTCCAGCTGGAATGCGTGTAAGTTAGACAGGCATGGATGAACTGGTCAGGCTCCTCTTACCAGGCATTGATGAAACGTATAGGCATTTTATAAAAGCAGAATGAAGAGATGCAGCAGGTAATTGTCATTTTCCTTTCACACTGGCCAATTTTAATTTAGTCCTCCCTTGTGGTAACAGGTTTATCCTCTTCCTGATATATATTTCTGACCCATTCACATGGCCAGGCAGTGTGTAGCCTGTAAAAAAGATCAATGAACAACGAAGGGTTAGATTATATTGACTTAATGTTGATTAGTTTACACTGGTTGTCTGCTGCAAAAGATGTCAGAGCTTTTGTAGTTCATTAGCTCCCATCAACTGAACACTGGCTTAAATTAATACATGAGACTCTTCCTTTCTGTAATGCAATTTCAACTTGCATTTCATGCTTAGTTTTCCTATCTGTACTTCCACGTGATAGCTGTTACAACATTTTTCTCCATGAGAGAAAAGAAAAAGAAACAGAGCTAAAAAATCAGAACACTTGTTAGGTGAGTGCCTACTCATTTCACCTAGGGAAGTTATCCCACTTGCTATTATCAGTATGATCTCTGACACCAGTTATATCAAAAGTGTTATTCAACTGCAACATGTCTTGTAATCACCCCAGGAAATAGCAGCTTATAATTAAAAAAAAGTATGACTTTACTAGATGATGCACTTACCGTCAAAAAGTCAGTTTCAGCTTTTGGAACTTATGATCACAGATCTGAACAAATCAGGATTGCATAAAAATGTTTGCTGTTATCAAAAAGTGTCAGAAATTTGGTTCTGAAACAGCTCTAATAGATAGCTCCAATAATAGCATTTTATTATCTTTGAGGAGAGAGGAAGAACACAGATTTAGTATCACAGAACAGCTGGGGTGGGAAGGGACCTCTGGAGATTATCTGGTCCAACCTCCTTGCTCAAGCAGGGCCACCTACCGCTAGTTGCCCAGGACCATGCCCAGGCAGCTTTTGAATATCTCTAAGGATGGAGACTCCACAACCTCCCCGGGCAACCTGTGCCAGTGCTCAGTCCCCCTCATTGTAAAAAACTTTTTCCTTGTGTTAAGGAACAAACAGGACAGAACAAGAACAGGTTTTCATACTTAATTCTGTCAAGCAACAGTATCTTTGCTACATGCTGGCCAATATTCCATCTGTGCTCTGTGGCAGGTCCATTCCACCACCAATACCAAAAACTCTAAAATATGTTAGAAAAGGATGGAGGTTACTGCCAGAAATACAAAATGGGTATTGCACAAAACTGATTTTAGAATCATAGAATCATAGAATCATTAAGGTTGGAAAAGACCTCTAAGATCATCGTGTCCAACCATCAACCCAGTACCCATGCCCACTAAACCATGTCCCGAAAACCATTTTGGCATGATTGATCCAAATAATAGAGCTGGCAGAGGAACAACTCCTGAAAAGAGGGCCTGTAGGAGGTGAAATATGGCAAAGATTAAAGTTTGCACTTGAAAGTAGAGTTATTCATAAGAGATTTCAAACTTTATATAGATGAGGTCTGATTCATAACTTGAGTGTTATTAATTCTCCATTTTCAGAAAATAATTTCAGACTGCTTGGAACATCTTTGTCAAAATATTGTTGACATCTTTTGATTTGGGTTTTTTTTAATATTTTGATTTCAACATAATTTAGTTTCACTGTGAAAAAAAACCCCAACCTTTTATTTCGTCTAAAATGTCAAAATCTTAACTGACAAGGATAAAAAAAAGACTCCTTATGTTACTAGATCTCTGGTGATTTTGAGAATTATTCTCAAAACCAGCATTATTTCCAAATCTCCATTATCTAAAGTAATTATTTATACTTTAGAAATAACCTTAATGTTGCTCCAAATGAGACAGCATAGAATCTCGTAGCATATAGAATTGCAGTTTCCAACAATTGGCTCTACATAACATATATCATCATGTGCTCTGTCCTTGGAAAGTATTTTTTTAGACAAAATTCTAGGAAGAAAGCAATGCAAAAATGAATTGTAATCAGGAACAATTTATTTCTCATGTAGAAAAGGACAGGAAAAATACAGAAAAATCTGGAGTGATCATAACAAGATGTCTGTTAAACCTTCTTCTCCCCTCCAGTAATTTGATCTAGTCAAGACACATGTTCACTTTCAAAGTTATTGGATTAGGAAAATTCTTATCCTATGCACCTGCATCACCTCATTATCATTCTTCTTGTTCTCTTCCCCTCTGTTCTTCTGACTGCTAAACTCATGTTCTCATTCATGATAAAACTGCATGTGTATACTATGCAGGGCAGAAATTCTTCCTTACTATTTTTCAGACAGGCTGAAAAACACCAAACCCAGAAATAAAAACATATTGCCATCTAGAAGCCGCTTTGATTTTAACTTCTTAACTCAGTGAGATGTATCAAGTAAGGTGATGCAACATGAATTCTGTGCATCCTGAGTATGATATATAATAGTTACAGATAAAACTCATCCTTATTCTAATCCTGTTTGTGTATGAAAACTCAGTGAAGAACTATAGTTTAGACATTTAAATCAAACTTGAAAGAAAAATAAATCCTAAACCAGGATATCAGGGATATTAGTCTCAAAAGCTGGTTACAACATTTGAAATTAGGATTAAATTTTGGAGAAAGTAGGATTTTTACTTTAACAGAAAGGGCTACTGTTAATAGTATTTTAATACAAGCTTTACTAGACAGTAAAGGCACAATTTTTTGATGATTTATGTCTCTTGTAAATCGCCTTGCAAGGTATTGCCTTCAAATGTCCAGAAAGCATTAGACATAACCAGAATAAAACTGATGGACAGTCTGATACTAACTATATCTGTGGCTGCTGTTCACAGTTATATTCCACCTGAAAGAACTGATATAAGGAAGTACAAACCGTAGAAGTACATCAGTTAATCTCAAGCTAAGCATGTCTCCTAGAAAAACATAATGATCATGTTAGTAGCTTTATTATGAGTTATAATTTTTTTAAGCAAGTATTTAAAACCCCAAGTCCTGGGTTGCTTTTTATTTAGTTACTTAATTGTTGCATGCAGCTATAGGAAATAGAGGTATAGATAAATACATTATTATAGATAATGGAATACAAATTTTCTAAAAAATATCAGATGACATTATCATACTGGTTTCATTTACATACTTGCGTTTAACTTCTTAACCAATGAAATATAATAAAAAAAAAGTTTATTTTATTAAAGGAGGCTTTTATACAACACAGTCTAAATAAGCTTTTTGTGTCTCTTCCAAAACTAAACTTGTAGAACAAAGGACTGAAAAAAGTTTGAGAATTGTATGGGTTTTTTTAGGCTAGTCATGAAAATAGTCAAATATACTAGCACGCCTGAACTTGTCTCTTCTTTAAGTCATGGAGATTATTCATGAAGTGAATTTTTGTAGGTGTTTTCAGGATCTGCCCATTTAAAAGGTTTCCATGGAGAAGTAATCAGAACTGTTCTGTATGACGATATTTATTATTCATGGTCGTACTCTAGCAGTAAAATAGCTAATAAAACCATCTTAGAGAAAGAAACACTGCAGCAAGCATTCTGTGTAATGGCTAAGGACTTCAGATTCACTTGTGAAAGAGATTATTGCTCATTGTGTTCATGTTTATGTATTTACAGGAACACATAATAAAGATTATTTTTATCTCATTTTCATGATCTTTTATCGAGAATAAACAGCATAACATAAATATGAAAAATAAGACTTCTGGAAAAGGGAAATATAGTCCAACCCCAGTAAAAGTAAGCATAGCAATCATTAYCATTGTAAAACTGAACTACCCAGATTGGCTGATAAGTGGTATGTCTTCTCAAGGTATGAAGCTGAAAATAATCCTGGAAGATACTGCATACAAGTGCTTGTGCAGTCATTAACCGTAGCAAGCCGAGGAAATAATAATAAAAAAAGTACAAAGTCAGTCCCTTGGAAAAAAAAGAAAGAAAGAAAGAAACAACTTTAAACAACTTGTTTTCGCTGGCTCCTGTTTGTGATAAGGGAATAGTTTCGTGAACGCTGTCAGCCTTATGCCATATGTTCCAGGAAACTAGGGACCCTTGAAGAAGAAGAGGCTTTTGAATTATTGATCAATGATTAGCAAATGCAATCGAAATTGTAGACTTGATGTTGTGCAGAGATTCATAATTTATGAGTGGACAAAATAGTAGGTAGCAGAGGTAGTGGTAGGTGATTTCAGCCCCCATATTGATTACTTAAAACAACAGGAGGTAAGTGTAGTGTGACAGACAGAACAAAAACTGACAGCTCACTGCCTGTCCATCACTACAGACTGAGAGCTGGGGGAATAAAGCTTACTGTAGAAGCAAATACATTTCTATTGTGTGTCTTTGATCATTATGCTGTTCCACTAGACCAAAGGACGTATTTGTTTATAATTTATGTATTCTCTTACTATAAAAGATTGATAGCATCCTATTAGATACCTTAGTATCTAAATATCCAGATAGTTTGTACCTGTAACAGCTTGAGAAGCAATATTGTGAAACAGTTGCATAGTCTATCAGCAAAGGTAAAAACCTGGGAAGGAAAAGGAGACAAGGTGTGTCTGGCACCAGCATAAAAGTCAGCTCTGTTTTCCATCCTTTGCTGCTGTCTGCCAGATCTTCTTGGGCTACTGGAACTCTTCCTTACAGATCAGCCCTTGAGAGCACTAACTCAGAAACAGACCCTTCTGTCAAGAAAAAAGCAGTTTCCACCTGTAATTTTATGGGTTGATGAAAAAGGAGTAAGCAGGGGTGGGTAGACATCCAGTCTCCAGGTCACAACTGGATGATCATTTCTGTATCTGAGTAAGCAATCTCTATGCATATCAGCAGAGGTAGAACCCCAGAACCCCTGAAAAGCAGTCTGAGGCTGCACTAAGTGATTTGGTGACTTCAGCGACACTGGAGGGTGTTCTGGGACTTTTTGCCTGCAAGTGATAGCCTATTTGGTTGGAATTGTGCTGCTATAGAACCAATGCAAAGGCACATAGGCTGCTGGTGGTCCTTTGCTGCATCACAACAGGGAGGTGTGTATGCACGTCTGTGTCTGAACAAGTATTTTCTCTTTTCTGTCCTCACTATAAGTCAGCATGACCCCCAAAATTATGCATCAGCCTTATTGAATAAAAATGATATTTAAAAAAAAAAGAGAAAAACTAAGGACTGTCACAAAGATACAGCCTTGTGACTTTGAGGCCAACTATACTCTGATTTAAATTTGGAGCATGCAGTGCTGTAAGTGTCTTTCTTAACATGAAAGTGATTTGAACAGCAAAAAGGCAAGCAATAGAACAGCAGAAGTTTCCAGCATTAAGACAGAAGCTGGAGAAAAAAGATGTCTGTGAAGAATAGGGATGTGGACACAAGACGAAGATGACTGCCCACCAACAGAAGCATATGTAGGAAGCAGGACATTGTGAGTGGATTAGTCAAGTCATAGAAAACTGGAGGATAATTCAAGGAAGGATGAGTGATGAGTGTTGCCTGGGGTCTGTAGCCAAGGACAACATTCACCAACAGTTGGTCTTAAGATTTGCAGTAACCTGATTACATTTAAAATTTATTTTGGTAAATGTGGTCTGTAGAAAGATTTTGAGAAAAATGACCCCAATTTCTCAGCTGGAGCAAATTAAGACAGGGCACAAAGGTTCAAGTAAATAGATAATTTGCCTGATGAATTACCTTCAAATACCATGAAATTCTGATGCTTTTATTGTAAACAGCACCACATAGTATAACCTCCTAGTCCAAATAATTGTTGGGGTAATCACCATAAAAATTGGGCACTATACAAGAGAAACCACCTACTTCTGTTGGCAAATACTATTGCCTTTAGTGACAACAATGTTTTCAGCTGGAGGAGGAGCTAGACAAGATGGAAAGAATGAGCAGATTACTCGAGCAACAAAGGTGACCCTGGAAAGGCTTCAGGGGAGAAAACGCATATCTTTCTCTGCATGCTCATAGAGGAAAGTGCTAGCAGGAAAGATACATTCCCTGAACCTAGCAACTGTATTTTTTACAGCAGCTAGCAGAACAATATCCTCCTGCTTCACTGCATCTAGTAGATCTTTGGAAGTTCCACTTCACTTTGACGATGCACAGCTGGTGACACTGCTAATGCCTTTTGGAAGATGGAGCTTTCACAGTTTTTGTCAGTCTTCATCACACATGTTCCAAGGAAAAGCTAGCATAATTAGAGGAGTCTGGGACTACCAATCTAGGTGTACAATATGGAATAAATTTTTAAGAATAATTCATTTTTTTATAAAAATAGAATAAATTTTATAAAAATAACATACTTTTTTAAGATAACTGAGATTTCTCTCTTGCTTAAATTCCATGTTATGTTAATCTTACAGCATATGATTCAGAGGTGCAAGTGAACAAGAAAAGTAGAAGATAGTATGAAAATGAATATATCTGAAAATCTGTTAGAGTGGGCATGATTCACTTATAATAAGATTCTAGTACAAATGAAAATTTAAATTTAAAATATTCCTACTTTAAGTGTAAAGCTATATTTTACATAGAATGGCCTTGTTTTTACTGGACAAAGGGTCTGCATATGAGTTAAAGATGCATGAAATGTTGCTTTTTCTTTATTTATAAAGAAAAGCAAATAGGAAAGTTTGTCCTTCGTAAGTCATTACATGATCTGCTTAATGCCTTCATAACTTCATGTTTGATGAGTGGTGCATTCAACCCAAACTCATGTTATTTACATCCTATAGAGCAACACAACATCATACGTTGTACCTTTTTTGTTCTGTGTATAGTGGTACTAGCAGTGATGCTGCACCAGGATTTCTGTATCTTCATACAGATAATTAACTTCCCTGTGAGATATATGGCATGAGTTTGGCAGTTGATTCAAAACAGTTATTATTTGTAGAGTGAATGAGTTTTCATGTTTTTGTTGTTTTTTGTTTTTTCCATAGGGAACTGAAGGCAAACAAAATGAAGTATCACAAGAATAATCTGAGTTGATTTATAATTATTTCTGATAAACACTGGATACCTGGAGCTCTGTGAAACTCCTCCTGCCTCTCCTTTCTTGGCTGATTATAGTCTGCCCACTGGCCTGTAGTGTCAAAGAGTTCCACCTCTTGTCTCTCATAGGTTTCCACTCTGTTTTACATGTTGATGGCCATTTTCTCCCTTTAGTGAGTCTGCAACAGTGATGCTTCACGTATCTGTCCAATTTCCCCAAAAATGTGGTAAAAAATGCCCTAAAGCATGAGAGTAGTTGTTTTACATTGTGCTAGTCACCAAAGAAAGCATTACAGTCAAGCAGAAGTTTACAGTCACTTTGGTGAGACAGTGGAGTGATTTTTTTCATGGATCTTGAGTAATGAATAAAGAGTAATTGAATAAAGAGTAAATGAATAAAGAACAAAAAATTGACAGTAAGTAAATGTAACAGTAATGTCTTTCCAAAATTAATAGACAGGTAAAGCTCAATTAATGTATTAATATTGTAATATTATTAGACTTGAGTGAATAATTTACAAGAAATAATTTTTTGAAGAAATCAGGCTTTTTTTTTTTTTTTCCCCCTCTTCTTTGTGCAGTATCTATGAGAAGCTCAGCTTCCTTGGTTGTTTATATGCTATTTAAAAACAGTAATGAAATTTCTAATTTATGGGATGAATGCAGGTAATTCTTCATGCCTGCTTAACATTCCATATTTGTTCTCCGGAAGTGATGCAGGGCTGTGATTGGTTAAATGGTAGTTTTGCATGTCTCATAGATGAGCCACATGTTACTGTTTTTGCTTCCTGATTTACTGAGTGAAAAGCATGTCTAACAGAGAGGCTAGTATGAGTGAGTTTGAACCTCATGTAGTATGGCTATGAGAACACATAACTGTGACCTGCACTTCTTGCAAACAGTTATATGTGTATGTGTCGACCAGAAACCAAATGGAAAGGAGCATAGGAACTTTCTCCAGAAGTTGTGTCAGACTTACTGCTTTGCTCAGTTTGCACTGGGGAGAGGGGATTGGGAGAGGAGAAAAAGTTGTGGAGGTGCAGCAAGGAGGGGTGAAAGTAAAGATAGGCAAATGTAATTTTTTCTGCCAAAAGGGCACCTCATCCTGGATGCAGTAAGAGCATAGACTCTGTGGTACAAAGGAATCTCAGAAGAGATTCTTATTTTATAAATTATGTAAATTTTATAAATTATATAAATTATATAAACATCCCTTATTTAAAGGGATGTTTATATAATAGGTGTCTGGGGCTGCTCTTCATTTAAATATTTTAGCACTAAATTATCGGCAATAGGGGAAGAGGCAGCTCACATTTATGTGTATTTCTCACACATCTTTTAACTAAATTACAAGATGATGTGATGTTGACACTTTCAGAGGAGCAGGGTTTTCCTGTTAAGCACAGAAGGGTAAGTAGCAGCAATATGCCTTGGATGTTGCACTTAAGCCTCTGTTTCAACATCTGACTGTAATAGGGTACGTCATATTATCAATATATACCTGTATGTTGCTTGCTTGCTTGCAGCAGCCAGTGGAAAGCAGGTTGCCCAAAGAGGCAGCGGTATCTCCATTCTTGGGGGTTATTAAGACCAGACTAGAGAAAGCCCTGAGAAACAGGATCTGTCCTCACAGCTGACTCTGCTTTGAGCAGGAGGTTGACAATATGACCTCCCACAGACCCTTCCTGCCTCAGCTGTTCCGTGATTCCAAGCTGTGAGAAGGATTTTAAGGTTAACTTTGTGCTTCAACTTCTAGCTGTGGTCTGGCAAAAGCAATAATGCAGAAGCAGTTATAAGAGATTCTCTTGCATTGGTTTATTCCCTTCTGAAGCCCATATAAATAATACTGTAAACATATTTTAAACCATGTTTACATATAAGAATATGTTGATCTGGCAGTGTCTGATGAGCTGCACTGACAAATAGTTTCTGGACTATAAAAAAAGTCAAAGCATGGATCACATCACTATCAATCCAATTGCATAAAGAGGTGAATTGCATTCCTTGTTGGCAATTCTCTTCAGGATCTCTTGAAGTGAAAGTATTTTACTTGTCCTTTCCTCTTGTTTTTGTAAAGCCACATTATTTCTGAAGTGCATTGGTATGCTAAAGATAATGTGTATGTTCACAAATATGTGAGCTTATACGACCTGCATAAACCCATTGTCTATGTAAAGTCCCAGGAGATGTTTTTGAAAAGAGTTCAGCTAATTTAGCCAGGGTAAAAACAATTAATCTCAGAAACATTGCCACTGTGCCTGTGAAAGTCCTGATGCTTGGAGTGAATGATAAACAATCTAAAGGTATACAGATGAAGGAACTGACTAATTGTCAAGAAATTGTCTCATTCACTATCTAAAAGGGGAAAATTATTTTCAGATATACAAATTAAGGTTTCAAGTCTAGAGCAGGCCTGACCAGCATATCCTACAGAGTGAAAAAAGGAGTTCACTTTCCTCCACAAGTGAAGAAAAGACCTTCAGTTTGTTTGGGGAAAAGTTAAATACATATATTCAGAAGAGTAGGACCAAGTGTCTTGACTGAAGCATCAGCCTCAGGAAAAAAGACTGGCTGGTGATTTGCATAAAGTATTTTTAATGGGTTTGCAAGGGTTTTGATAACAGGAAGTTACCATCAATATTTTGATGTTATCTAAAATTTCTGTTGAAGAATGTACTTAAAGTATCTCAGTATATTAACATGAAATCCTGTGTTTGTACAAATGCACTTCTTTCCCAAGAATGGAGAAAAATTATCTTCAAGTTCTGCTTGATGTGTAGAAACCAGGTCAGTAACTATATTAGAGCTGATCAGAAAACAAATCTATTGGGCAAGTATTCACAAAAGTTTTACTTCATTTAATATTGTACTTCTTTGTTTGTAGAAATGTCCTGATCTTCTAAAATAAGTTGAGTGAAAGTACTGATTTTGAAATTGTTTATTATTTTGGACAAAAACTGTAATCAACCTGTACAGCAATCTTTACTGTGTTCACAAGAGAAGACTGATAGTCAATGTAGAATAGAATAGCACCTATGGGAAATAAAAAGTATGGCAAAAGGAAGAAACATTAGTTCAGGATAAGACTCCCCTTATTTAGGGGAAGCTTTTCAGGGTAATTAGCATTAAAAAAATTATACTTTTATTGAAGTAAGGTTCCCAGTGACCTTAAAGTGATTTCAACCTTTGTGAGATAGGACACTAGTCCAGGTGATGTGCTTAGATCCCACATGATGTAACCATGTTTTTTAAGTTTCCCCAGGGTAGCTAGACTTTCGAACTCCCTTATTTTGACTCTTGAACATCCTTCCTGGCCAATACCCTTTCTTTTCCACTCTAGAAGTGGACCTTTTCTTTGAAAGGCCTGTGCTGAGATGCTCGCTTGTATATTGGAGTGCAGGCGGTTTGCCCCTAATAACACGAGCCAGAAACAAATTAAGAGCCTGCTAAGACATATTGCACCAACGCCACCGCCCCAAACCCTTACAGTTTGAGAGTGAGGACTAAATGACCCTGCTGGATCATGGCTTGAAATAGTCTTAATTTCTTTTCATTAGGAGGGCTAAAACCTCATCTTTTTAATTCTATTCTGCGCAGTACAAACTGCAAGCAAGAGTCTAAACCCAAACACTTGAAAAACATCCCATTATTGCTGTGGTTATTTTGAGAGAGGAGGTCTACATAAAACACTCTCCCTTTCTGTGCAGAATTGGAGAAATAAATTTTATATTTTTCTTAATCATCACAGTAAGGGTAATTGCAAAAGTTGAATAAAATTGGGGGATGTAGAGAAAAAAAAAGAGGAATAAATACTGAGAAGTAGTTTTTCAGAGACAGTTATGCATAATTCATAAACTGAGCTTTAAGGAAAAAAAAGAAAAAAATTAATAAATTGTTAGCATACTCCAAAATCTCGCATGGCAAACTTTCCTAGATAATATCGTTAACAATGCTGATCTCTCTTTTCCACTGGGGTTGAAAACAGGCGTGACCCACCCTGGGGTAATTTTAACTAAAGGGCACCACTTGAGAATTCGCTTAATAATCTCAGTCTCAAGTCCTTCAGCCAGCGCCAGTCACCTTGTAATGAGTATTCGCTTCACAATAATCTCCCTTTTCCCGAAAAATGGTATAAATGGAATTACAACACAATTGCCTCCTTTTATCTGATGAATGTGAAGCAGCGATATTGTGTTAGTGGGCCTTTTTGGAAGATATATTGGACTTTAATAAAATTTGATCAATGCATTTAAGTCAAATTGAATTATATGTAAGTGGATAGGGTTGACATATGTTTCAATATCTGCGAGTGATACATTATTCTCCAGTGAGCATAAAATTTAATGAAATATAAATACCCATTAATCCTCATGTTTCAACCAATCAGTCACCGTTGCTCCTGCCTGCTGTTAGCAGAAGCAGGCCCAGAAAGTCATCTGTTTTATCTAAGCAGGAGCTCCAAACTGGAAAGACATCAGAGAGCTTGGGAAAGTGAGAAGGCACAGAATAGGGAAAAATGTGCCAGCACTTTTGTTGTTCTATGCGTTCTAAAATGAAAAAATGTAGTGCTCAATTCTCTCTTTTAATCAAAATCTAAAGAAGAAATTACTAATCATTCTGTGAGGAAACATATTCAGAAGGGGGTTTGGTTTTGGTTTTTGTTTTTTAATAAAAGCCTGCTGCATTCCTTCATTCCTTTGTTGATAGGTGACTTGTTATGGCATATTTTGCATCTTTTGCAAAGCTAATGTGCGAGAGAAAGAAATGCAACAGACGAAGAATACCTTACCCTGGAATTATCCCTAGTACTAGCAATCCAATCAAGTTGAATTTTGAAAACTGTACTACAGAAAATATAAGATAATATGCTGTAGTCTAATTTCTAAACAACAAACAGCTCTGACACTAAAATTCCATATTTTATAGAATATTTCCATTTATACAGTTGTGATTCAAAATAGTTTATAACTCTGTAGGATTAAGATTTAAATAGAGTGGTGCTAAGCTGTACCAATGCAGAATTGAAAAAAAAAAATCACATGGACTTAAGCCTGACTTTTCAGCTGACAGCTAATGGTAAACAAGCACCAATTCCCGAAATCCTTTTAATTTTCCCTCACTATGACTTTGTCAGTAAAATCAGAAAACTGAAACAAACAAGCATACATCCATAATTTTGAGGTAAGCACCAAACCAATCTTCCCTCAGAATATTAATCTAATTGAATTAACAAAATTTCATATACAATTAATTTCAGAATGACCAGTTTAATTTCAGGACTCCATGTCTATCTGTAAACCCAGCCGCAAAGCTAACCAGTGAGTGCTTTCATGTGGAGAACACCCACATTCGGGCTCCCTTATCTGCTTTGAGGCAGAGGCTCAGGTATTCCAGGAGAGTGCTCTAACCACCATCTCTAAGATACCCAGCTGCAGGTCTCTCCTGGACAGTTCCAGTTCAACAGTTGATGAATTGAATCCTCATTGGGACCTAGCAAGGATTAAGAAAGCTATTGCTGTGTGTCAAGTATACAAGGACAAGAAAGCAGACAGTGGGAAGCCTCTGTTATACAGGAATATTTTCCTGTGATATAGGAGGATATGGCCTCCTACACCACAGGCTCTATGCCCCATTATGAGGGGAGGAGCACTACATTCATTTTCTCAGGTTGCTGAAAGTGGTTTGAACAGTATGTTGTCAGAACTCCCACTTTTGCTTTTGCAAAGAACATGTGAACAAACTGAATCAAATATTCTGATGAAAAATATATTGTCTACTTCTTATAAATTGAAGGCTTGCTTCTCAGAGTTGAGCAGTTTCATTTTAGCAAGGACATAGGACATTACTGTAAGAAAAGAAATATCTTAATCAATTTGAAGCGAGGTTAATTCCTTCTTTAGGAAGGAACTAAACCACAGAATTTGTCCAAATATGAAGTGTGTGGGGTTCTCTTATAATGAATAACATTCTCTGTAGTGTGCCATCCTCATTTTTATTATCGACTTGATAGTAATTTAGTTTTTACTATTGAATTATGTATTTCATCTGAAAAGAACCTGTCTTATACAGAGACATATGGTGTATTATTGCTTTGTATTAGTTTTGTAATCAGTGTAATGCTCTTTTAAGCTATCTGCTATTCAGAGATTTCTATCATCCAGAGATCGGCATGCTTAGGCCATTTCCCCTTCCTCCTGCTTCGAAAGCCTGCATGAGACTGGAAAAAGTCTGTCATTTGTGCAACGCTGCATAGGAATGTTCTTGCCACAGGGAATCCTCAAAATGGCTTTGGGACTGTGATGTTCTGCTAGAAAACCACAGAGCATTCAGAAGCTTGAAGAATCAATTTGCCATCTTGCTATAATGTGTTGCCTGCATATGATCTATGGTAGGGATGCAAAAAGTCAAACAGGGCAACACTAAGGGGAGTTAAAGATTTAGGTAAATAACACTTTGGCATTTCTAGTTTGCCCTCTCATCTGAGGTAAATGTACCATACAATGCAGGAGTAAGAGTATCTTTCATGGCATAGAGAGGAAGAATATGTTGTACACACTGCTGATAAGATTTTGATGTGTCATCATGATATTAGATCACTTTGAGAGATAAGTTAGGAGTGTTCAAATTTTGGTACTTGCAGTAGAACATCCTAGTACATCCTAGTACTTGAATGACTGATATTTTCAGTGACCCAATTGTTTCGAAACTTATTTACCATCCATAAACTGAGTACAAGAAATGTATGACACCAGTTCACATCAAATTGCGCGAGTTAGTACTTAGGGAAAAAAGACAAAAGACTGTTTTTCTACTGCAGAGACCCAAAAGGAGTGATTAACTGTATTTCTTGTCAAGTTTGGAGACCTTTCATTTCAGCTTTTTGCATCTTACAGGATTCAGATTTGAAGTGCTAGACTGGGAGTATACTCCTAAGAGAGCGGTTTTCAGAAGTATATAGACAAACAACAAAGATTGAGGTTGACATTTTTCAAGTGAATATGTTTCAAAATATAGCTAATATAGTTATAGAATAGCTATAAGGATAGCTAAGGACAAGTCCGCTCTTTTGGAAGTGCGCCGTCTCTTCCAGTACAAGATGTCTATAAGCTGAAACCCACAGCTGGTGAGTTTTCCAAACTCACTAATGGCTTTGCATGGCCTTGAGCATTGGGTGCTCAGTTCAGCACAGCACAGCTTCAAACACAGATGTGCCACAAAGCAACCACCTGGCCATATTTGTCATTGTCCTCCTTTTTCCTTGCCCATGAAACTGCACCTGACTCTAAGGTGGCTAAGTTGTGAAGGTCTTGAAGACCTACTTTCTGACAAGCCTGTCTCTTTCAGGTTTCTGAAATTTTAGCCTTTTGAAATGTCTCCATTGTCTCTATTTTTTTTTCTGAAGCAGGTTATACTTTACATTTGATTATGACCTTGATGAACTATCCTCAGAGCAATCTAGGCAATTTTGTGGTACTATTGCAAAGGTTCTATGATTTTGATAGACCCTTGGGATGTACATTTGTATTGCAGTTTGTGTTGTTAACAAATCAAGGCCTTGGGGGGGGGGGGGGGGGGGGGGGGAGGGGGCGGAGATATGGAGACATTATTCCTTTTAAATATTCACCACTTTGAGGTACAAAATTGCAAAAGATAACCTGGATATAATTGTCACAGAGAGAATACTCTGGATAATAGAAAACACATTGCTGGGATAAATGCTGACATTTGATTAATGTTATTCCTTTCATTTCTGTGCCAGAGATCACAAGAACCCTATACAAAGTGTTTGCCACTGACTCTAGTGTAATTGTCAATATGTACTTTCTGATATGTCAGTGAAACTGTTCAACATATCTATGAAATTCTGTGTTTTAGAGGTTTTATTTTAGTACTCACTCTGTTTTATATGAAAGTTATGCTGTCATTTGTGCAGTGTGAAATGTGTCTGAGCAGAAGTTAGTTTAATGGCAATTCTTTCTAGTAAAGAGACATAAGCACAGGGATTAAAAAGCTGTCTTAAGATGTGGTCCGCTTAACTGCAAAGCATGTTATAGTTAAAACCAATGCCACTTTAAGCTTTAACTCAGAAGCAGCCAAAGTTCTCTGATGAAATATTAAAGACTATTATACAATCAGTTTTCTTTTCAAAATGTTCTTTTGCATACTACAAAAAAGGACTTGAAATGCCACTACATTTTACTCTAGAAAGGGCAAAAAACTGCATGTGAAAATATTTAGAGACATGTAAATATGAGGATAATTTTAATGAGCAACAAAACTTTCTAGGCAAGGCAATGGTTAGCAAAGAGGTTTGAAAAATGAATTTTTAACATACTGAGGAAGTAAAATACAATAAAGAAAAATTAAATTACCATGGTAGACCAGATCAACCCCCCTGAAGAGAGTATATTTCTACTGTTATGAAGCCACTTTGAATCAGAGCCAGAGAAAGAAAATATACGCAAACCAGAATCATTGTAGGAATAATCTTGTTAATTATAGAAATTTTCTGAAAGTAAAATTAAGGGAACTTTTGAGACAAGGAGTAAGGTGGAAGATTGCTCTGTTAAACTTAGATTTCTCTGAGGTGGAACTGGATTCAGAAGGTGTTTTCATTTAAACATGTCTTTATCCATGAGCTAATTGTTTTCCTACTATATACTTGTCGTGGTTTAACCCCAGCCGGCAACTAAGCACCGCACAGCCGCTCGCTCACTCTCCCAAGGTGGGACAGGGGAGAGAATCRGAAGGGTAAAAGTGAGAAAACTCGTGGGTTGAGATAAAGACAGTTTAATAGGGAAAGCAAAAGCCGCGCACGCAAGCAAAGCAAAACAAGGAATTCCTTCACTACTTCCCATGGGCAGGCAGGTGTTGAGCCATCYCCAGGAAAGCAGGGCTCCATCAYGCGTAACGGTTACTTGGGAAGACAAGCGCCATCACCCCGAACGTCCCCCCCCTCCTTCTTCTTCCCCCAGCCTTATATGCTGAGCATGACATCATATGGTATGGAATACCCCATTGGCCAGCTGGCCTAGCTGTCCTGGCTATGCTCCCTCCCAGCTTCTTGTGCACCTCACAGAGCATGTGAGCTGAAAAGTCCTTGAGAAAGTAGACTACCTAGCAACAACTAAAAACATTAGTGTGTTATCAACATTCTTCTTACACTAAATCCAAAACATAGCACTATGCCAACTACTAGAAAGAAAATTAATTCCACCCCAGCCAAAACCAGGACAATACCAGAAGATGTAGAGTCCATCTTTTATGATGTGTTTTTACATTTGCTTGAAATATATCTCTGTAGACAGCATCCCAATGGTAGAACTCATAATAATGAATGATTACATTATGGTAGATGTGTGGTATAGCTCACTCCACCTGTGACCACACGAGGTTATCAGGGTAACAATAGCCAAGCTTTTGTAAGCAGTTCCCACACAGTTGTCTGACTTACTGGTCCAGTGGATTTTGTCTTCTACAGATTCATAGTTGCAAACTACAGGCTGTAGTGTAAATTAAATTGCAAGATAAATAGACATCACTGGATAAACTGTCAGCTGCAATAGGACACAAACAGAAGGTCAAGCAGAAACACGTTACAAGCTCTGAACATGTACACACTTGTCTATGCAGTGTGACAAACCTCTAAAAGTGACTTGAGTTTTTGGGAAGATGGTTAAAACATGACAAGTTACTGTCATTCCAAACATATAGAAAACATATTTCTCATGGTCTGCTCACAGCTATAATTACTATTTTTTTATGAAAACATGAGCATCACCACTACTTCCACCACTGTTGAAATAAACTCAGTGCTGTCAGTTTATGGACCCTTTTACCAACACCTTGCTCTACCTGCTGTGCTCAGATCTTGGGTGACTGCACCCCACGGGTGAGGCCACTGCCCTGCCTGCACTAGTGTCACCTCAGCTCCTAGCTCATTCCCTCGTGGAGCAATCCCACTCCTGTTGCTCGCTGACAAATTAATCTAGGCACTGGCTACCAAATAGATTTGGTTGGTAATCTCTTGCAAAATAGTGGGAAACTCTCCGTGGGAACAGACTTGTTCTGTCAAAAAAGTTTTCCTCGTGCTGAGGTGAATTTTGGGGTGGGGAGTGTTTGCATGTTAAAATCAGAGAGTAAATTCAATCACTGACCTAAGCCACCCTGAAACCATGCTCCTTTGTGTGGTGGGTGTCACTGTTCTCAGAGGCAACTGCTACGGTAGACATCTATAGATGCAGGTGAAAGAGGACCACATTTACTAGAAGCAGTGCTGATTTGTCTAAAACAAATATGAATTATCATGTACAGAGTAAACCTAACCCCAGAATGATGAACTCTCTAGTGTTTAGGGTACTTACTTGCTATGGAAAATGATGACTTTCACAGCTCTAGACTCATTCAAGGAAAACAGTGCTTGAAGTTTTGGATATGGATGAGATGTTGGCTGTATGGTGGGATGGAGATAAGACCTTGAGTTTCTTTGTTTTTTTTCCACAAAAATGCAAAGGTCGTGAGCTCAATTTGTTGAACTGAATTATTTTGCAATCCTGAAAAATTCAGTGGAGCATAAAAGCTTTCTTGCCCAACTTTAAGTCCTAAATTACCTTAGCCTTGAAATGATGGGTGTGGCAAGACCTAATTAGTCTTAAAAATCAGTGCCTGTATACTACCTTTATAGATATTAATCATATATTGCAAAATCATAAGCTTACATTTTCTTCTACAGTAGAAATAATTCAGACTCAACTAACTGAGGGTTTGTTTTTTTCTCATACAAGCTGATGGAAAACATCTAACAATGGACCTTACCCACCAAGAGCAGGAAATAATTTCTTTCCCAAGTAAGATACGAAGAGTAAGGTCACCATTAGGTTTAGGATACAAGAATTGTCTTGTCGATCACCCAGTATCGAAAGCTTCTGTACTTATTTTGATTTATTATACAAAAGACCTAGACTATAGGCATAGGCTATGCAAATACATCTTTCTTCAATCCCCAGTCCTGTTTTCCCATCCTTCCTTAGATGCCCCATCTAGCGTCTTGCTGAGTTTCTTCTGAAATTGGCAAGGGTAGTTATGGATGGAATAGTCCTTTTAAAAATGAAATAAATGTTAGTTTAAGTTAATATTCAGTATTAATGTTAAAGCAAAAAAAGTCATTACTTTACAAAGTAATATGTAAAATGAAAATGAAATAATAGAGTGAAAAGTAAACTGATTTTTAAAAGTAACTGGTTTAGTGCATTTCTCTCTCTCTCTCTCACACACACACGGTATTTCTTTCTGTATTGTTTATCCTGAAAAAAATTGTTAGTGATGTAAATCTTTACAGTAGCTGGCTTTCCCCACGCATTTGCAACTGCCAGGGCAATAAATTTTAAGCAAAGAAATGTACTGATGGATTGGAAGATAAAGGGACTTTGATTTATACTGTCAAATGGTTTAGTGTTATGGCTTGGCAGCATTACCACATTGATAAATTTAAGAAAAATCTGGCTTTGTAATAAGAATGAGTTGGTTTAATATCACCTAGAATATACATCTATGTTAGTTCATACATTATTATTGAGACTGGACAAAAAGAAAGAACTCCCATAGAAATACTATTTTAAGACACCAAACTCATCAATAAACTATAACATCGTAATTATTTGTTGTATCGCATCACAAGAACATATTAAAAGAACTGGAAATTCATGGCAGAACTGTAGGAGAGAAAAGTTATCAACAAAGGGGAGATGCCCGCTCAGTTCAAATGCAAGGGAATAGACTGCTTAAGAACACAGGTACTGCAGAGTGCTTAATGTTACCCTCCTCTGTTCTGTATTTCTACCTTTTTTTGGATGCTGCCAAATGTTTATACTGTTAAAATATAAGTCTACTGTAAAAATACAATTGAATTTATTTGGTTTTTCATACTAGTAATGAATTGGACAAGTATGATCTTGTGAGAACTTGAGTGACCTTCTATAGCCTGTGAGTATGTCTTTATATGTATGATTTCAGGTAGGTTTGTAGTAATTTTAACAGGAGTAACAATTTTGGTTTATGAAAGATGACCGCTTAGATGGAATGTATCTGGAATTAGGAACAGTTTTTGAATTAGTACCACACGACATTCTAAAAAAAATTAGCATAACTCCAATAAAGCAAACATAAAATGGTGTAACCTGATGGAACAAAAAATTCCAAAAATTACTTGTTAGCAGGGAAGTCAAAGTGGAATTTTTCAATTGAAGCTTCTCAGGGATTAATTCGCACCAATATTTTATTTTAGCATCTGCAATTAAATATGATCTAAAAATGTGGATAAACCTTACATATGACATGAACTGGTAGATTGTAGATCATAGGCAGTGTCCTGGTTTCGGCTGGGATAGAGTTAAATTTCTTCCTAGTGCTATGTTTTGGATTTAGTATAAGAAGAATGTTGGTAACACACTAATGTTTTTAGTTGTTGCTAGGCAATCTGTTACTCAAGGTCTTTTCAGCTTCCCATGCTCTGCCAGGTGCACAAGAGGCTGGGAGGGAGCATAGCAGGGACAGCCAGCCCAGCTGGCCAATGGGGTATTCCATACCATGTGACATCATGCCCAGTATATGAAGGGGGGGGGAGGTCCAGGAAGCGGCTATTGTTTTGGTCATTTTCTTGGCGGGTGGTGAGCAATTGCATTGTACATAAATCATTTTGTATATTGTATCATTATTATATTATTATCATAGTTATTATTATTATTCCTTCCTTTTCTGTTCTATTAAACGGTCTTTATCTCAATCAGTGAGGTTTTTTTTTCCTGATTCGCTCCCCGTCCCACTGGCAGGGTGGGGGGAGTAAGCGAGCGGCTGTGTGGCATCTGGCTGCCTGCCGGGTTAAACCACAACAGGCAGTCATTCAAAGAGATTCAGCTTACTGGATGATAAACGGACATATTCAGTTAACTGGTCCATTCATAGAAAAATGTGTTTTAACACAGCCAAATATAGGGTCAGAGATCTATGACACTGTAAAAAGAATTTGCTGCCAGAACACAGGTTTTCATCCAGGAGAATAAGTTAAAAAAGATTTAGGAACAGAAAAACAGCTCAGTGTGAACACCATTTGTGTGTTGCTGAATCAAAAGAGGGTAAGCTGATATTTAGATACCCAGGCAGAGTAGTGGTAATAGCAAATAATGACTCCTCTGGGTAAGGTACTCATGATATTGATAGTGTATCACCAGAATATATAGATGGAATCCAGATTTCTATAGGAGGCTGAAGGATTAGAGACCCTTGAAAATAAAAAAAAACACTGCTAAAAAGAAAACTTTGTAAGGAAAGATTTAAAGATTTTAAATTGTTTACCATGTTAAAAGAAAGGTGACTAGATACCAGTATAAAATCTGAATTCAGCCTACAAAGCAACGTAAGGCCACAAGCAAGACTTAAAACAAATAATATGAGAAAAAAATGTAATTTTTTTTGTTTTAAACCCTTGCTAACTAGCAGTGAACTCTGCATGTTCTAAGCTCCACAACACATAAGATTTTTAACCTGAAAACGTCTCTAAATGCCTTACGTATTCTCTCAGCAATCACACATTGCCCAGATTTGACATGCTCATAGGTAGGTACCTACCCTCCATCTCATTTTCAAATTGAGACTGGATGTTTGTTAGAAGGAATTGTTTACTGAAGCCCTGGTTCTTGGAAAATCAAATCATTGGGTAGTTCCTTCCCCTGTAAAATCTGTAATCTCTGCTGCTTTAAAATATACGAAAGCATATTATGATTAAGTCCTGCTCCTTCCAAACACATTGTTATTCCAAACGATTTACAGCTTAGCCAAAAAGAACAAAAACTGTGGAACTATCACTGGAATAGTCTTGCTGTGAGCAATTCTTCAGCATCTTTGCAATGAATAAAAAACAATGATGAAGGCAATTAGTAAGAAGAAAACCTTGAAAACAGAACAAGGTTGTTTCTTGGGAAATTTTCTTCAGTTAAGTACTAATTTTTACTAATATAATATTAATTAAATATAGATCTTAGTAAAATTTGGTGTAGCCAAGACATACCCTAAAAAAGATTCTGCCATTTCAATATTTTGTGTTTCTCCCAGATGAGATTTCTTTCCCTTGTGGAATGGATATTTTGCAAGTTTGAAGGATGGCAGTTTTGACTTTTATTTGAAACAAATGGAGGTATTTACTATCAGTTTAAATTTCCTTAAACATCTCTTTTTGGATGCCTGGAACAAACCAAAACTGTTCATTTACAGACCTCACATCAACATCAACATCACTTTGTGATTATGATGCCTTGTATCTTGAGAGCTATGGTTTAAATATGAGATAATTCTTGGATAAAGCAATTCATTATTAGAGAGATGTGGTTCTATTCAATAGGCTCTTATCCTCACAAAATGGAGGATGCTGGCAAGATACCAAGGTCCTTGGTATCTTGGTATATACCAAGATATATACTTGGTATATATGGACCTTTGCATATATACCAATATATATGGACCTTGGCAAGATACCTTCAAATCATCCATATGTTGCAAATGAGTTTGAAAATTAGAGAGTTACCACATTTTTCTGAAGGCTGACTGTTTATTCCTCAGGCAGGGTTTTTTCAGGAGGGTTTCATACTGTTGCCCTGACTGTGTGGGCTCATTTCAGCTTCTCTCTGGAATCTCCGAAGTAGTACAATATTCCTCATTTTTCATTTTTCACTTTGTTTTTATTGGGTAACCTGGCATCCTTTATGACTAGATTAAATCTTATTTTTGCATTAAGAAGGAAGTAGGGGACTGGCTGAGCAGTTAACTGGTGTGTCATACATCTGCATGTAATCTAGAGGTGAGTGAATATTTGGGTTACATTTTCTGCTAAAAAGTTCTGCAAAACATTCTGCGCTGACATTGCAAAATATGAATGTCCCCCCAGAAGTTCTCAAGAGAAACTTAGTTTTTATAACGTGTAATTTAATCTTCCACGTGGTGGCTCTTGACTTTTAATGACCCTTTAAACTGTAAGCCCAGTTAGACCTCATTCTTTCCTGAATTAATCTCTTTATTCATAGACATTCTAGGGAAACCCTTCACTTCAAGATGCCCAGAGATCAGCTGGAAACTAAAATCCATATTCCACCTTCACACCAGTTTAACAAACTGATTTTAGCCTCTCCAATAGCTAAGGCTAGCATGGCATGTGCTCTGCATCGTGTTACGATCATGGCTGCATGGGCCATTAGATTAGGACTGCATGAGCCCTGCTACTACAGAGCTTGTTCTAGGAAGATCAGAGAGAGATAATATTACTTGTTTCACATGTGCGATGAATAAATGATGATTTGCATTGAAGTCACAAAGTATTTTGCTCATGAACTCATTCTTATCTGTCCATTTCAATTATAAAATAGTTGGAAGAAATTCCAGTACTCTCATCCTACCTTTTTTTTTTTTTTTCCAGTATTTAATTCATTTAGGCTAAGACTATGAATAATTTTTTATGTTACAGTCTTTTTGAAGGAATTGTTTAGTAAAAATCATACTGATTCTACACTATTTTTTCCAGTTGGCCAAACTGCAAAAATAACTCTAGTGTGAAGATGTTTTTTAACACCTCAAAGCTAATCAAATCCTGTGCTGTATTTCCTAACATTTAAAATTCTAGAGAAGACACAAAATGAATCTGAGTACAGCTGTAGATTTTGCCTATTACACGTTGTACAGGTTTCTTCAAATTTATTGATGTAAAATGGCTGACATAATGATTGTCTATTCTCAATTGCTGTCAGTACCCTCCTGTACATTAACTGGTGCTGTCAGCACAAACATTTGAAACATATCATCTTAGAGTTTTGCACCTGAGCAGTTCCTTGAATACTAAAAGAATTCGTTGTAGATAATGGCATTAGCTCAGTTGAGGTGTTCTGTACCTCAGTGACAAAAATGAATATCCATTTTGGCTTTGGATTAATACTTAAACACAGAAAATCTCTCCAGGTGTCTTTCAGTGGAAAAAAAAAAAAAAAAGTGGAGAAATTTTGTTGAGACAAAGCAAGGTGCTTGCTGATGTAATATTATCTTGCTCAGTTTTACAGAAAGCTTCAGTTATACAGAAAGAAACTTTATTTCACAAGAGGATATGTTCCAATCCAGTACTATGTTCCAATCCTCATGTAAGTGAGCATTTCAGTATTTAATTTTAAGGATTCATTAGCACAGGGGATTCTAGGTTTTGCAATTCCCAATGCGCTAACTCTTGTAGAGTCATGCCTACTAGTAAGTCTGATGAGTGCTGAAGCATTCCATACAAAACAGAAGAGCATCAAAGGGTGAATATTTAAACATCCTCTGCTATCCACATATCTAAGTGCTAACTCTTGGAATATAATGCCTTGAAGTGAGTAAAGGGGGTAAATTTAGGTTCATGTGCCCTCAGTAAGGTGATAATTGGATTTTTGATCTTCTGCTTCTTCAGTGAGTTCATTACGCTGTGAATGAAATACAAAGAACTCCTACTCCATCTTTCTTTAATAGCAAACTTGACCCAAGGAAGGTGTATTGAGAATGCAGACCTGATTTATCTTGCTGGGTACCATACAAGTCACAAATTCTGGTTTGTGAAGCCAAGACTCAGGTCTTGTAATGACTTTGGGACATTAATAGTGACAGACACTTCAGAATGTTGATGGAAATAATTCTGGAGATGGTGGCATCTCCACAAAGTTTAGAAGATTTTAATTTTGGATTTGGGCAGCAATGTAGGATCAATGCAGGACCTGCACACCCATCCCACTGAAGCTGTTTTTCTTAAGTTGTACATCACTGGTGATTTACTTTCCGTGTCCTGACAGAAGGAAAGCCAAGTCTTCATCCAAAAGAAAATGCTCCCATTTGACATTTATACATGCCAAAAGACTTCATTAAACTATATAAACTGAAGTGTGTAGATAAAAACACTTCTGTCCTTGAATCAAACAACACTGACAACTTTTTTACACTTTACTGGCTCTGAAGCAACAATTAACTAACAGACTTGGTGCCCACATGTGTGACTGCAAAGTACAATCATCTTAAAAGCTAACTGAATGATTTGCATTTAGCTTTGAAGAAGGTCATAAGCCACAGTCAAAAATTTCATTATAGCAAATTTAATGTTGTACTTTCAAGAGTTTTTTTTTAATTTTTTCTTCCCTAATATGCAGTTTTCCATGGAATTGCAATAGATACATTACATGTCAATAATGCTATCTTTAAGCTTACATATACTTTCTTTATATACATGATTTATATAGGACTTAATTCTTCCTCACTTAATGAAGTTGAGTAATAACTTTGCAAATAATCCCATTGTAATAGAGCATTGGCATTACAGCCCTTTTTAAATTGAGTAATGACTACACTTGGTATGTAATTAACAAAATATTGTATTATCTTATATTTTAACAGTTATCTTTTAATATCATCATTAATTAATTGTTTTAATGCAACATTTAAATTAATATTTTTATCTTCCTCATGTTTCTTTTGGCAGGGATTAGGCTGGTAATTTTTATTTCGTGTGTGTTTACAAACTTCAGGCTAAATTTTGCAATCCTTTTTTCATGACCATGAGCACTTACTCAAGTAGTCTCATCAGTGGTAATTTTCCTGTGACCAAGTGCCTTGATCACCCGCTTATCCATTTTTCCTTCAAGCACATTGGTGCTATGTGCTAACACCCACAATTTTCTCCTCATTTAAATTCCTCCTTAAAAGCTACCGCTTTTGTAATGACTACAAATCACTCTAGTCTTGCCCTGGTTACTCAAGTGGCAAGTTGATTTCTGCCTTCCTGTTAAACTCTATTTGTTTTGTTGCTTCATTCACCAATTTACCCAGTTTAGTATGCAAGGAAAGCCCAGAGATGCTATACATCTTGGACGGGGCATGCTCAGGGTCTTCCCTAGTTCAAAGAAAGGATGTACATTGGCTTGCATACTTTTTAATTTGGTTGAACTGAAATGGACTTCTGAGGATAGCCTTAACACAAAAAGTGATGCTCTACCTAATGGGTACAGATCTGAAACTAAGCTATAATATGCTGAAAGTCTTTCCATGAAATAAATGTTTGCATTTTCTTATATCAGCAGAAAAGTGCTGTTAAGCTTTTTTGTTGAGAGTTGAGTTTCTCTAAAAAAAGTATCTGAAGTCAGATACCTGCCATAGACAATGCAATCCAAACAGTTAAAGTTTGACATCTTAAAAGCAACAGAAAAGSACTTTACAATGGAAAATGGTAGGCCACTCTAAATTGTAGGATTCACTACCAGAAGAACAGCTGCAAGAAAAAAACAGGATTTTCATAAACATTTCAAGGTAGAAATACAATGTGAAACAAGTTATATGTCAGCTAACCTTGGATTCTATTGCAAAAAATGTGCACAATCTTATTTTTCACAAGCGTCTGAAGAAACTTTGATCAAACATTTAGGTGCATGCAGCTTTCACGGTATCAGGAGAAAGGAAGCAAAACAAAATCCAGGGAAGATGGCTAATTTAAGCATCTGATTACTGCTGTGATGGAGTAAATGCAAGGTACTTAATGGCATTTCAGAAATTTGCAAGTTCTCTATGCTCAATGGGAAGCTAAGAGAAAAGTGAGAAAATATAAAAAAATGCAAACCAAAGGTTTGTTATCTGATTCAGAATACAATAATATAACCATATCTCCCCAGTTAAAGCTGTCTGGAGAGTTTTGTGCAGTGGATCCATAGCTATCTGGATATAAAAAAGGGTTGTCAAAGGATCTGACAATATGAAGGCATTTTGTTGAACCTATTTTGTTTGAGAATACTGGGCTTGAGAATACAGAGTGAATTCTATAAGTGTTTACTTTTATTCTAAAAACATTTCTTAGATTTGAGGTTACATAAGCTAATGGATAGTTTGCCTATTTTATGAATTGGAGTTGGCTTTATCATTATAACCTTTATTGCTAGTTGTTTTGAATTTGAGTTATGGAAGTAAAATGACCAATTTCTCTGCCGTCCTTATTAGCAATATTATAGATTAATTAGGTCCACAGGGACCTGATTAATTTACGAAACCTTTAACATACAAGTCTTGTTCATTTTTCTTGAGACAGACAGTATGATATTTACAATTCTGCTAATATATTGCATAAACTTTGCTTTCAAAAATTATGCCACTTAAATTAGTGGCAATTTTTGAAGGAAAGAAATACTTTTACCTGTGCCATTGAAGATTCAGTTTGATTGATTGAGACCAAACTAAAACATGCTGTAGGAAAATTTTTTCTCCCTTTGGCTCAGCAGCACAGGATTTCAACTGTATGTTTCATTCCATCAGTCAAGAAAGGTTGTTATTATGCCAAGATACATTTCAAAGACAAACTGGCAAATAGCATTAAACGTATACTGTGTCAGGTCATGGTGGAAAAGGCAGATTAACTGAAGTATCTTGCATTAATAATGACATTTTGGTTGTAGCCAAGATGAAAGTTTATCTATAGTCACAAGAATAGACATTTTTCCTTTTAAATGTTATAATTAGTTGTAAAATGAGAACATGTAGCATTTATCAGGGCTTATCTTGTTCCATTTCTGTTCCAGGGTGATAATAACAGATGAAGTATTTTGTAATCAATATGCCAGTGTTAATAACATATAGTTTTATAGGTGTTTCCAGAACTCAGAATAAACTCTGCAAAGTGGAATGATAGCTATTTCACTCAGTAAAAAAAATAATGCAAGATGACCCTGTTTTTAAAACCCACTTGTGTGGCTGTAGTTTGCTTATTCAGCAATGTGTTTATTAATACATGTAGCAGCCACTGTATACCTACTTATATACTCTGCTTTAAGGCTTCTGTAAAACATCTCTAAAGTTAAAATCTGGTGACACCTTCATTCAGGTCTTCTCCTTACAGAGCAACTTCTCGGCAAGCAGTGAACCACAGTCAGAAACACTGAGACTTGTGCTCTTCCCTTCTTGGTTCCTCTCACATGCAGCCATTTGTTTGTTAGGTTTAATAGTTGTTTGTTAATTTTGGTAGAACAGATTGGCTCAGAAGGTTAAAGGTGTTAACATGATTGCATTATACTAAAGAATTAAATGAGTTGCAAGGGCTTCAAAGTTCTAGAACTAACCTAGCTCATTTGCATTGCAAATCCTGACTCTTAAAAGTTTCTTGGGCCTTTCACTTAAATGTACAGAAGGGAAAAAAGGTAAATTAGTTAAAATGCTAACGAAATAAAATTACTGAGTCCTCCATTTTCTTATCAATCTTTATTCCTGTTCCTGTAAACTGCAGAGAGTCTTTATAAAGACAATTTTTCTTCTAATAGCTTTTTAGATTGTATTAAAAGATGGTACTTTTTGGAGGAGAGGAGCAAGAGTTGAAGAAGAAAATACTAGCTGAGATGGTTTAGAAGGTCTTATTTCCTTTTCCTTTAAGACACAACAAGAAAATTCACACAAAAGGTGAGTCAAAATGATAGCTAAGGTTTTGAATTCTGACTTTGGTACTCTGTCACACCTTTGTGCCTGGAGAAAGGAAGAGCATGGGATCTTAGCAGCCATTCCAAAATCTGGCGACCTTTTTGAAACATCTCTTTTTGCTTTTTTTCTCACTGCAGAAAAAAAAAATCACTACACTAAAATGCTTTTCTTAAGACAAACAAACAGAAGAGCAACCGTCTGGAAAAAAGTCAGAGAGAAGTAAACCAGGAAAGACAAAAAATTCAGGACTGAAGGAAGGACAGGACATCAGTTTTGTTTAGTAAAAATTTGACATCTGGTTAGATCAAATGATGTTGTTTTCTAAGTCCCTCTCTCTTGCCCTGTTTTGCTCAGCACATTTTAAGGGTTGAAGCAGGTGGTCCTTGCGAACTCCCTCTACCCCCTCTGTCAGCCCCAGGAGCCAGAAAGTCCACCTTCTCTTCTTTCATTTTCAACAATATGTTCTGCAATGCTGGGACTTGTTTTGGCCTCTCGTTTTATAGCCCATTTCCCTACTTTGCCATATTCAAACCAGGCTGTAGATCCCTTAGTTTGGAAAGGCTGAATGTTTCTGCCAACTTTGCTGCACCCTTGTATGTAAAGAGCTGACCTGCACTTTTGTTCCCTAGGATAACTTGAGAACATAATGGCCTGCTAACAGATGTTGAGGGTAGATTTTTGGATGGATCATCTTCTGCTGGCTGTCCTCTCACGCTGTCCCCCATGCCCTGCTATGTCTTTTGCTCCTGTAAGCCCCACCGTCATGCTGCAGTACTTGACTGCCTCAGTGTTTCTAATGTGTGGGCTAGGACTCTGGTCCTTACTGCCAGATCTGCCCTTCTGCCTAGGCTCTCAGTCTATGCAGCTTTGGCTCCACTGCAGCACAGACCTAAGCACATGGTCACTCACCCTTGTATCAGTGAAGCAGCTAACTAAGCTTTCTAGCGCGGATAGTTCTATAAGAACGGGGTCTGCATGCAGTGCCTTGAAAATTTTACTATGGCTTCTTATTAAAACTAGGGGCTTTTATTACAACCATAAACACATATGGAAGTAAGGAGTGGAAGTTTTCACAACTCGTAAGAATCGAACTGTTGCCCAGGACAAATCTGTTTTTCCCTGTAGACTAACAGTTCATTTGTTCCTGTCTTTGCAAGATCCAGTTCTAAGTAATCTGTCAGGATAAAATGAAAAATTTTCCACCAGATTTAACACTGTCCAAGATTTAAAAAGAAAAAAAGAAGGAAAATAATAAAGAATTCTAATCTTACCCCTAATATTGTTTCTCACTACAGAAGTTCCTTTTTCTTATTTTTTAAGTGGAAGCCGTAACAAAATTACAGGAATGGTGGGACGTAAAAGTTGACAGTACTTTTAAGTTTCTGTTTCAGTTGTATACTACACAGGCAAAGAAGCTAATTGCAAACAGTTTTCTTTCTTTTTCTGCGTGTTCAGACAACTGACATATGTAAAGAGGACGACATACATGAAAGGTCTAATGAAGTCTAAATACACATCCTATAGGCACATCTTTATCCTTGTCTTCCACTCCCCACAATAACCTTAGCTTCTCCTTCACTGTGTTCTCTGTTGTATCCCGAATGGGAAGGAGAAAGTATGTATTGGTGGTAGTCCAGAGCTGCCAGTCTCAGCATCACTGCAGATATTAAGCCCATCTTTATAAAAATACAGATTGATGATTGAAAAGCCGATACCAGGCTCCATTTTAAAAGAAAACTTTTTCTTAGTCTGTACAGTTATGGGAATTATTTTCCAATCCAGATAATTGCCACTGATTTAAAAAAAACCACACAAATGATGAGGAAATAACCCATTTATCCTTAATATTTTTATGTAGCTGCCTTAAACAAAAAAGCAAACTGCAGTGTGACAAAAAAATACCTATATTTACACCAAGCATGTAAGAGTTTGAAACCTATTTAAACTCCTTTTGTTAACCATATGTAGTAAAATGTTTGGGTCGTTTTATTTATTTATTTATTTATTAACCAAGTAAAGTAGCCGAGAAAATTAGTTTGGAGTAGCCAGATCCCAGAACTATTTTATAAACAAATCCTGGATTAAGATCTATTTGTGTACTCTGCAGAACATCATCCAGGAAGATTTGTTATGTGCATAAGACACATTTTATGAGCTTTTCAAAATCAGTAAGGTGATGTTTTGGGATTTCAAGCATCTAAAAAATCATGATAATCACAGGCTGAGGGTCAATAATTAGACATACTTCTTTTGCTGCTTTAGAAAAGATTTTATTACTTATGTCACTGCAACTTGAAATAAAATTCATAAATTAATGGATGATACTTTTTGATGCCTTGTTCCAGTTCTCACAGTGCTGGACTTTTGAAAATTCATCTGATTTTTTTCTTTTTTTTCAATAGCACAACCGTGGCTAGTACCATGTCTCAAATCAGAGTAAATCTGATGCATTATTAATAAAAAATCACTGGGAATCTTTTAAAAGAAACAGAGGTACAACATTCATTTTAATCTTGCAAAATGCAGGATTCCCTCTCTTTTGGCCTCTGCCAAAGCTTCTCCCCACTATATTATGAATGATGCCCCATCCTAGGTAATGCCAAAGTCAGGCACAGTCTTCATGCTGTTTTATCTTTACAACAAGCTCAGTTCCACTTCTGAAATATCCTTGTCCACATACAGCTCATCAGTATATCATCAGTCAAGGACACAACCTTACTTTCATGTCATTTAAAAAGCAAAAATAGGTTTTCCTCTTTCAGTTACAGATGCCAGAAGGCATTGCTCATGTAAATTTAGTCTTCAGAAGACCATCAGCATTTGAGTGGTTTGGCCTGTGCCCCTAGTGCTAAGCAGGTAGATAACCAGGGCGAGGGAAAGTCTCACTTGGGCTTTAGCCTCCACACTGCATGAGTCAAGCAGCTCAAGCTGAAAATGCTCCTAATTGTGCTTTGCAATAGAAAGGGGGATAACTACATTTAGGAGCCTGACCAAGGGGCTTCCTAAAGATTTTGTGGCTTTAGGGGGTGGTGAGAAATCCCCAGCACCTTAGGTGCCTGCTGTATGAGCTACTGGTGATCTTGGAAGTCCTGGGAGCACTTGGCACTCGGCAGTACCTGCCCTGGCAGACTCCTGCTAGGAGTTCTGCCTCCCTGAGAGCTGCTCTCCTGAGCCAGCTACGGGGGCGGGAGTGGCAAAGGAGGAGGATGATCAGGTTAAAAAGATTGAAAGATTATGCAGAAGATATTGAATTTATGTTATGTGGAAGCTCCAGATAGTCTTGTTTTGGGTTTGTTTGTTGATTGGCTATCTAACGTGTTTGTTGAACAAAATAGGGCATATTTTGTCACAGATTAATGGAATTTACTGGAAAATGAAAGTTCTGTCTTCTAAAAACTCAATGTTTTCTCACTCTTCTGCATTAGAAGGAAAACAAAACTTCCAAAAAGCTACAGTTCTCTGTGAAAATAACTCAGCTGTACTCCACATGGGGGCCTGGGAGGAGCTGCTAAGGGTGTGACAGTGCCACTGCCACCTGCTCCTTCGGCTATGTGACAGAGCCTTTCCTGCAGGAGAGGGATCCAGGGGGCACAGGGTCACCTCTTGCAAGACTGGGTAGGGATTTTTCCCTACTGACATGGTTGCTTACTGGTTAGCTCTAGGCATGCTGTTCTGGAAGATTTTGTCCCTTTTGGCAGGCAGTCTGCTGACTGCATAGGATGCCATGCATAGAAACCCAGCAGTCTGCAGTAGCACTGTGGGGTGATCTTGGGTTTCTCTCAGCCCTACCTCCTTGAGGCTTCAGCCTTTTCTTGGATCTGCACCTGAGTACCTGGCTTGATCAAAGCTCACACAGTAGGTTTAATGATAAAGTTAGAAATAGATTGACATGCTCTGAGTTCAAGCGCATAGTGGTATCGTGTTGATCTTCTCTAGCTCTTACTTCTACTTCTAACACTTGATAGCCTGCAAAATTGCAACAGACCTGATGCACTCTTTGTGCATATTGTAAGGTAAGAAGGAAGCTTAGTATATGAGGAAAATCCCATTGGGCATACTGAAGAAGTTTTCATTTTCTTGAGATTAAAAAGTTGTCCAAACAGTAAATCAAACCTCAGCTAACACTAGTTTTGGCTAAATATTCACAAACACATTAAAGTTATAACAACAGCAAAACTAATAATGCCTAACTATTTTTGTGTTACTTTACCGATTCCTTCAGTGATTATATTTCAAAATTAATTAAAGAATGAAAAATAACAGCAGCATGATCATTTTTGTCTTATGTTTGTGTGTGGGTACTTGGCAAATTAGGTTAAAAATCACCTAGCTGAGAACTGAGTTCAGACTTTCTAACCTTCAGCACTGCAGAACTACTAGACCTTGACTGCTACCACAAATCTGAAATTACCACCTTGCAGGTATGCACATTTGGTTAACACTTTAAATTAAGTGTCTCAAATAGGGATTTAATTTAGTTTTAAGAGGAGAGTTATTGTGTGCTAATTAAACACCAAATCATTCCTAAAAAGGTATTTACTGAGGTTTAACAACTATGTAATAGAAATAGAACATCTATGTAGTTGCTCACCTTACATAAACAGGCTTTTAATAATCAATGGAAATTCAATTAACATTAAAAAATCCTATGGAAGCTCAGTAATTATATATATAAATCAGCTTTTAAGGCCCTCCATTTGAAGTGCTAGTAGCAGTTTAATATTTTGTTATATATATTCAGATTGTACAATATTACCGTTTTTCTTCTCTCTTCCTTTCCTTCCCAGTTACATAACTTCTCATTCCCTCACATCTGCACAGTTCTCCTTTTTCCTCTTATGTCTTGACAGATCAGTGAACAATATTCTTCTAAAACTACTCTGTTTCTTTTTTTGATGACTTTGTTACTGTTTAATTTATAAACATTTAAATGACTATGTAACCCGAATCTAACATTTTTTTTCTGTTTACAAAGCAGGTTAGATAATGGCTGCAATATTATCCCTAGCTCCAAAGGGCAAGTTCTAATTCCATGCATCCATCAGTATCTCAAAAACTGAACAATAAGACCACTATCTGTGCATATATTTAACAATATATATCAYATTTTGGCAATCAGAATCCATCAGTACATTGCAGATCAAGGTACTAGAAGCATCAACTGTGGTCCCCAAGAAAGGAAATTTTCATGTTCTATTCCGAGATTAAATACGTGTATGCATTCAAAGATTGAAAAGTGTAAAAATCTGGATTTTCATTTTAAAACAGAAAACAAAAATGGGAGTCTAGAGCAGAAGTCTGTTCCTTCACGTTAGAAATGCATGTGACAGTGCTTGAGCATTTCTGAATTATTAGGTGGAGTTTAACATGAATGTGAGGTAGAATTAAGATTATTAGTGAAATCAAATAGACATCACCACACTTTTAAAGAGCTTACGTTCCTTATATACTTAATAAATTATAGGAACATATTAATTCACTAAACTGGGTTGGAGGATGGAGGCTTTGTTCTATGGGGAATTCCTGACACCTGGAACTTTGGTTTCATTCTGAATTTAATCAAAATTCTGCAAATTTGAAATCTGGGTTTTTTTTTTTTTATGCTACTCCTACAAATTGGAGGTGTTAGGGCTGTCCTAGTAGGTCAGTCACGCAACTTCAAAGAGGTAAATAGGGACTGAAGTGTTAGAGAAGCCCGACTGTCAGCTAGAGACCCCTCTGCAAAATGTACCTGAGAGTTGACTTGGGGATTGGGGAAGGAAAAGCATGTCATGGCTCTGTACCTTGCTCTGTTGTTACTATCACTGGTAGGACATCCCTTGCCCTACTGCCAATCCTGCCACATCCCTTCATCTATCTGAATATCTTTTCAGACCATATTTATTGTTCCTGATTTCCACCATCCCCTTTGCTTCCTCCTGCCTCATCCCCAGCACAACATAGGCTGCACTTCCTTCATATCACATGTGGTCTGTGCCTGCATCCTGTAGGGTGATGAAGAGTGCCCACCTGCCCTGTGGCCATCACCCTTTTGTCCAGGATCTCCTGGGGAGGYCAATGTGGGCAATGTAGTGATTCCTGTATGCTGAGGGACTATTGGCTCTAGAGCTTTGTCCCACTCAGCTGCTGCCATGCAGAGAACCCCTCCAAAGGCATTTAGCATCCCCCCGACTCAGGGTCAGTGCGAGCAGTATCATTTGAGTTGTCCTCTCTAGTGTCAAGTATCTAACTGTAGCATGGAGTGAGGTTTCTCTCTTTTGCTGATGCTTGCAGAGAGGAGTGATCATCTCCAGTTAGGTACCTAACCAGCTCTTTCTCAGAAAGAAGAGGAAGTTCCTATTGTGCAATATTTTTGTGAAAAGAGTAGTAGGAGATCCAGACTCAGAATCTATTTTTGACATGGGGGTCTTGAACCCCCATAAGCAGTGTCCTAAGTTTATCTCTCACCACAAACTACAATAAGGGAATAGAGAGGCTACCAGTCCCTCCCATCACCATCATTCTATGTTGATTGAGGCCTTTGTGATGTTTTTTTTAACAGTTTTGAAGAGGAAAATAAAAATATATTTTGAACACTTTTCAGTAATGCATCCACCACTGGGTGCCACTTTCGTGACTTGTGTAGAGAATAGGTTTCATCATCATAGAAGACTATAAGAAAGAATAACGTTCTGCTCTGTTACAGCTGGCTTTTAAGCGCTGTCTGATATTTAAATAAAAAATAATTGTTGAAATGTGAGCGTCAAAAGAGTGAGTGGGAAGACTAATTAATTGCTGCTAGCAGACAGACTTTTATGTTGCATGCTGGATGGAAATCTGTGTTGAATGAGTGAACAACTTTAGTGAAATGCAATGTCTCTGTAAACTCTTCATGCAGTTCAAGAATGGAGCCCTTACAATGGCAGGGCATTTTCAAAGAGTTGTAGTCTATTTTAAAATACTGAGTGATTTTTCAGTGGGGTTGCTCTTTACTGATAGATTTGCAAACATAAGAATTAAAAAAAAAATGAACATTGAAAAAACTGGAAAAGTAAAACAAAATATAATTTCAGTTGGAATAGTGAGAATTGAAATGTGAGTTCTTTTCTTGACAATGAAGCAGCTACTTTGATGTAGATTAAGATTTCATGAAGCATTTCTCTGTAGAAATGAAGTCATGCAACCTCCTGAGCGCTTTAACAAAAAAATCAATACACAACAAACAGGCAGTATATAATTTAGTGGGGCCCCACACAACATACACAAACCCAAAAAAATAAGGAAATGAGCCAGCGTTTAACTGTATGGAACTGCCAATCCTCCAGCTGAGAAGAACTCAGCCAATGACTGTGCCCCAATAGTCGGGTCAGCCCTAAAATGCTGAAATCAGTTTCTTTCAGAACTTTGTATGAAAGGGAAAAAATTACTGCCTCTGTGTTGGCATTAAGGCTAGAAGACAGAATGAAACTAGAGCAAAAAAAATCAGTTTGGAAAACGTAACTCCCTTCTCTCTGGTAACATTGATTTCTAGAACTGCCTCTGAGTTATATGATTTTTAAAGCTCTAAAACATCTTCTTTACTTCTGGTTTGTGTCTGGAGATGGAATTTGAAGAGTCAAATCCCACAAGAAAGGCTCTATTTGAAGCACTTCCAAACCAATCTGGAAAAAAACATAACTTCAGAGAGTTCAGGATAGCTTTTCATGAACATCAAAACATTTTTGTTCTGTTTGCTGACAATTTACTGCAAGTGATTTGAGGTTAAGTCTTCAACAGTAGTATCTTAGGGAAATACCAGCATTAGACTGTGTGCAATATCTTGGGCATCGTGCATGAGGAAACAAGAATCAGCCCACAGAGGTACATTTCCATCTCAAGCAATCTGCAACCTCAGTCTGTGGTCAATTAAAACCAATATGTATCTGTTGAATTCGTTATTTGTAAGATTCATCTTATGTAAGTATTTCTGGTTTATATTAAAATAGTTTGGTCCTAAGCTTAGTTGGGGGTTGATACAAAATGCTAAAAATCAAATAATTACAAAAGGAAGCACAGAAAATGTATCTAGACTTAGGAAAAACATCCTTTTGGTCGCTCATCAGAGTTTTTCGAATGGAGTGTGCATGACATTTTTTTCCTATGGACATGACAGTTGAATACTGCTGGATTTGCAAAGGATGTCTACATTAGCCGTATATGAACACCTTAATGATCTTTAAAACAAAATCATTCTGGAACCAACCTGTATAAATATAGTTTTGTACAAGAATTTACTGCAACTGAAGCAGCTGTCAAGTCCTTTAAAACCTTTGTTTTAAGTTGTATAAACACTCCTTTCCTGCTACTATTCTGTTCTGCTAATACTTGTCTTCTAAACACAAGGCTTTGTTGTTCTCTGTGCTGCCAATTTCCTGTTCCTCCTCTTCTCTGTGTCATGTGGAACACATGTCTTTGGGTTAGCCCTTAAACTCTTGACTTCATACTTATTTCAAACGAAGGGACATGAGTCTGCTCATGCTTCTAAGTCACCTTAGGATAGAGCGGACCTGAGGGCACATGAATTGCCTTTAAAAGGAAGTTTGATTTTCATTTATAGACTTTTTTTTTTCAGAGCCCTGAAAATTTAGCATAGTTGTTGAAAGTCTACTGGAGTGTATCACCTCTTTCTTCCTTTTCCTTTTTTTGGATCACTGAATGTATATTTGTTGATAAATTTAGATTCTGTCTTATTCATATGGATGGATGTTTTTGTGTGTATATATAAAATCAGGCAAAAGATCAGGTTTTAAACGGATGTAAATTGCTGTAACTCCCTTTCAGTACAGATTCACCAAACAATGCAGAGTCGCAGCATCTAAACATATGTCCCACTGTTTTCAGTGACTGTTTCTACGGTTGTATTACAAAGTCCCACTTACAGGACAGCTGAAGAAATTCATGAAAGCAAGAGATAGTTACTGAAATAATTGTATAAGGGCCATATCTTTGCTCCACTAAAATCAATAAAACATTTTTAATTAGCATGCTTAAACCTAAACTTTTAAAATTTCTACATGAAGAATAATTATGTCAAATGTGGAAAAGACAAGTTTTTATATTTAAGTAGCTCAATATAACATATGCAGAGATAGGAAATAGAATATTTTAATCCCTTCCTCTTTTAAATCTATTGGACATAATTTTATAATCAAATCCTCAAATGCTCTCACCATATCATCTCCTGAAGTGCATTTGTTTCCTCCCATTGACAGTTTTTGGAACATTACTACAAATCCAGAGTTTTGGGGAAATGAGTAGAAGCATTGCTGTCTTTTTATTTTTTTCACTTTCTCAATGAATGTGCCACTCATGTCAATAAAAACAAGGTAAGAGCTGCCCTTACTGACTAACCAAGAAACAACTTCTTGATCTTATTTTAAGTGCCTGCAGTTGCTCTCTAGAACCCTTATTTAAGCACCTAATTATTTCTCTTTCAAAAGGACGAGTCACCTGTGTCCCTGAGACCTCAGCAACATTTGGCTTCTGCCAAGCCCTATCTTTGGTTTTACCACTGGCAAGAGAAATCTGTCTGTTGTGTACGTCTTCACCATATGTGCATGATAATTAGAAAAGGACCTTAAATACAATTTTTGGCCACACATTTAAATGTATCACTATTCTTCTGGCAAAAGCCAAATTAAATAATAATGTCCATAACTTTAAGGCTTATATATCCAAGCTTCCAACTCTGCATTGAGATACCTTAACAAAAATAACCTGACAGAAGTGTTATTTCAAAAACAGTGGGAGCTACAGTTCTACATATATTTTGAAATCAAGACAGTATTACTTAGGTGCCTGAATGTGGATTTGGAACTCTACCTTTAGGCATCTGAAATCTGTGGCCACATCTATTTTAAAACATCCGCTAACACCCGGAGGAGTAATTCATGCTTATTTGAGGTCTGAATTTAAATTTCTCAACTTTGGGTTTCCCCTTTTCTTCCCCATCTCCCACAACTGTTTTTAATGTCTGAATCCACCTACCTCAGCCCCTTTTTAAATGAATTAACAAATAATAGGCAAATTAATGTTAATATCCGCTTTTATCTAAACTCTGTTTCTGGGACTAAATATTGTTTCCTCTGACTTTTAAAAGAAGAATTGAGGCTAGGTAAAAATAATGACAAAAAAGATGGATGCCTTTTTTTTTTTTTTTTTTTTTTTAAGGAAATAGCTGGAAAGGGTTATTCACTTCATCTTTTGTTCAACTTTTGTAATTGAAACTTTCCCTTGGTTGGCTGGGTATTCAGGTTCAATCCAATCTTATATTTCAAAATGAGTTAAACACTTATTTCCACTCTTTTGGACAGCAGCCAAGAGGGGTGAGAGTGGGAAGAAAGACCGATGTGTGTGTTAGGTTTTGTATGTATGTGTACATGGAGGTTGTAGTCCACTTCCAACCTATTTAAGGCTTTCCACAATAAAGACAGAAATACATGTTTGTTTTTTTTTCTCCTGAAAGTGCATGAAAGAAAAAGAATAAATCCAGCAGCATTAGACTCTGCATTTTAAAGTTTAGAGCATTCATTGTGGTTTGGGAGACTTCACTTCCAGTCATTGCTCCTGGTACATTTTTTGCATACTTTTTTGTGCACTCTTTTCAGTAAAATATGCCAGAACACACTGAAGTACATGTTGAAAAAGAAGATGAGCTCGGCTGCTTAGCTGAGAGAAAAGGTTCTAGGATTTGGCTCACAAATTAGTTAAGATATCTCCCTGAAGCCTTGAGTGAGATGAAGTGCTATCATTAAAATATTCTTGCCAGTAAGAGATTTTATTCCAGAATTTTAGTTAATAAAACTCACTTTAAGAATCTGCAGTTGCTACATTACTTTGTAACCAAAACCCCCATTTACCTGGTGAAAAAGACTCCCTTTTGTGTGTGAATCATGAGGCTGTCCACCCAAGTGAACAATATTTCCTTCAAGAACATCCAGAATGTATCAGTTTATAGAATAGCACAGGAATTACTACTTTTCTTTTGATGGCCTGCATTTCTCCAAAATATCTGTGATCTCAACATTATTAAGAATCATTGACAGTTTTTCAGCACTCCCCCTTCCCTCAGAAAATATTCTGCAGAGTTATTTCATCATATTCTAGTATCAACAATAAAGTAGTGATCTGACAGCTAATTTTGCTGATAAAGTTATTATATCTTTAATTATTATGACATGTTCAAACAAGATGTCATTAAAATGAATATTTAAATACACTCTTCCTTTCACATGAGTACTGCCAAATACAATTGTGTTGAATTGCATGGTTTCAGTCTTGGCAAAATTACACAAATGTAATCCAATGTATAGCTTTTTATATCATGTGTTCATTTTTTAAAATGACAGTTAAATAATTAAATTGGAATGTTAACAGCAGAGATTCTTTCTTCTGAGAAAATTACATTGCCATTAATCTCACTTCTTGCTGATGCTTTACCTACAGTGCTATCAGAGTTCTAAAATCCAAAGCTGAGTATGGAGTTTTAATTTTAACTTTGCAAATCTTAGAGCAATAAAAATTCAGGATGGTACTCCAAACTTCATCATAATTATGTCACGTAACATTGGGATTTTAAAATGCAATTTATTTAATGGCTCAGTGAATTCTGTACCAGTGTGGAATAGAGTCGTGTATGCTGAAGAATGCCCAGTACAAACTTTTGCACAGTTTTGTCTGATCTTAAAATGCTTGCAGCTCTGAGGACCTAGAAAGCTTTGTTTTATTTTGTTTTTAATTTCAGTTCACTGTAAAGGAAAATATTCTCCATCTGCCCAAATTTATACAGTGATGATAAAATTTACCTAAGTAATGAATTAGTAAGGAGATGAAAATCTAAGACAATCCTTTTAATTTTAATTTCTGTTCATAAAAAGAGTTTAGCCTAACTAAGGCATGTGATATATTCTGAGAAACAAGCTGTATAGCAGTAAAAATGCTCTGTATAAATATTTACTTGTACAAGATGCTTTTCACTGAGACTGTGCTTTATAGGCCATGCAGGAATTAGTTCAACCAACACCGAAATGTCATCACCTCTAGAGTAAAATGTGGCAGTTGTTTAACAATGTCCATAAATGATACAAAACTGTATACAGTGAATTACAGTTATTTAAATACTTTATTCAGTTGCAACTGTAGAGAATATTTAAGTTGGCATAATGTATTTACTCAGTTTGGACTTTGTCCAGGACGCTGCAGTTAACAGTTTTAGCTCTTATGAAATGTTCCAGGGGATATCTAATTAGCCCACTTGGTCAGCATCTTAGATTTATGTGTCGTGCACAGATAATACCTCCAGCAGCATCTTAGTACGGCATTGATTCAGTACGGAGCCAGAATGAAGAATACCACCTACTGAGTGACCAACACCACTTCCTACAACAGCTGGGTTTTCCTTGGAGGTCTTCCATCCCAATTACACAGCAGGCCCAATCTTGCTTAGTTTATGAGATCTGACAAGATCAAAGCCCAAGGTGGTATAGCTACAGACTTATACTGTCTTGTGTATTTGGCTTGCTAGCAAATTTATGTCAAATACATGTATCAAATGATTTCTAGTCAGATGCATCGTTGTTGTGTGTGTGTGAATGTATGAAAGAAAGAGAAAAAAATAATTATTCCAAAACAAACAAACATACATATTTGCAACAGTCACAAAAATTGCTTTTGTCTTCACCCTAAAAGCCTGTTCAGCTCTATTCTCTCCTTCTGTCAGCAGTAAGAGAAATAAGAGAGACCCTCTCTATTAAATGTTAGTAAAATTATTTTAATACACATGTGAAGTTTCTTTTGACCAGTATGCTTTTCTACTCACTTTAAAATAACTGTTCAAAGCATCAGGACAGTCAGAAATACAAACCAGCTAGGCAGCTTTAATGTATGTCCTTTTATACATTTATTTCCTACTGGAATTAATGCAGATTGTATTAGTCTTCTAATACACTGCCAAATGAACAGAAGGAAACATTACTCATTTTCCCTCATAATATCCATCAGAGGATTGTGCTATAAGCAAAGTCCACCCATGCTCTTCCAGGGTGTTTTAGTTTAAAGGGACGGGTGTGGTTGAGGACGTTGTAACAAGTGCACTCACTATTTACTGCGTGCACAGACTGTGAACGTGCCCAAGCCCCACTGGCTAGTGGTAGTCACTGGTACACTGACCAGTCCTCCACACTAGTGCATAGTATTAGTCACTAGTAAGACAACGTGTGAAGCCTGGTGTAAGAGCATCCAAAAATGTTACATCCTCTGGGAGTTGTAGTCAGGAGCAGAACGAGAGTTGTGCAATACCCAAATTTTACATGTCACTATACCTAAGGGAGAGGTATACCCTAATGTCAGCCAGATAGCTGAAATCACCCTTCTTACAAGGCAAGCTCTGAGGTAAGAGGAAAGGAAGGGTTTATTTACTACAGTGCAAGTCCTAAAGACGTAGTTACTAGACTTCTCTCAGATTTAAGCCCTTGGCTCCACGTCCTCTCTTGACCTCCAAGGAATCCAGCGATCCATTATTTATCAGAACGGTATTTGCAGCGCTAGCGAATTATTCACCACCCCCTGACACCAGCCCAATGTTTTTGCTAATGGCCTTGGTGGAGCCATCTACTGTCCAAATGGTAAAGAGAACAAACTAACAATCCCACCCATAACTAAGTAATTGTGTACCAATTATTAACCCACTTTGATAAAATAATCCCCTGTGCCCAGGGAGGTAGACTTTCAGTGTGCAGCTTCAGCATGTCAAACTCTTCTTCTAACAAGAATATTTTGGTGCATGTACTCTCTGCAAATGTATCTGTGAGAGGAATGCATGCAGCTCATGGAGCCTGGACATGGAGCCTGGACATGGAGCCTGTCATTTCAGGAAGACAGTAGATTTTTGCTAAATAACTTCCCATGTGGCTACCACAACAGACTGAAACAAACTGCTGGATATAGCAACAATGATGATTTTAGGGGACTATTGTGTGAAAAGATTTTATTTCCATGGCCGGTATTTTCTTAATGATAATGAAATTAATATAAATCATGCTTAGAACCTCACACCGCAGCCACAGTCAACAACGCATATGGGGCCTATATTTACAGCACTGAGTTTTTATTTTCCAATCTCCTCTTCCATGTACTTGAGTCTTCTGTAAAAGTCAAAGTCAAAATTATTTCCGTCTGATATCTCCCAGGCTGTCCTCATCAAAGAAAGCAATCAGCTAACAAAATGACTTGGTAATACACTTATCATTTCACATTGGCTCCCTTCCTTATATATCAATATATGTTTTCACTTTCCCCTGTAGTATTTGCAGATGACAGCTTCAGTACCCTGATTTATATAATTTTTATCTCAGTAATTACCTGCCTACTCCCAAAGTCTGCTTATGCTTCTAAATTGTTTACAAGTGACTATAATGAACTAGTGATGAAGTTTCTCTGTTCATTGTTTATTCCTTGTGGCAATGAAGACTGACTGAGAAACACTGCTTTGGTATTTCTTTTCAACCTTGAACAGCATACTAATAGGTAGGTGGATTGACAGGTAGACTGATATTGGCAGGGGTAGGGGAAGGGAAAGATTGCTTGACAGAGCCTGTCTTTATGGCATATGCACAGTGATCTCTGAAGTAAGGTATGCATAAGTACCAATTCCTTTAGTTTAAGTCTCATTATCTCTTGACCTATGCTTCAGTACTTATAGTTGACAAAATATATATACAGTGCAGAATTTCAGTTTTCATTCCTAATGGGGAAAGTATCAGTCCACTTCCAAATCATCTGCTACTCTTACTAGCACCCCTCCTTGTGTTTCAGGGGCTTTTAAAAACATGTATCAGCTATTATAGCAGGTGGTTTGGTTTTATATCCAAAGCTCAGCTATGTTTAGAATGGTAGTTTTACTTGTATTGTATACTAATAAGTCACTGTCACTTTTTGTTGCCACTGTGTGCATTTGTTCATGTTACGGGATCTGTGGATAATATGTTTCAGAATAGCATTATATGCCTAGTTTAAAAAGCTGCTCTTCAAGTGGTACATTTTTTTAGCTTTTAAGTGAAGACGTTTCTTCACAAAACTCAAGTATCAGAATATTCCCAATTGTTCTTCAGCTCAGATTTCTGCTTCTTTCTCATTCTGTCTGCATATTCACTTTAAAAAAGCATCTCTTTTTTCTGCTTCAGAAGGCTGAGATGTGAGAGTAAGAGGTGATTGAGAATCTGAATGCTCAACAGCGTAGGCCATAAAGTATCTTTGTTGGCACTTGTGAACTGAACTGGGACAGCACAGCTGGATCTGAACATTAATTCCTCAATAATTGATGATTAATCTATTAAAGTTTAATGGAGAGTTGATAAGTAATGGTCTGGCTGCCATGTCATTTGATTGTAAATATAGCAAGTTGCCTGGAAATATGTTTTTTCTTTTGTCCATCAGAACCAAATATAGAGAAAGGAGAAAGAAGGAAAAAGAAAGCTAGTCGGAGGGAAAAAAATATGTCTGTGAGAAAAGTTTGGGTCAAGGAACCTCTCTGTGTCATGGCAGGCACAAAGCACTGGTCACAGTCTTAAGGAATCGTTCACACAGGTAGACTTCTCATGTGAACATGGCATACATGCACCTGCTTCATTGCAATTCTGTGAGGCACAAATCAGTCCTAGTGCATACCAGCACTCCACAGGCTTCTGGAGAATATCAGGATGAGCATGACAAACCCTTTTTATGAGTACATTTTCAAAGCAGTAGATGGGGTTTTAGACAGAAAAGAAACCCAATCCCAAACCACTAACAAAACCAAACTACTTGCAATAGAGTAAGTTTGGTTCTGTATTTATTTGAGAAGTTGCTGGAGGTGGAGGATTGCACACATCATTGGGAAGTGGCAGTGTCTCAGCAAGCTATCCAAGAGCTGCACTTGATGATCAAAGCACAATTTCAGGGAAACCTAGAAAACACATAGCATGAGCACCACTTGTTACACAAATAGCTAATCCTGTCTTTGCAGTTACCACAGTGGCCTTACATGTGCAGGCATTATGCTATGTTGTGGCCTTGAGTCTCCTTCCAGCCAGCAGAACTAGGCTTGCACATGGCTGAAATTCACCAGTGTGGACGAGATCTTTATCTTCCATCATTTTTGATTTTGTCCTCTACCAATCACATGCCATTAGGAAATGGGAATTAGGAATGTGTATGTGTTTCCATGGCAAAATACCAACAAATATATTTGTTTCATTTCAGTATTTGTCTCATTGGTTGTTATAAGATGATTTACAATGTGTTGATCTTTCTATGGCAGTTTGGGTAGATAAGAGAATTTAAAACCAAATTGTTTCAACTCGCTCATCTGATGTTGCTCTGTATTATGCTGTAAGGTGCCAAGTAGGACAGGATGCCTGGTGTCCAAAACAGCTGGGGAAACCTACACTATGCTTATGAGATCACCAGCCCTTAGTGTACGTAACTGAATGACTCATATTTGAGGTGGTGCATTATTTAAATATTTCTGTTCAGAACAGGTAATTTCGAGTTGTATACTTTTTAACTATGAAGTAAGCGTTTGTCATCCATCTTCTTCACTATTCACTTTCATTCATCACTGTGAGGGAAAATGTCTTCTAGTCAAAGCACAATACTGGTGTGAAGCTATATTCTGGATCCTGATGGAAAGTTGCTTGAACTGTACTTCTTTTGTAAAATAATGACATCCCTGATGCATTACAAAGTTTAATTTGTTAATGCCTGCAAAAATCTTAAGCTATAGAGATCATGGAGAGTTAAAACAGCATTCCTAACAGTGATAGAATGACCTAGAGTTGTTGCGCTGGTAGAGCTGCTCACCTTGTTACTTCCCAATATATTTAAAAACACACAACGATAAGTTTTAGACCAAACAAATGAATAAGAAAACAATTGCATTCTCCTTCATTTCAAAACTAAGAATGGTTCAGCTGAGTTCTCAGACACTTGGATATAACAGTCAATATAGACCACATAATCTTTGGTTTACTGAAGCAATTTTATAATCTGTATGACAATTATACATAGAATTAATGTGTGATACTGCCACAAATATTTAAAATTAACATTTCAGCATGAAAGTTATTATCAATGGTGCTTTATTTCAGTTGTTCTAAATGCTGGCAGGACAATGCAGAAGTCTGAATGACAAGCAAAATCAGCTGAAATATGACAGATTAGGTTATGATGAAAGCATGAGCCTAAGTAAACATCATAAGAACAGAAAAAAGGAGTGTGATTTAGAAGATTATATTTTAATAAAAACAAATATTTTAAAGATACTTATAATTCAGAAAGGAAGAAAGAATTATTAATGTATATTTCTATCGAAATATGTAGGAGAAGGATATTTAAAGTAAATTTATTTTAAAGTCTGTATGACATACTTGCAATTTCTATATGGAAAGAGACATATGCTCATCTCAGTGTTGCTGTTGTGACTGATAGAAATAAGCCAAGGTCTGTTTTACGAGTGTCTGAAGAGGTAGAGAATTTCTTTTTCTGTTAATCATATACCTCAGAGTATCTTAATGTAGAAAGAACAAAAGATGTTTGACTGTTGTACTTGTAAAAGTATAAGAACTATAAATGGAATTACTAATACATGTTTAGGCAATGATTCAAAGAAATACTAGTTCAGTTAAACAAAAACAGAGCTCTAGACTAAAACCTCATCCTGGTAATGTAGACAAATGTATGTACATTTACCCCGGCTTTAGATATATCAAAGCATTTACCTTGTAAAAAAACCCCACAAAAACAGCTCTGTGGTAGTAAGCTGGTGAAAGCATTCCAGGCTTTCTCTAATAATGCACAGTTGGATGTAGCCATACCATTGATTAAAGGCTGGACATTTTGTGATCCCCTCCTCCAGCACATGTTAGGAAGCATAACACATGTGGTACCAGGCACATAGTTACCTGTTTCAATCAGCCTTTGTCACTCAAGCAGCGCCAGCAATGGTTCAGCATCCTCTTTGGGCTCATCAGTAACATTCGGTCTTAGGGGGACCAATGGTCTATCTAGGAGACTGAGTCCTAGCCATACTTATGCTTACCTGGGAATTTCATGCAGTCATACAAAGTCTGTATTCAGGCCTTCCCTTCAAGTGTCTTTATTTCTCCTGTTGGCTCAAGTAGTAATAAAGGCTTTATTCATGAATTGGAGAGCTGGAGGAGTTTGTTTTCAGCTTGCAGAAATATTACATCATGATGGTTGCTGTGTGAGTGGAACAATAACACATGCACAAAACTTACTGAATTATAGAAGACAGGGAGGAAGCAACGGACTGATTCATGGAAGGAAAGCTCACTAATTCATGAATACATTTGTTTTTTGGGTTTTTACCTCAAATCTATTAGGTGAATGCAAAAACAATAGATTACATTGGATAGGCAGAAGTTTAAATGATATGAGGCATCAAACGTCTTATTTCCACCTGAGCAATAATAATCTATTCTTTTAATGACTGTATTTTGATATCTAGTTTGTATGCAATGATTCCCATCTTCCACTTATGAACAAAACAGTAGCTACACATGTTGCATAACATTAATCATATTCTAAAAGTATATGAATTCTTCATAATTAGAAATGGCTTTGAAGGAAGTTGTTCCACAAGGACAAGGTACCCCTGCAACAGACTAGCTACATACATAGCAGCTTGACAAAGTCTGCAATAAAAATCGGTCAAAGGCCAATCAGACTCAGATGCCACTGCTGGAAAAGTAAAATCTATAAATTGGCATCTGGGTTCTTCATCTGCCAAGCTTGTCCCCTGAGTGGTTAAATTGTCTGGCTCCTGTGTGTGAACTGACAGGAAAACAAACCAGAGGGGCCTATGTTTGACATCACCAGTAGTAATGTCAGATGCATCTTGAATAGAGTATGAAGACTTCTCAACTCTCACTGATCACCTGTGAGACTGAAAAAATTTTTGGACTCAACATATGTCTGATTTTTGATGTCCCATAGTCTAAAATTGTTCTTGTAATGAAACCGTACAGTCTTTATACAGATTTCACTAACATTTCTTTTTTTTTAAGAGTTGCTGTTGTTGTATTTTGTGTGCCAAAGGCAATGGAAAGGTACATTGTTCTTTATAAAACTCTGTTTCTGCAAAACTGTAATTTGAATGMCTGAAATCTCCACATTAGAATTTCAGCAGGTTCATCAAACTTTCAGCCTTCTGAAGTACTGAAGGTAGATAAAATTTCTGAGACCTACTGTCACAGAATGTTTAGATGAAACAAGAAAAAGACATATCTAATTTCTTTGGAATGGGAATTGAATTTCTTGTAGCATCATATATGAGTAGTGACATGCTCCCATAACTTTGGTCAAAAGTTCCCCATGCCATGGTACAGCCATGGAGCTGGACTTTCCTGTGGGAAACATCTGTATTAGAAGCAGTTTTGCAAAAGCAGGACATTAATTTTTCATAGAGGTAATTTTAATAGCTTTTGTCATACAATTTAAAACTTTGAGGCAGAAAAATTTACGTTTCAATCCCTAACGTCACAGAGGGAAGGAAAAAGCTTTCTTCTAACATAGTTAAAGCAGTAGTGTAAGCAGTTACAGTCTGCAGGTCTTACAGCTGGCCAGGGTTTGTTTATGTCTTCTCTACCATTAGAAGACTTTTTCAGAACCTCACTTATCTGGCTGCAAAGTACCATCTGATAATTTCAGCTCACACTTTTTTCATAGCAGTTATTACCTTTGGTCATTTTTTCCCTGTCAGTCTTTCCCTGCCTAAATTTCTACTATTTGGTAGTAGTCCTCTGAGCTACTTCTTTGTCTGTTCAACCCTTCCTTTGCTAGGACAATGGCCCCAGCTCTCTTGGTTTCCTGCTACAATATAGGGTTTGATTCTCCTCATCATTGTGCATGATGTGTTCTGGCTTGAATTCAGCTCTCATGAATGTGCATGGCGTGAATAGATAGCACCATTTCAGATGAGTTCTCCATAGTGCCGTGTACAAAGGCATTAATGTCCACCTGTCCCAGAATGCATCTACTTTTTTCCTTTATTTTTCCCTCACCGTACTTTGGTAGATCAGGGTCATGTTGTGATGGGTAAACAAGCACTAGTCTTCTTCTTCCTCACTTGCTTAGAGCTTGATAGTTCCTTTGTCTGTAGCACATATTCTTATTAGGCCCTAAGGGTGAGGTTCATGTCCTGTGAGCATTTGAATTCTATCCTTTTTCCATTACTCTTCAATCTTCTGGGTTTGCCAGGCAGGGGAACCAATCAACGCAAGTCCTAGACTAACAGAGAGATCATCCTCTGTGTAGACAATGTTTTGTGAATTTGTATCATCAGTTGTTTCAGTAACAAACCAATATTTTTACCAAAATCATTTATAGAACACCCAAGCAGCTCAACCAGAAGGCTAGCCTTTGGTCTGTCACCATTCAATCCAATAATTTCCCTGTCAGCAAAATCTACTGCTGGCTGCCTTACAGCTCTTACCCTATTTTACTGTCTCTCAACTTCTCTAGATACTTAATAGTTTCTGATATAACAGCAAATTACATATTTAACTAAGTTCTTATTTAAATCCTATTATGAAGACCTGGGATAAAGGGAAGTGGTTTAAAGTTATTTTGTTGACTGACTGCAAAGGCATGAGACAAATTCTTTTTATTTCCAAGAAGAAAGTGAGTACATTAACAAAGATATGTTATTTAATTTGCTTGTCACATTTTACGCTTTTCTCTGACTAGACACTTAAGGTCTGTATTCTGGTGTCTGCATCAAGCACTGTTTTATTGCATTCATCTTTGTTGCAATTATTTTGTGAGGCTGCATGCAATAAGGGTCCTCTTCAGCATCCTGTGATTTTCAATAGAGGGGGGCAGTATGAGTGCCTGTTGTGCGTCAAGAGCCCTTCACAAGATTTAAGAAGGAGGTAACTTAAGATTGGGAGTTACACGCTTTCCCTCGCTTCAAGGAAAAAGTAGTGACATTTAGATACCTGAAAATAAGTAAATGAGGCAAGTAAAGTAAATTTAAGTAAATTTAAATTTAATTTAATCAAAATTCTTCTTTTCCCTTTGGGGAAAAAAAAACCTGGTTAAAGCAAGTAGTATAATTGTTTGCATTTGGAAGGAAATTTTCAGTGCCATTTATGACAGGTTTTGCAGTACAGGCTTTTGTAGGAAGTACAGCGCCGACTAGAATATGCTCTCAATCTTTTCAGTTCAAATTTGCTTTTTAAAATTTAAAAAAAGTAGCAGATAGGGAAGGAAGAAAGATGTGTAAAATATATCTGAGAATTATCTTTGATGTGATTTTAGTATGTCAACACATTATATTCACTTCAGGCTGGATATTCAGTATCATTCATGTAACCACTCTGTAGAGAACTGTGCAAGTTCTCCCAACACAATACATTAAACCAGCCTTAAAATGTGATTCTTTAAAGCGGGCTGTTAGGAAGGAGGAGTGATACAGATGGAGTTATGTTATGGCAGGATGTGTTTCAGCATGTCCAATAGTAAGGGGATATGTAAACTGTTATCATTAGCTGTGAACTCTCTGAGGCAAGGACCTATTCTCAATGCTTTATGAAGGCCCAAGTACATTTATGGAACCATATAAATGCATCAGGATAAAATCAGGTTGGTTGTTGGTTTTTTTTCCTTTCACTTTTCGTCTTGGATTGATTAGCTTAAATTATTTTCTTGCTAAAGCATTTGAATTACTTTCCTCACTTATCAGAAAAAAAGGGTAAATTAACATATTGAAAGTGCAGAGGGGTTTGCCTGCAGGGTTGCAGAGACAACTCTTTCTCCCTTTAAGATTTATTTCTCCTTCTGCTTACCTTATTTAAGAGTTCCAGTATTAGCATTTATATACTAAGGTATTAAAATCAAGGGCTTTACTAATCTACCCTGTGAAATACCTAATTTGTTTAGCTTCAGTGCACAGAAGCACAGGAGAGCTAATGCAGGGCTCTCATATAAGTCTTACATCTTGTGACAACACAAAGCACCTCTCAGATGTTAATACACTGTGGGGCTTTAAACCTCATGCATTTTGCAAATATGACCTGAAAACAAAATAATTCTTCTTATAGATTTAAACGCTGCATTTCTTCGAAATTTTTAAGTTAAAAATGGCTAGAATTTTATTTCAAATATTAATGAAAAACACTTGCCCAAAAGTTCTTAGACATCACTTTTTTTCTGTAACATATTTAAACTATTTTCCAATGTTAATGATCACTTTTTAATTTATTTTATTAAAAAGTTAAGATGTCAGAATTTTCATACTTTACACAGACAAAGCTTCCTCCCTATTTCAGGTTAAATACTTTTGTTCTGAAGTCTTGGTTTTTGTCAAGCTATTTTTGTCATATATTGTGAAAGTAGGGCCATAATGAATAGATAAAGAGTCTAAATGAGCAAATTAATAGCTGCCTCAGATACCTTGTTTTGAGTGTCTAGTCAAAAAGGATAGGGGTTAAAAATATTAAAGGCTCTTTTAATCCAAACTATTAAAAATACAAAGGTAAAAAAAATCATGAGGTTTAATTTTCAGATGGTTTAGAATGTGATTTAGGTAAAGACCAAAAAGCATTTATTTAATGCACTAGCTTATTTCATGTAAGTAATGATCAGGCCATGAAATATTTCTCTGGACTTATTCCAGGAAACTTCTCAGCTATATATAAAAAATGTGTAGCAGTTGCACCACCCATTTTCCCTACAGTTTCTATCTCCAAAGAAGGTAGAAAAATGTATTGTCTTAGATCTGAAAGTTGCCAAGCAGACCTTCCTTTGGGAATCATCTTCATTACTGTCATTCTTAGAAGCTCAAGTCATGGGCCAATACTCCCTGGTGCTAGTCACTGTACAAACAAATTATGTATAGCTGTGTTTTTTCTATAATGCCAGCCAAGACCAAATTAATGAAAATAAACAACTGTAGCTGTATCTGCTGCAGACTAAAAGCTGGAGTACTAACATCATTAGTCTTCTGCAGGAAATACTGCATGAAATAAGTAAAATGATACAATGAATTGAGTAGCGTAGAAGTTGTAGTTTCTAGACGACAGAGCAAAGTGGCGATTTCTACTCCTTAACCTTGGTATATGCTACCTTGAATTTTATTGTTTCTGTTAATGCTGCTCTTTCAGGTTTTTTTTGAGCAACTGTGAGTTTCAGGGTAGGTTGATAGATGAATGTAGGCTAATTTTCTATGACTGTCCTGGCAGCGTTAAGGAGGAACCACTTAAGCATCTGAAGCCACTATCCTGCCCTGCTCCCTGGTGGAGGGAGTAGAGAAGGTGTCCCCAGAAAGTGAGCTTTAGCTAGTCAGATCATGCATAGTGGTTTATGGCTCATACATTTTGTGAGGAAGCAGAAGATGACATCTGATGTCATCTCTAAAATACAGTTTAAGTTTATTTGAAAGAACGCTATACAGCACAATTTAAGAAAGGCTCTGTGTTCTCCCTGAGTTTATAATGATGAAAAGAAATCAGAACAATGATTATAATGATGAAAAGAAATCAGAACAAAAGCATAAAAAGATTGAATTATAACAGGTAATTCAACTAAAATGCTTACTATGCTAATCTGGTCTGCCGCTCCTACTCAGTCTGAATGATAGTTTATTTAATAAGCAGTCTTATTGAAGTGGGTTGGTTAGCCATTGAGTAAGTGCTATTCTGTAGGAGGAAGAGTTGCAGAATCTGGCAGGTGATGAGTACAATGTAGTGTTTAATCCTTACAACTTGCTAACAACTGAGCCTTCAGCTACATTCAAAGATGCTCAAATATATTTTGGAAGGAATATGTATTTTCTACCAACTTGATAGTCATTTTCCCCTTCCTGCTAAAAGAGTTAACTTACGTAGCCTGCAGAAGCTATTTACTCAGAAATTTGCACATAATGATTACTTCGTTTCCTTTCTGCTTTTTCCATTTGACAGACATGAGAAGCTACCAAACCAAAGGCAGATTTAACACACTCTGAAAGATTTGTAAGTATGAAATACATGAAGTTGTCATTCCTTAACAGGTAAGTTAATAGGTAATTAATAGGTAAGTACATAATAGGTAAGTACACAAGCAGTACTTTCAGGTATAGATACACATTTAGAAACAAAGTCCGTGCCCAAGTCCGTTCCTTCAGATAAATTCTTCAGGGCACAAAGATGTCTAATAGGTTCTTAYAGATAGATAAGAGCAAACACATTCATTGTGAACTAAGTGCTTACCCTTTTATCTAATGTTATCTCTGAGATGCTTGTGCTCTTTCACTTGTTTGTCTTCTCACCACTGATGTATTTGTTTAGTGTAAAAGCACACCTCCCATGATGATCATTGAGAAAACAAAGACATGATGATGAATTCTGTGCACAGACTCCAATCACATCCCCTGAAAACTACGTCAGAATCAACAATGTCATGTTCCATACCAGTGGACAGAAAACAGCTTTCCAAGTCATTAGTAAGCTAAATACCATTATGTTTCCTCTAGGAAATAGCTGTACCAGCATGCCAAAGAAAAAGGCAGTTTTGATGGCTGAGGAATATTTTGAAAATTTGCATCAAAAAATAGATTTTATTTTCAAATGAACACCAAGAGCCTTTAATTCAGAGGACAAGAGTTTTGAATGATAGAAGCTACTATTAGGTAAATTTATGAAAAAACTGTGAAAAGTTATAACAATAATATGTACCCTTCAATGCATTCTGCTCAGTGAATATGTAAGTGCCTGTGAATCATTTATGCCTACATGCAGGAAACTGATAAATTTTGAACAAATTTAATTGAAATCACCCCTGGAGTGAGTCTGAAGGAAGGATTAAATTTAATGGTCTCACAGAATGTCATACTGTAGCACTAGACTGCTAGCTCTGAAGTCTATATTTTTTCCCAGTAAAAGCTCAATCAGCACATGAATATGAGTTTAATCACATCTCAGAAATGAAAATCACTTTACTTTGCCCTGTAATAAGACTTAAGGAAGATGTTCAGGCAGACAAATCGCAAAGTTCAGTTTCACTGTCAACGTGTGATACGAAGATATAGGATTTTTGCCCATATGATTTTAAGTGGGTTGCTGTTTTGTATCTCAAGTAATATGACACGGCATTATTTAAAAAAWGTGAATGGAGATGAACAATATAGGCCATTTTTGGCATTTCATTGAACCTGCATTACTGTCAGTGGAATGTTACAGTTGTATCTGGGTGCAGATAAATTTTCAAACATGTTATTCATCCTTAACGTTGTAGTCTTCAAGATCTAAAGGTGCATGGTTTCATTCTATATTCCCCGTTGTGTAGTCTTTTATTTGTGGCAACAGCTTGTGATGGCTTATAGCAGAGTATTGTAGCCTCATTTCTATTGGAACATGGCAGAATCCAACACTCTGAACATTTTACTGTTAAAGGGAAATATGTTCTTTTATTTTATTATTAAGTATTTCTAACTCTGTTGTGCTTCTAAACTGGTTCCTGTGTGATGGTGTTTTAAAGTAAATTTTTCACAGCTAACAACTAAGTGTATTCCTGTTTCTGGTGTCCAGTATGAAACCCTGCAATCTTGTTCACAAAGGCACTATGGAAGCATAGAGGAAGCTGATGTCTGTGGGAAGCATGCTTTGACCATTTAGATAGTCTATACTCTGAGCTCTGTATTTTATGCAACAGCTAACTGCTCTGCTAAATTAGATTGTAGTTGTGGGGAGCACCCAAAAGTGCAATTTTTGCTCTATAATCTAACTATACCTCAACTTCTCTTGTGTGAAATCAAAATAGCAATCCCAGTTCTTTTACAAAAGTATTGTGAAGATAAATTAATTAATCTATGCCAAATTAAGATAAATTAATTTATGTGGTGAGGAATGCCATGGAAAATGCTCATGAGGAAAGTAATAATTCTATATTCAAGAAGGGCCTGAGTTAAAGCTGTGTGAAGAATTGATTTTTCACTTCATTGGCTGACCTGAAAAATTGTGGAAAAAATCAATTTTGGACCAACCTGAAATGATTTTCTCTCATTTTTCTCACGGGAACATGAAGATGGGAAGTAATATATATGTTTTGGCTCAAATAAAACATTTAATTTTTCTAGAAGTGAAATATTTAATTGTCATCTTAATTATTCATATCTTTTTAACAAATTGCAGGTAGGTATTGTTAAGGAAATCATCGCTTCAAGCTTAATTATTAGACAGTTTGTTTTGAAAATAGAGTAGCAAGTGTTGGGGTTGTTTGGTTGGTTGGTTTGCTTGTTTGTTTGTTTTAAAGTCCCCTCCCCCCCTTCACTGGTGAAATGCAATTGTGGGTGAAAAAAATATAGATAAACTGGACTCTGGATCATAACCGTGATGAATCAGGGTTGGTGACCATGCAGATAGCTCTACTGGTTTAAGCACAAAAATCACCTTTTTTGCAGACACAGCATCACCAGTACTTCAGCATCTTCTGCTTTAGCCTTCATCATTTTGAATATTCACGCTTCACCTTTTCACAGTCTATTTCAATGTCTAATTGTTGCTTAGGTATTGCATGTTCCCTTTCTGAACCACGTCTGGTCAGTGCATCTGTCACTTCAGTATAAATATTTCAATGGCCATTAGTGACAGGTGCCAATGTTGTGATAAGTTCCCAGTGCCATGATAGTAAAATGATTCTATATATTATAAAATAACACCAAAACCCTTAGTTGCTGCCATACAGCAATTGCACTATCCAACCAGCAAACCGTCTTGTGTACTACCCTGTGACCTTGCTGGTCAACCAGTAACTCTGTCAGGGAGAATCTGTTGTGCCACACGCTTCTAGATGATGCATGCACTTTCTGTATGTCCTCTGTATCACACCCACTTAGCAGTACAGACAAGCAAAAGAACTCAGGGGGACTTCAGTCTGGAAAAGTTCAACCCCAGGCTGATCTTACTCTCTCTCACTGGTAAAAGGCTCTAGTTTCAGTTAAATACTGTAAATATGATGAGAAGTATGACTTAATAAATGGGTGGGCAAAACAAAACACTGAATAGCTGCTATTAAATAAGCACTATTTAAACATTTTGCCAGCAACTATGTAAGATATACTATCAGAATACATACCAGGAAGATGAAATGACGCAGCACAGGCAACAGGGTGCAAGAACTCAGAAAATGCACCTGTTTCAAAAAATACCTCTATGTCCTACTGTGGCTTTTTCTGTGGCTGGTTATTAGAACTTTTTTGGTTCTTGTTAGCTTCTTTTCAAATTATGTGCCAGCATCACAGACTTTCAGCTTCTCTGCTTTTTGGTATAGGAGAATTTTTTTCTAGTATTTGGAAAAATAGTGGCCTCAGTATGAAGTTCTCCACTGGAGGAAAGGGGACATATTTTAAGGACTTCTATAATAACCTTATTCCACTGGTACTAGTGTTTATAGACATCATACATAAAATACATAAACATAAGCTGTGTGTGTATATGTATTCATTTTTGTCAGTACTGTCACCATTCATAGCAGTATTTTGCAACAAACAAATTAGTAGCTCGTTTGGATTTTCTCCTTCAGCCTTAGTTGTAAAGGGGATGCCAGATTTAAATAATTACTTCAATTCATGTATTTTTTCTTGAGAACTACCTCTTACTTGATATTATTCTCTACCTCATTGGTCAACTAGAGCCCTGGTATTTACAGATGTGGATTGGGTTTAATTCATCAACTGGAGATGAAGAACTGTGAAAAAGACTAAGTTAAGCACCTCCACTCTTGGCATTCTTGATACACAAGAATCCTCGCAACAAGAAATCACATTCACTTTGAGTAGCAGAATTTATATGGTGTACTTTGATCTTTAAGTTTACCTGTTATTCCCGTAGCCAGGGCTGCACAATGTCCACTCTCTGCCTCCACCATCCCTCTCCCTCCCCCAATGCCAGAGACAGACTCCTAGTTAGTACCTGTGCGTTGTATAATCATCTGTGTGGTCTTCTGTCATGGTTTAACGCCAGACAGCAACTAAGCCCCACACAGCCGCTCACTCACTCTCCCCCACGGTGGGATGGGGGAGAGAATCGAAAGGGTAAAAGTGAGAAAACTCGTGGGTTGAGATAAAGACAGTTTAATAGGGAAAGCAAAAGCCGCGCACGCAAGCAAAGCAGAACAAGGAATTCATTGACTGCTTCCCATCGGCAGGCAGGTKTTCAGCCATCTCCAGGAAAGCAGGGCTCCATCATGCATAATGGTTACTTGGGAAGACAAAACGCCATCACTCCGAACGTCCCCCACTTCCTTCTTCTTCCCCCCAGCCTTATATGTTGAGCATGACGTCATATGGTATGGAATACCCCATTGGCCACCTGGGCTAGCTGTCCCGGCTATGCTCTCTCCCAGCCTCTTGTGTGCCTGGCAGAGCCTGGGAAGCTGAAAAGTCCTTGAGTAGTAGATTGCCTAGCAACAACTAAAAACATTAGTATGTTATCAACATTCTTCTTATACTAAATCCAAAACATAGCACTATACCAACTACTAGAAAGAAAATTAATTCTATCCCAGCCAAAACCAGGACATCTTCACATCTCGAAGAGCCACAGTTGAACTGCAAGTCCTAGCTGTTAATTCCTCTGCAAGTGCTTGTCCAGAGAGCTCACTTGAGGTGAAATTAATTTCACAATCCTAAATATTTACATTTTAAACTGAATGTAGGCTCTATGCTATAGTCTGAATCAGATTCATGCTATTTGCTACAGTTTTAGGATATGCACGAGAACAGATGATCCTGTGTAATGATATGGAAGAATTAATGGGAAAAATATGTTTCCACTGATCTGGAATCCAGTAGTATAGAGAAGAATTCCAGAGATTACGCTTGTATCAGTATTGACTTAACTTTACTGTCCTTAAGACCTGTTGAACTGAGGAGGCAGAGAATCACCTGGACTGAGCTCTGACTTTCTTTAGGACAATAAGACTGCAGCATAAAAGTTAAGTCATCTGCATTGACATTCACTAAAATGGAGTTCAGGGAATTTCCTATATCCGTGTTGGTTTTTCGTTTGGGTTTTTTTTTTTTTTTTTTCTTTTTTCAGGAGATGAACTGGAGAAATCTCAGAATGAAGAGCTGGTGAAAGAATTTTTAGAGCAAACTGGTTATATGAATAATAAAACATTACTAGGATAAGCAGAATTAATCAAAGAGTTCAAAAGGAACTTGGATTTTAAACATAAAAGCTACTGATGTGAGCTATCTATTTCTTAGACTGAACTGACTATTACAAGAAAAGAAGGTGTTAAGGTTGACGCCAGTCCTTAAAAATAACTCCATTAGAGAATTCAGGGATCTTCTGATCATTCTGCAGAAGGATAAGTGTGGACATCTGATTTCCATACAGGCAAACTGGCAATCAACAAAAATGTCCCTAAACCACAGACTATGGGATGCTGGATGGGCGAACCAAGTCAATTATCTCTGTTGTCTGGTTTATCATTGTCAGAGACAGGGTATAGGGCAAAATGGGTAAAGGTCCATATCTCCATTGGGAGATCATTCCTCTGTATCTTTGGTATCAGAACTGATTTGTCTCTATAAAGCTTTAGACCAGCTAAGATGAAAAGGTAAATAATTTCCTAGACTGAACTACGACTTGTTCTGGGGATTCTCTCCAAATCAGTCAGCCATCCTAATAAAGATGAATAATTAGCAATGTTTGATGTCAAATGAATATATAGATGGGCTAAGGGAAAGTGTTCTCTGCTGATAGTGCACAACCTTTAAAAAATCCTGAGGAACATCCCATAGACCATGCGAATACAAAGGAGAAAACAAATGTCCTAAAACTTAGAACTGTGAATCTATCCAGCTGATGCACAGAAGGAATCATGATTACTAGGGATAACATGAAGAATTTGAAACAGATAAAAATATTTTAATGCTGAAACTGGTACAAAGCACCCCCAACTTTGCAGACCAATGCAATTATTTAATTTCAAAGTCTGAAAATAAATTTTCAGTATAATCAGATTTACCACTAGCTCCACTCTCAAGCCACTAAAAAACACAAGCCAGACATGCTCTTTTCAAAACTAGCTAGTTGGGATTTTATGGCTTGCTGAATTGATTCAGAAAACCATACTGTTTAAAGTTCCTTTATTCCTGAAGTCAATTAACTTTTATGCAATGCTTTTCTACAAAGCCAATCCAGTATTTCATGTGAGCTCCTACAGAGAACACTAATTGTCTATGAGCTAGCATTTACACAAATAATTATAATAAAAAAATTAGGTGGTGGTTTACTGAAGGTTATAATGGGATAAGTTGAAAGAACCTCAGAATTATCTTTAATTGGGTTTAGGAATAACCATTTTAGCAGGCTGACTTCTCTTTATTTGACTCACTGGCTTAAGAGTCGGAAAAACTGACTTGTACTGGCAGGCTGACCTTGACTGTCAATATAAATAGTTTTGGCCTTTTCTTTTGATTACATTAGACTTTCTTTCCTTTGCTAACACTTTCAGATGACAAATGATAATCAAACTGAGGAACAGACTTAACACTTACCCTGGCACGTGGTTTATTTCTAAACTGTTCGGAAAACAAATTCTATTTCTTAGATCTTTCAATATCGACATTCTATCAATTCCTATATTTTTAAAGCATACAGTCATAAGCTCTTATTCATACTTAGTGTATATTAGTCTGACTTGTTATCACTTTAGCTTCTCTTCCATTAGAATTTTTAAGGGTTTGGTTCTGGTGGCCTTCATATACTTAACACTAAGTTTTAATTAACATCATACCTTATGAAACCATAATTCTAGTAATTTCCATGCAAGACAACAATAATACATAAATTACATCTTGGAGCATGGTAGCATTTTATGTGCATATTTTGAAGAGAAACAGCTGTAGGACTTTTAACTTAGTATTGTAACAAATAATTTTTACAATTTAATTTTTTTTCCAACTTCCTAGSAAAAATCCTGGGAGAAACTGACAAGTAAAAAATACTTGCATGGTCTTGTATCCTTCCATCTAACAGACATTTAGAACTTTTGAAAAAAAAAAATTGAATAACTCCATTCATCAAGAACTATTAAACTTTTTTGTTTGGGCCTCACAGTCTGTTTTCTTTGATAGGCTAATTTCAGCATGAAAAGGACCTTGAGACCTCATCAAATAAATAAGCAAATAAAGAGAACTGTAGTTTTCTTGATGTTTTTCAAGTCTAATCATACGTAAGGGAAGCTTAAGCTTTTTTACTGAAAAAGGCATCTGCCATGAAGCGTGAGGGCTGAAGGATCTCTTAAAACAGGAAAGGAAGTGTCTCAGGTCTACGGAGGAGAGATTTCTTTCAGGGACAAGGTCGTGGGATCAGTGTTGCTCTTCTAAATCCGTACTCTCTCCAGCAGCATTCCTCCTTAATTTCTCTTCATCCTGTAACACTTTAAGAGACTGAGGGTCTCGGCTACTTTCAACATCTAGAGGACCACTGAAAAGTTATTTCGAAAACTGACAGTACAACAAGTGGTACACTGGCATTCAAACCTAAATTAAGTTAAACAATTTTGTTCACAAGTCTGTTTGCATATATTTTATATAACTACAAATAACATTTTTTAATTCTTCTACTGGTGTCTAAACATCGTTTCTCTTGCATTATGCTCTTTTACATTTCCTTCTCTGATTCCAACCTTAATCACAGTTTAAAGCAAAAAGCTGTTGTTTTTCTTCCTTCTTATGGGATCTTTCAAAGTTTGTTTATCCCCTTCTCCCTCTCCTTGGCATCATACTGGTATGTGTGCATACTTGCCACATAATATGGTTGTCCTCTTGCTCAGTCCTCCCTGCTCAACCAAATCAAATCTAAGCCCCGCTTTAATCCCACTGTCTCCCTCCTTGGCTCTACAGCAATGTCAACTCCCAGTACCTGCAGTGTAGTTGAAAGGAAATACATCAAGTCGACATCTTTTACAGGAAAAGGCTTACTCTAGATTATACACTTGCTAAAAATGAAAGCCGTCAGTCTCTAGAAACTAAATTACTCCAAAATCACAGTAGCAATTTTCCCCCCACCCATGCCCTTGCACAATTACCAACCATATCCAACATGAAAGGGTGGGTGGGGTTAGAACAGATTATTGCAAAATTCCCATGAAAAATAATTCATATGAAACTACCCAGTCTTGAAGCAGCAGATGAAAAGTATTCACTCCGGATAGGTCCTTCAGGTTTTTTGCTTGTTTTTTTGTTTGTTTTGTTTTTTTTTTTCTTCTCCTTAAATTGCCCTTTGTGGTCATGGCTTGGGGCTTGTGTTAAAAAACTGAAAACTTAGCTTTTGCAGCTTCATTTTTACATTACAGTAGCAGATATTGTTATAAACACAGTTGCCCTCTAACTGAGGGGTTAGTGAGCCCAGTAGAAAAAGTGCAGCTAGTACAGAAACACAATAAATTCCAAATGCATTACTTCTTCCCTCCTCCTTTCCAAATACAAAACATTCAACTGCATCGGATTCTTTGATTTTTGATAACAGGGCTCGGTTTCTAAATGTAATGTGCCCCAGGTTACTTTGTAAGTTTTCTTGGCCTGTGATCAGGAGCACACCTGACAGATGCAGACTACCTCTCCTGTCACCTTCATGTAATCCTTCATGTTTTGTATCAAAGAATTCCTCCAGCAGTTGAAAGCAAATTTATCCTCAAAGGTATTTATGACAAATACAATAATTCCTTTTAATGCAGACTGTTTAATCCACCAACCTATTAAGTACAGTATACCTCCAGCAAACAACCATTACTTCTCATTACCATATTGCACTTAAAAATACAATTAATCCTTTAATAGGAATCTAAAATACATAGTTTCCTCTATGCAGCACCTCTGCCGATAGTAATCTGCAGAAAGTGGTATCCAAAAGTTAATTAAGAGCAAAGTGTTCTTACATACTAGGTTTCCTGTTCAGACACACAATGGCTTGATGTTATTGGTGCTTTCCCTGATTAAAAGGATTTACAATACATAGTTTTGGGAAAGAAGCTCTATAATTGCTGCTAATTGCCTTCATTTTTTGACGGTTGGATATATTTCACATGGATCTTGTTTAACTGTGTTAGATATTTTCCAAGCATATATATTAAACTTTTCCTTTTATTAATTCAGAAACTAGCTACAAGTTTCTCTTCTTCCTTACTGATTACTCCCCAAACTATTTTGGTAACATGTTTTTCCATAGCGAATGATAATTATACTTAAATAGAGAATAAAAATAACTTTTGGATTAAATTTGCAGGCTTATGGCTCAGAAAATATGTTCTCTATTCTCACTTGCACAACTGATTTGCTGTGTCATTGAGCAAGCCAGGGAAGATCACAGCTGCTTTTCTCCCTGTCTTTCAGTGGAGAGTGTTTGCTTTTTAAAATAAATCTTTTTCTGTCTGCCTAATTAGGGCTAATCAAGAATATTGCAAATAATACAAATATTGAAACAATGATATGACTTATCTGATTACAAATTCTAAGTAGGATATTTTATTTTGTTGAAGTAACCTCAGTCAACATATTCTGGCTTCTTAAAGTAGACAACACCATTTAGTCCCAGCTCAGTTTCCATTTACAGCTGAGCTACCTCACGCTGTTTTCACCTGTGGTTTTGACTGGACTAGAGCAAATATAACGGTTGATACTGAAGAAATTGCTTGTGGGGTGTCCTAAAAGATAAGTTTAGGTACTGGAAGACCTACTTTTTAACCACCACTCTCCCTGATTTGAAGCAGGAACCTAAACCGAGGTTTTTCTCATACAAGTAGACTATACTACTCAGCAAATAAGTGGCTATTGAGATTAAGTTCTCTTCTGCTGAAGCTGTTTTACCATGAACATAATGAACACATGGAGTAAGGATTTGGTGGGTTTGTATATGTCCACCTCTGGGAACAAAGTCACCAGCAATCTGAGTCTCAAAAGCTTCAGTTGCACAGGGGAGCTACACCAATAAGGATCTCTGTGGTGTCTTGAATTTAGTAGTTGGATTTCAAAATCCCATAGCCTGAAGCAGTTTTGCCAATTACGATAGATGACTCTAGGACTATATTACCAAGCAATGCACCACAATAAGAATGGACCTGTGGTATGAAAAAATTAGTGCCCAGCGTCCATGTTATATAGATGTTTTTGGGAGGGGAGGGTTACTTCAGACTGGTTCTAGTCTGTCTCCTGGACTGGACGACTATTGGCAGCTGGAGTATATTAGGTGCGTTCTTGGAGTGAATATTCCAAATCAGTTTCATTTGAAATAAGCCTGCTCTGTGCAGTAAGGGGTGGCAGTAGGGACATTGACTAAAGCATATTTTTGACCCTAGCTAGAAAAAGAGAAAATGTGCTTAATTTCAGTGTATGCTTTTTCTTTCATTGTTATTGTTTTCGTAGCAAAATTCTACAATGCCTTCAGGGTACACGCTCTCTGCTATCTGTAATACAAAAAGGAATAGCAAAACATGCACAACGTTATCCATTAATGTTGTTCATAGTAATCTTGAGAACGCAAGGTAGATGACACCATAGAAAGGTTATTTCTGCTATGATTCATAACATCACAGTACTCATTTGGCTTTATTTTTGTTACTTTTGATCCTGAAAAGCCAGCAACATTCAAATGCATTACTTTCTTTAGTAATATGTTATTTATTATGAAAATGGTCTCTTAGTAGCAAACATCCTAAACTCTGAAAGTTTTTAATGGTGAGAGCCATTGAAACATGCATGGTTGGTTGATTTGGCTTTTATGTTTTAAAAAGCTGCCCTGAAAACCTTCAATATTTGGCAGGATCTTCCACCGTTTACCAGTTTTCAAGACACGTTTATTAAAACATGTTTTCACCTGTTTTGTCAATCCTTTCCATTTTTTAACGTGCATACTACATCTTTGCAGAGACATAGCTTGTACAATTAATTTCAATTCAATTTCTAAAATGATCAGGAAGTAAAACTTGACAAAATGTGTCAAGTAACTGTGTCTATGTACAGATTTTAACACATGATTAGTAGCTGATGTCCACCAGTTTCACTGAATATGAAGGGATATATATCCAAAAGATTGAGTTGTAGTTTCTAGCTGAAGTGAATCTTATTTAAATAAGAATTGGCACAAACATGCTTTGTAGTCCTATACCTTTTTTTATCCTCAACATTAAAAACTCCTCATGTTTAACAAATTTGTTTCCACCTATGCAATGTAATAATCCTACTTCAYTTTTGATTTCATAGAAGGAACACACAGATACTAATTCGTATCTGATTTAAATGAACATGTTCATGCTAGTTGAGGTATTCAGTTAGATTTCAGTCTTTCCAGCTGAGTTATCTGAGTGAGAATACTTTTCCTAAAGATGTTGATGTGGGACATTTTCCCTTTAGCAACTTTACATACAAATTAGATACATGTGTGTCTGATGAAAAAATAATAAAAATATCAAGAATTAACCTTATAAATGATTTTGGAACTAGAAATCTCAGGCAATTATTGWTAAGTATGAATTTATACTATCCAGTAGAAACCACTGACAGGCAAAATATCTATACTCTTCATTAGTTTGCAGTGGAGCAAAAATATTAATGGAAGAAATGTACAATTTAATCAYTTCTTCATATTTATGACCTGTAAAATACCAGTATTTGTAAATGTCATTAAAATCCCTAATCCTGCAGCCTTTACTTGAACAAAGCTTGTATGTTATATATATTTTTATATTTTTGTATTGTATTTTCAATTTTATTTAACTTCTTAACTCAGCTAAGTCCTTGTGATTTGACTCATACATGAAATTTACCTTCAGTGTAAAAATAAAAGGTAGGGAATAAGATCAGACTCAGGGACTGTCATGCCCTGTGCTAGCATTAGCACTGTCTTAACTTTGTGAGAAATTATTTATAGATTTCTTAATGTGATGCCCCCTTTTAATTGCAGGGGTTGCATATTCAGTCCCCTGCTACAGTATTAAGTGAGATTTATACTCTCACCTTTATAATCAATAGTGCAGGATAGATAGGTGATTTTCTCTCTTTTTTCTCACAGAGGAGGAAATATATACAACGAAAAGGGAAAGAGCATAATTTCTTTATTTCTGGTTGTGAAGAAATAGGACTAAAAACTATTTGTAAGATTAAAAATGTTGCTTCGTAATCATATTTGGCCTAAGGTGCTCATAAAAAGTATCCCAAAATGAGTCACAGAAGCATCTAAACTTGCCATTTACCAGCAGATAATCAAATAGAGTTTGTTTTAAATATGGCTGTGTAACGTCTACTTATTTTTAAGATATTATATAGTGCTTTGAAACTGTCAGGTGAGTCTGGTGGTGAGGAGGAAGAGATATTATTTAGACATTATACATCTCAGTCAAATCTACATAACAAGTGTTTAGAATGATCCAGAACAAGAAGAAACAGTAAAAGCATTTCATAATAGGAAGCCTGCTCTATAGGACCCAAGTTCTATAGTGATATTGCAATACAGTAAGGCTAACAAATGCACAAAGACTTGCCTTTTGGAGTGGATTTATCTTGGTATGTGTCAGTTGTGAAGGTTCAGGAGCTAATTCATGAGCAGATGATGATATTGATGGAAAGTCACAAAATAAAAGAGAAAAATTCTTCCTCAGTCTTCATTTCTTTAGAAAGAACAACTTCACTCTTGTATCGTCCTACATATTTCGTAACACTCTGATCATTCCCCTTGCTTCTCTTTGGACTCCTTCCTCTTGATCCACAACTTCTTTAAGGTTTTGTGCATATTTTTTTAAGACTGTTATTTTTGCAACTCACTAAAGCTTTTTCACATTTTTTTGATACAAAATGAAACTGATGGCTCATTTTCAGGTTTTTAGTCTTAGATCCTTGGTGCTTAACTGCAACTTTGGCAGTCAACCCTTCTCTTGTGTTTCTTTAATTCATCTTGTTTGCTGCTGCAGACCCATATCCAGACTGAGCAGTCTGACGGCTAATGACTGACCTGAATGTTTCTGGGGACATGATTAAGTGGGAGCAGAATGGTCTCTGGATCTATGATGGTTAGCTGATGGAAAAGTGATGCATGGATAAGATTTTTATTGCCAAACCTGGGACTTAAGACACTACTTAAACTGGTCAACATAAATGAATAGAAGATAAGTGTTCCATGTAGTGGAAGAGATGGGTTGGAGATGAGTGGCTGATGGGAAATCGTGATTGTGCTTGTGGGTTATTTGGAACTTAGGAGATATGAGTCTTTAAAACCACTTTCCACCTTCCTCTGGATCTTGCTATCAAGACACACAGCTGCTCCAATTATATGCCTTCAACAAACATCTGAAGAACTGTGTGCTTGCTCTGAGGTATTGAAGACCACATAAATCTTTCAGGGTTTGGATTTCTGGTTGGGAAACAATCTACTTATCAAGATGAATACTAAATTCCAGTTATTTAATACAAACCCCAGTCTTTCAACTGAAAATTTCTAGGTAGGAGTTTGGGGTTTCCCTCTCTTTTTTTAGAAAACCAATGCATAGGTCTTTGACTAATGCTACTACATTGCAAGATGAGGAACAAGAAGGATCTACATGATGCACAACTAATTCATGTGTACGCTCACCAAGATAACTGGAGAAACCAGAGACAAGCAGGAGAGAATTGGGAAAAGATAAGATGAAATGGAAGAATAAATACTTTGCAGAAGGGCTATTGTTCATATCTCTTAGAAGTTGGTGAGAACTAGGAGGTGGAAGATGAGAATACCAGGGTACTGAATGGAGAAGAGAGTCAAAGACTGTAGGAGCAAGGGAACACTCTGTGAATATTCAGAGGCAGTCTTATTTGATAAGGAGTATAGTGTATGACACAGAAGAAGAAATGAGAAAATCTCTGGGTCATGGAACCTGTTCCAAAGCACGTTGTGACAAAGAGAAGGAAATGAACAGTGGGTGTTCAGGGCAAGATAGATTGGTCTCATTGGATAGATACTGAAGCGGGAAAGAGCAGCAGTACTTAGACAAAGGCAGTTTTCCTGTTTAAACAGAAATAGGTCTGGCAGAGACAATACTGCTGTTCATCCAGATATTCCCCATTATGGATTTGTTGAGTTTATTGTTCTAAGTATAGAGTTTTGCATTTGCCCTTATTGGTTTACATGTGGCTCTTCTTCTCCAACTTGACAAGACCATTTCAAATTCTAATCCTGTCCTCCAATGTCTTTGCATGTGTCCCAGTTTGGTGTCATCTGTAGATTTAATAGGCTTACTCTCTGTGCTATCATCCAATATTGTAATGAAAATATTGAATCATATTAAAGACAGGCTCCTGAAGAGCCCAATTTGATAAATCTCTCCAGTTTGACAGTGAGCCACTGATAATTATTCTCTGTGTGGTTTTCCAACCAGTTATGCTCACCAAACAGCAGTATCATCTAGTTTGTATTTCCATGGCTGACTTATGAAAATGTCATGCGCAACAATGTCAAAAGCCTTACTAAAGTCAGCATGTGTGACATATTTCCCCTCATCCACAAGTCCTGTTAACTTTTCATACAAAGAAATTAGATTGGTTTGACATGATTTGTTCTTAATGAATCTGTGTAGGCTGCTTCCCATCTTATTCTTATTTTTAAGGCATTTAGAAGTGTTTTATTATTTCTTCTTGCTGTTTTCCAGAAATCAGAGTTTTACATCACCTTTGTTTATTTAATTTTGACAAGTTTGCTGACAAAGTTTATGTTAATATGGCTGAGAATAAGGCTTACCTTTCTCTAGTGCTACTTAAAATAGAAATAAAACCTTTATACAGAACAGATTTCTCATGCATACACCTCTGTACTTTTAAATCCATCTATGCTGGTTTTGGCTGGGATAGAGTTAATTTTCTTCATCGTAGCTAGTATGGGGGCTATGTTTTGGATTTCTGCTGAACATAGTGCTGATAATACAGGGATGTTTTCACTATTGCTGAGCAGTGCTTACACAGAGCCAAGGCCTTTTCTGCTTCTCACACCACCCCCTCACCAGCGAGCAGGCTGGGGGTGCACAACAAGTTGGGAGGGGACACAGCCAGGACAGCTGACCACAGCTGACCAAAGGGATATCCCATACCATATGATATCATGCTCAGCATATAGAGCTGGGGGAGGAAGAAGGAAGGAGTGGACGTTCAGAGTGATGGGGTTTGTCTTCCCAAGTAACCGTTACGCGTGATGGAGCCCTGCTTTCCTGGGGATGGCTGAACACCTGCCTGCCCATGGGAAGCAGTGAATGAATTCCTTGTTTTGCTTTGCTTGCGTGTGCGGCTTTTGCTTTCCCTATTAAACTGTCTTTATCTCAACCCACGAGTTTTCTCACTTTTACTCTTCTGATTCTCTCCCCCATCCCACCGGGGGAAAGCGAGTGAGTGGCTGGGTGGGGTTTAGTTGCCAGCTGGGATTAAACCATGACATCATTCAATGCCCTCTCACTATTTTCATATTTCCCACCACCTAGTTTATTCTCTATTATGTCTTTCTGAAAGTTCAAGGTTATCAGAATGAAAGCATATTTCTCTGTCCACCTTGCAAAAGTTCTTGCATGCTTTTGATGATTTTCACACCCTTTACTTTCACAGATGGGACTAGTATCAGAACAAATAGCAAGCTATGTCCCTCCTTGCTTTTATAAATTGTTTTCTCTCTCTCTCTCTCTCTGTTTTTTTTTTTTTTTCCTCCAGAAAAGAGATGCTTTGTACAGGTTGGTGCATTTCAGTTCAAACATTTTTTTGTTTGTCTTAAGTGGGGACAAGTTGGTTTATAGGACAGAATCAATACTACCACTAGAGCAAAATGTGTATATTGCACAATCCTTTCCTTTCAGCTTGTGTGACATTAGAATTCATTATCTGTACTGGGTTTTCAACAGCTCACTTAAGTGGTCCCATTAAAGAGCAAAAGACTAGTAACCTCTCTCCCCTGAAACACTTCAAAGACATTAATTTACCAGTATTTGGTATTAGTTATCTAGAGAAAATAGATCGTGTACATAGCTATGAAAGTTGTATGACTATGTTTTAGCTTTGTTTTTCTCATGCTGCTAAAACATCTGATTCCTGGCAAGGGCAACTACAGTTTTGAAACAGGCTATTACAAAAGAGACACAGTCTATGTCCCATCATAAAACTCACCTTCTATTCTTGCTTGATTTATGTTACAAAGCAAAAGTTGGAATTCTGGAAAAATACAGTTGAAATTAACATTAATATTAATAAATATTAACATATTCCATTGTATACAGAATAGAAACAACTGCAGCATATGCTTAAAGTACTTAGAATCATAGAATAGAATCATAGAATCATTAAGGTTGGAAAAGACCTCTAAGATCATCGAGTCCAACCATCAACCCAGTACCCATGTGCACTAAACCATGTCCCGAAGCACCTCATCCACACGTTTTTTGAACACCTCCAGGGATGGTGACTCCACCATTTCCCTGGGCACTTAGTAGGTATTTTGTAAAAAAAGACTATTGAAGACAGAAGCAAGAAATTCATTTTCTTACTATTGGTGGAGGCCGCACAATTTAGAGTATAAATGTGGTGAACAATGACCAAGTTAAGTGAGAGAAATACATCACCTCCCAACATCTCAGCAGCTGTATCTAAGTTTCAGTAATGTTTTAATAACAATATTTCAACTTGCAGTTGGGATGGTTAAGTTGATGCGTTTGGACAGTCAGGCAGGGATGTGGCAGAAACTTAAGTGATCCCACCATAATTGGGTCACGATTAATCCTGTGACCACTTGCAAATAATCCTTTATACTGCAAGTAGTGCATACCACTGGGAAACATGGTAATGCAGCACAGCATAGGTTTATCTTTACCTTCTAAAGTGGATGGGATGACACAAGAAAATTTATTTCTTGTATGTAAAGCATAACATACAAAAAGCTTGCAGAATGTAAGATGTATTTTTCCCAAGAAATCAGTGCATACGAAATTCATGGTCCAATTCAGAGACAGATAAATTTATGTTGCTTATCGATAGGCACGCTGCCATTGTATACATCATAATAACATCATAATAGTATGAAAATTTAATTTTGTGTTGATAATTTTACTATTAATTCTTAAAAACTTGTTTTGTTTTTAGATCTGCTAGGCTGCATGAAATCCATTCATGTTTCTACGTGTTGATATTCTAATTACCAGAAGTTGCACATTAAGAGACTTACATTGTACAAAGACAATATATTACATTGTCATATTAGTGAAGTCTGAACTATTAACTGAGGTGCCAAAAGATATCTTTGCTCATGTTATTTCACATTCAGTTATGAATACTTTGAACAAGCAGCTACATGCTTTGTTCACTTCTCATTCCGTGTCTTCCCCCAAAATGTGAAAAATACCCACTGTCACAGATTTATTCCAAATCTCCCCGTATTCAGCCAACAAATAAATAAATAAATTTAAAAAAACCAACACCCCTCTCCCCCTGAAAACCAACAGACAACAACAAAGAAACAAACAAACACTTGCTTACAACCTTCAAGAAATAAAAAATCTCAACACTATGGTCAATGAACAATAAGAATAATTTTTAAAACTGCTGTTACAGGTATATTGCATTTACTTATATGACAGTATCCATTCACTGTTTCTTCCATTTTGGAAATTCTGATGATATTGCTGCTGCTTTCTGGGAATAAGAATGGCTGGAGAACATGGCCATCTCTATGTTAACGACAAATATTCATCACTAAACTCACATTAGATATAAAGTTTCTCATGAAGGTGTAAACATTTTTGATATATTTTGGTTCATGGTCATGTAGAACTCTATCTGGAATCTGCAGTCAGTGTGAGCTTTATCAGTAGTTTTCATGGATAAGAATATTATTAAAGCCCATAAATCTCAATCACAGCTTGAGATTTACTGGAACTCCTGACTCTTCTCAGTCATCAGCTATATCTACATTGGCTCCAAGAAAGGAGCCATTAAGAGATACATCTAAACAGAGAAACTGGTGAGACTTTGGAGACCATAACACTACTCATCTGTTTCCATTCAGTTCTAACTGTAGACAGAGAGTGACATTTCAACATAAAATAATTTCAGGTAGTTTTGCTACTGAATTGCTAGTTGTTTTGCACTCACCTGCACTCATTCTTTGCCCATTTCTAAAGACAAATCTCAGCTGCTATATTCATTACTTATGTAAATGCAGTCTTTATCGTGCATTGGCAAAGCATTTTTTTTTTTACAAAAAATGATATTAACTGTCAACAGCACAGGAATACATGAGTACCAGATACATGGGTAGCAGAAACAATAGTTCTCAAACCAGAATATCATGTCTGCGCAAACACGAAGAATGGCAATCCTCCCTAAGTAGAAACCATGGAATCCACCAGAGGTATGGCATTAAGCAACAGTTAAGAGGTTTCCTAAACTTTATTATTTTTCTGTGGATGCATGCTCCACAGCAACCTGTAGAACTCAGGAGAAAAATATCTATGATGGTACTGACAACTGGATTTCAATAAATTCCACTGTCAAACTGAGTCATCATCCCTTGTTCTGGGCCCAGAGACTGACAGAAACAGCTCAGTATAAGCATGGATGCATGTAATGCCCGGGCATTGATGCTGTTTATGAATATCACATAATAATGTAGAATTTTTGTTTATTTACTTGAAAGCAGACAAAACACTTGAAGAGCCTGAAAGGGAGAATACTTAGTTTTTTTAAGCATGTAAAATCAATGAGTATTTAGGAAAGTATTTGAACTGAAAAATCTTATGGCAAATTGCTTTCATAATGTACTACAGATTTTTCAATCCAAGGTTTGTGCCAGGACACATTAGACCTTACTATGGTGACAGAGCCAATGTCACATCAAAGTGCCTCAGCAGAGCCCAAATCTTCAAAGTAGAATGAGAAAGACTTCCTAGTTGCAATTATTATCTTCACGGGATCTTGTGAACACATGATTTCATTCCTCAAAACATATTCTTGATTTCATCATAAAACTCAATGTACCTGTAGAAATTCTCTATCCCAAATTCATGCAGAGTATTCTGTGACCTTTTTATGACTTTAGGAAAAGACATAGGCAGGTTATATAGATATATTTAAGACCATGTTGGAGATCTCTGAGGACCTTGTATTTCAGCTTAGGATGCTTCTAGGAACGAAGTGAAAGTATTTATCTGCAGAGATATTGGATTCATATAATGGCACATAAATCTTCATCTCCTTTTTATTTTAATTGTAATGGAAAATCTGAGTATCTTTAAAACAGTGAATGAAATGTATCAGAGTACTTGTGGGCATGTACTGAGGGGGAAATAAGAGCTGTTTTTTAAGGTCCTGCTTCAGAAGGCAATAATGATTCTTTGTGACTTAAAATTTTAATGCCTTCAAGCCAGTTGTCTGTTCCTCTATAAAGGAGCAGGATTATAACCTTTTTGCTCTAATATTTTGTGCTCATAAGTGTACTCATCTAGGAAGTGAAACGAGCATCACAAAATAGTTCAGACCAGTCACTTATGCAATTTATGACCAAGCAATTTCAGTAAAAGAAAACAGAAGATGTCTATGTTTATTCAGCTCATTATATGCATGCCTAGAATTGCTTGGTGTATTAATCATTACATTTCATACTTGCTATATATTGGTGAGGATATATTTTTTCAGAGGCATGTATTGTAAATAAATTAATTTGTTTAGCTCTGAATTAATATTTGCCAAAGGAAGAAAATGACCAAAACTTTAAAGCATATTTTATCTCTGCTAGAATTTTTTGTAGTATATTTGAGGTTTTCAAAACTTCCATGGCAGTACACATTTCTACAGACCCTTGTGGGCCAGCAGTCCCTCACCTTAGAAGAATTCTAAGGCTTTGGAGGCAACCAGTCAGGTGTAAAAGGAGAAGTATTATTATGTGAGAAACAATGGGAAGCTTAATTGGGATTTTTTAAATGGAAAGAGTTCTTAGGCTATGAAAATAAAAATTGTTGCTATCATTATTAGTATTATTACTGCTGTGAAATAATCAATGAGAAAATATAATGGTTTTGTGTAGACAGTAATAGGTATTTAAAACTTTGTGAATGTAGTCTCTGTTTTACTCCATTTTATGTTGACACACTGTTATTTTTGTGTTTCCCATAAAATTATTCTGGAAATAGGTATTGCAAAAAATGAGATAAACAATGCATAAAGGAAAAGGTAAAATATTGTTTTGAGATTCCTAAGAAGGCTGTTCAATATTAGAAATAGAAAGTATGTATTAGATGTAGGCTGATTTTTTTTTTTTAAATTCAGACTTTTCAGCTACCGTTTTTTAAGGTGGGAATGGACATGGAGGAATTTAGGATAAGGAGAAAATATTATTGAAAGTAGAAAATAAGTAAGCTTGAAAGGGTCATGGAAATCAGTGGCACACAAAGTACACCTAAGAAATACTGTGCACCCTCAGGCTTCATTTTCTGTGGCCTTGAGAGTCTCACCTAAGACCAGAATTTCATATATCTCAGCCCAGCTAAACCAGCTTTTTTGACCTGCTGTGTTTGAAAATGGGAGCTCAGATGAGATGCTGGTTGTTAATCACTGTCTTTGCCCTTGGAATATTAAATAAAAGGCAATGGAGGGAAGAGTAGGAGGGAGAGGGAGAGGAAGGAAGTACTGGAGAACATCTGTGCATTACAGTCTAATAAAAAAGGAAAATTTATTTAATAAATTTCTCACAATAAGTACTGAGAACAGAAATGAGATTGATTTACTCTAGTAACTGAGTCTTATTTTAGCTGAAAACAAACAACACAGAAAACTTAAAATATGTGTGTATGTCATATGAGAACAAATGAACAACAATCCTGGTTCCCAAATAGTTCAATGATCTATGTTTAAGGGTTGAGGTTACAAAGTCAAAAACCAGAATGTCCACATATACCAAATTAAGGTTCCTTCTTGAATCCTAGATTCAATTAGCTAGTTTTGCAAGAAAAAATGTGGTGACTAATAGTATTTTCATGTGCAAAAATTAAAAATATTTTTTTTTCATTCATTTTCAAAATAGATGTTTTTTGTAGTGCATATACATAAGTTATAACTTAAAAAAAAAAATCCCTGAAGGATCATTTACAAAAAAATGCCTTTATCCAAATTCTAAATTCAGAAATTAATAATGAAAGAAATCCCATCATGATATTTTACTAGAAAAGAAGAAAATATACAGAAAACCCAAGAACATACAGAAACCACTACATCCTAATATTTGCTAGCTATTTTGGTGCATTAAATAACCTCATTCTGTCTGGGCTGGCCAGGTGAACCTCTTCTCCCACAGAACTTGAGAAACACTGCAAAGAATAGCCAAGAGAGAATTGATGATGTAATATAATTTGACAAGAAATGAACAAAAATGAACAAAAAAACAACAAACATAATTTGTCACCTATAATTTTAGTCAGGAGTTTAGAAAAAATTTTACCAAGTCAATAACTTACGAATCTTTTATAGCTGACCTGTTTGTCTATTTGCTACTGTATTTCCAATGTTTCTGTAGCTGCTGTACCAAAGCTGTAAACAGCAATTTTAAATGCAGGTTTTATCCGTAATGTGTCATGCTTTCTTTACATTCTAGAATAACCCCCATAAAATGGTCTCTGCTCATCAGAAGGTGTATTCTGGGCACAGGCAGCTTCAGCAGCCTGAATAACTGTAGGTTTCACTCTTGTTTGATTTCTTTGAATATAGGATCAAATCCCAAGAGGACTCTAAATTTGTTATATTCCTTCACGTACAGTGTTGCTATATATAGTACTTTTGTTGTGGGTTTTCATCAACATTGCAGTCCACCGAAGAGGAAAGAATTTCAGTTGCAGCATGACAGACATTAAAATATTTGCACAAATGGTAACATTTAGGGAGTAAGAAAAATCAAAGTTAATGTCATATTACATACTGATGCACTGAGATCACAGAAGGCTACAAAGAAAACTCATCAAAAAAAATTAAGCAGGTCTTTTAATCTGCCTTTTGAAGTATCACCATCTACACAGTTCTCTGAACTGCATAACTCTAACTGCAAGTTTGTTCATCTCTGAAGGCAAACTGTAACAGTCAAACTTCTTTGGGAAGAAAAATGGAAAAGAAAAAGTAAAGGATATTCTTAATGTTTAGCTAGAAATAGAGAAGCACAAATCATTTTAGTACTAGTAATTCTATATTCTGGATGGGACACAATCGCTTAATCTACCTAAGTTCCTCATCTTCAAGTAGGAGCTCCTTGAGTATACATTAACAATTTAATTTGAATCAGCAAAATACTTTTGAGGAAAGTTTCCCAGTTCTCCCCAATTAACATGTGTTGATTCAGATCTCATAGTCGTCTCAGAGTATACAACCTGGTTTGCTTTCAGATGGAACAAAACAGGAAAATTTAACCTGTGAACACCTCAAATGCACTCCAGCTGCTGATGAGGGTTCAGTCCATGGCAACAAACCAGAGCTAGTCTGAAGTGAACCCCCCCAAAATGTGCATGATGTGGACACTGGCTCTTCATGAGCTCTACAGACCTGATCCTGTTGTGGTGTACTACTCCCAGATGTAGTAGACACAGTCTCTCTCTCTCTCTTCCACAAGCTCCAGCTGCAGTCCTAGGCAATGAAGTGACACTCATGTCCAACTCTTTCCACTTGTCTTCTCTGGCAGCCTTTTTTCATCTCCTCAGTTCCTCTGTTAAAAGCCAGCTTCTCCGTGGGATGTTCTCTCTGCTCAGTTTCTCGTCTCTTAGTAAAACTGGTTGACAGATGTTTGCCTCTCTTCTGATTTTTACTTTAAAAAACTACATAACCTTTGTATTAATATCAGTCATACAAACTGAAAACATAAATAACAAATTAATAATGGTGACTTTGAAAATAAGAAAAAGTCCTGCACTCACTCTAGTTTTAGTAGTTCCTCTTTATTCTTCTATATCCTTCCCTCTGGGAAAAGTGAAGTGGAAAAGAAACAAAACAAAAAGAAATAATATGGGCAGCAAAAGCACTTCCAGTCTTTATGTATGTGTAGATCACTTTTTACAATGAAAAGAAAAAGAAATATTAAAAAAGAGAGAGTGGTTAAAATACATTATTTCTTTTAAAGTTTACCTGAAAATAGGAAAGACATATTAATGTTTGGATAAAGACCTGAAAATAATAATAAAAAAATAGCCATTTCAAAATAATTAGCTTTTGGGTCTTTTAAATTTATTTATTTATTTATTTATAAGCTAAATATAAACTAAAATAATGTGTTCTCTTCACATGTTCAACAAATCCTTTATTCAGTGAACAAAATGAAATTGAAATAAATGTGAACTGGATTTTTTTTTTCCTCTTTTTGTCTGTCTTTTTCCTGCCTAGAAAAACAATACATGCTTTCAGGTAATCCAAATTAATTGGCTCTCTTTGGTGACTGGGTTCAGTAGATCAATTATCAGTGATTCACGTTCCCAGTGCATAATGCACAAGATATAACTGGATTCAAGTTATTAGTTAACCTTTTCTCAGATGGATTTTGGTATCTGTAAACTTTTCCATCAGAAAACAAAAGGAAATATTGTGCTATTCTGTGCTCCACCTGTTGAAAATGCTTAATAGTTTGAAAGATCAACAAGTTTGCACAAATCTAAATACAGAGCTTGTAAATGCTTCTGCAGACTGTGGTGAAAGTCAGAGCCTTTTGTTTGGCCTTGAATTGAAGCCAAACCCGCAAGCTCTTCATACACTTCAAATTCTGTTGTTATTCTAGAAAGGAGAAGGAAAAAAAAAAGCATTTGAGCTGTAAATGTGCAATCAATAGTTTTGTCTGTCACTGGGGAGAACTAGAGTGATATTTCTGCTACGTCCTTGAACTGGAATGCTATGTCATCAGGTGCATCTGTTAGTCTTCACTGGATAGTCATTTGGCTTAAGCTCAAATTGGCAAACTTCTGAATTGATTCAGGACACCTTTTAAGCATCATGGCACCCATGTCTGGTTTACAAAACCCCATATGTGAAGAAAAAGCATGGTTTTGCTACCTTCATGTTTTAAATGAATTTTATGTCTTACCTGTTTCTTTGCCTCTGTTTATGCTTGATCATTGGCCTTTTGAATGCCTTCTTTTTGATGATATTTGAAAACTGGAGAGAAACATACATTTCTAATGGACATATTCCTGTTCCCCGAGAAAGCTGAAATACTTAGCAGCTCTGTGATTTTTCTTCGTGTTTACTTTTCACAATATTTACCTCAAATATGTGATATCACCTTTTAAAAGAAAAGATTTTTCCATTTAGCCCTTGAAAAATGAGACATGACTGAGTTCTGCCATCCTTAATGTATAAATACAAAGTAGTATGGATAGGAGTAGATGAGTTCTGTTGACACCACAGGACTTGAGGATATCAAATGGAAACCAGGTGGATTTCCCTTTGAAAATGAGGGTACTTGAGAAAACCTGCAAATGAAACATCAGCAGTCAGAGAAAAAGAGCCAATGAGAAAATCATAGAAGAGATTAAAACCAGCAACAAATGAAAGTATGTTTCATGCATGAAAGTATGTTTCCTGCCTTTTGCAATGCTGTTGGTTCAGAGAGACGAATGAATGAACAAATATATCTTGGTCTTTGCCTGTTCATGGCTTGGATGGGTGTACTCTTTGCTGGGTAAAAAACTGGCTGGATGGCCGAGCCCAGAGAGTTGTGGTGAATGGAGTCAAATCCAGTTGGCGCCTGGTCACGAGCACTGTTCTCCAGGGCTCAGTTTTGGGGCCCGTCTTGTTTAACGTCTTTATCAATGATCTGGAYGAGGGSATYRAGTGCACSCWCAGTAMGTTCGCGGATGACACCAAGCTGGGCGGCAGCGTTGATCTGCCTGAGGGTAGGAAGGCTCTGCAGAGGGATCTGGACAGGCTGGATCGATGGGCCGAGGCCAACTGCATGAGATTCAACAAGGTCAAGTGCCGGGTCCTGCACTTGGGTCACAACAACCCCAGGCAACGCTGCAGGCTTGGGGAAGAGTGGCTGGAAAGCTGCCCGGAGGAAAAGGACCTGGGGGTGCTGGTCGACAGCCGGCTGAACATGAGCCGGCAGTGTGCCCAGGTGGCCAAGAAGGCCAACGGCATCCTGGCCTGTRTCAGRAATAGTGYGGCCAGCAGGAGTAGGGAGGTGATCGTGCCCCTGTACTCGGCACTGGTGAGGCCGCACCTCGAATACTGTGTTCARTTTTGGGMCCCTCACTACAAGAAGGACATTGAGGTGCTGGAGCGTGTCCAGAGAAGGGCGACGAGGCTGGTGAAGGGTCTGGAGAACAGGTCTTATGAGGAGCGGCTGAGGGAGCTGCGGTTGTTTAGCCTAGAGAAGAGGAGGCTGAGAGGAGACCTTATTGCTCTCTACAACTACCTGAAAGGAGGCTGTAGAGAGGCGGGTGTTGGTCTCTTCTCCCAAGTAACAAGTGATAGGACGAGAGGAAATGGCCTCAAGTTGCGCCAGGGGAGGTTTAGATTGGATATTAGGAAAAATTTCTTCACTGAAAGGGTAGTCAAGCCTTGGAACAGGCTGCTCAGGGAAGTGGTGGAGTCACCATCCCTGGAGGCATTCAAAAAACGTGTRGATGTGGTGCTTCGGGACATGGTTTAGTGGGCATGGGTACTGGGTTGATGGTTGGACATGATGATCTTAGAGGTCTTTTCCAACCTTAATGATTCTATGATTCTATGATTCTATGATTCTCTATATTCTGACCTCAGTTTTCCAGGTGCAAGGATAAAGGAGACAAAACAGTCAGTTCTCCCCTCTTACTCCTAAGGGATATTGTTTCAACAGTACCTGCAAGCAAAGAGCTATGATCTCTTTATATTTTCATGAAAAGTATGTTCTGACTGGACAGCATGTGCAGAATCAGGTTCTGGATTGCATTCAAGTCTAATATTTTTTAAATTATTTTATAAACTTATTAGATTAGTGAAAGAATCAAATGAAGGTCTGAAAAGAAAAGTTCTCAAAGTGGGAATCTCCAGTACCCAGAATCAGTAGATTCCTCCTTTGGCTGTGGCTACCCTTGCAGGTAATGTTTTTAGTGGTACTTGCAACAGTGTGGACCCTGATCTCAAAAAAAAATGAAAATAACCAACAATTTTACACTGGGCATTAAATAAATTTCATATTGATACCAGCTTCTGTCTGTCAGTGTCCTGGTTCCGGCTGGGACAGAGTTAGCTCTCTTCCCTGTAGCTGGAGGGGGTGCTGTGTTTTGGGTTTGGTAGTGAAAGGAATGTTGATGGCCCATTGATGCTTTGGTTGTTGCTGGGTGGTGCTTGCACCGACAGCCTCCCCTGCCCTTCGAGGTACAGGGGGACCTGGGGGGAAGCATAGCTGGGGCGGCTGACCCAGCTGGCAAATGGGGTATTCTATACCATGTGACATCATGCCCAGCTTAAAAACTGGGTGCGGTTCCCTCGGTGGGAAGCGCACGGTTTGGTCGGTTCGTTGGGAAGACGTGGGGGTGAGCAGTTGCGTTGTGTATCGCCTGTTTTGTATATTGTTATTGTTGTTATCATTGTTATTATCACTGTTCTACTTTGTTTTATTTCCATTATTAAACTGTTTTTATCTCAACCCGGGGGTTTTCCTCTGTGTGCCCTCCCGATCCTCTCCCCCATCCTAC